>ML800931.1:79114-94130 GCA_009831015.1 Picea engelmannii | reverse complement strand
TCATGTGGGATGACTAGGAGTGAAGCTATGGTAGTAGTCCTCCCCAGTGGATGGGTGAGATAGATGACTACAAGAGAAGGGAGAACATAAAAGGAATGGAAAAACTCATAGAATATCTTCTGTGTGAAGATAAGACATCTTCTATGTGAAGATAAGATATCTTCTGTGTGAAGATAAGAAATAAGTATCTTCTACGTGAATATGAAAGAAAGAAAGAGTATCTTCTGCGCGAAGATAAAGAGAACAAAACTTCCGATGATTTATAGATATGCCAGTCAATGATCATGATGCCAGATGACCAAGTGGATGCCTCTAGTTATCCAATTAATGATGTTAACCAGTTGATGATGTTGCCCAATTGATGATGTTATCCGGTGGATGCTGCTACCTAGTTGATGTCGACATCCAGTGACCTGTCAAAAGATAAAGAATATCCTTCTTGTTAAGAGGGAGTGTTAAAATATTGTGTAACTACAAAGAATATTCTTATCCCCTTTTGTGGATAAAGATAAAATATATTTATTATTGATTATATCAATCCCCTTTTGTGGATTGATCATGTCGGGTATTGTAAATGACCAAATCCCCTTTTGTGGATTGGTCAAACCCTAATTGTAATAGGATAAATAAGAAGTCGGCCCCAGAATATATTAAAGAGGCCCTAGAATATATTAAAGGTAGATATAACCACCTAGAAGAAGAAGTCAGCCTTGCCAGTGAAGAGACACTTCCACACGTGCCAAAATTGTATAAATAAGAGAGGCCAATGCCTCATTTAGACACACACTCAACTCACTCATCTAGTGCGCAAGTTTTGAAGGAAGATGCAGTTGTCGGTTTCCAGAAGAAGGAAGAGAGAGAGGCGTGTTGCTCAGTGTTGGATATTCTCTGTTGTCCGGTTCATTATCTTGGCATTGTATTGGCTATTTATATTAAGGAATTTTTGCTGGGTTTTCTTCCCCTTGAGGGTTTCCCAGGATAAATACTTGTGTACTCTTGTGATTTTGTTTCTCTCAGTGATCCTGTCTATGCTATTGTTATATAGTAAATTGAAAGTAATCTAATAATAGCAGAAACTTTAACAAGAAGCAACGGTGATAAGTTAGTGATCGGAGGGTTTGTGGGCCTTAAGCCTTAACTTCAAGATCAGAAACGGTGGACTCCTCCGGTGTAGGAATGTATTATCTAGGAGTTGGATCAGGTATAGTTTCCTATGGCCCGATCACTTCAAATGAACCCTCTTGATCTATCCTGCACCTCAACGATGACGGAGGTGGCTCCAAAGTAACTGGTGATAAGCCATGAAGCCTATGTGAACGTCAGAGTTGTTGATATTCCACCTTGTGAAATGATCAATCAAAACTCTAAGTTTAAGCTAGCGTGAAACACAAAGCACACACTAAAAGGTTCCTAACAACAAATCAAGCAAACACCTAACTGGTAGGAAGAATAATTATGCTAATTGACACTATAACAACTTACCGATGAAAGTGTAACTCAAACACGGAAACACCCTCCAGGTATACTCTACAAACTGAGATCCAACGTCTTCCCTAGGTACCGTGGTAGACCCCCGCATGCACCCGTGTAAGTCCCTAAAAACATGCAACAAGGTTTCCAGCTCGCAGTCAGTCACCAGGCGGGCACAATCGACAATTGGGCTGATCGTAATGAACAGGATAACAAAGTCTGAATCCTTTCAAGGGTATCAAAGGAAAATGGTTCGAAAGATAATTGAGGATATCGAATGGATTCGAGGTCCATGAGGCTCTGTAGTCAAATGAAATCAACGTAAATCCCAAGAACGACCCTCAATATATGATACCCATTATGTTTGGTCCGGCTTTGGAGGGGTTATCTCCTCTACCTTTCCTCACACAACCTCGTGTTTCACCCCTGTGTTAGAGGGGGGTCCCGACTGACTCTTACGAAACTAGAATCTGACACTCCCTATCACACTCTCTTATGTTTGTTTAAGCGGCCTTGAATAGTTTCCTCTCCACATCTATTTCAAGGCCCTAAATCCTAGACTACTTGGTGAACCCTACAAACAAAAGTCTAGTTGATTTTAAGTGTTAATCGTTGGTTTTAAGTAGTTTGATTTACTCAAAAGGGTACGAAGGTGCAACTTATTGTGTTTTCCAAGAGACAAAAGAGAAGAAATAAAAGCTTTAGAACATTCCTGCAAAAAGTAAACTAGGTTCTACAACTGAAAAATGGCTTTTAATCTTTGTAAATGCAAACTTTTCGAAATATATTCCAAGATCCTAAAATGCAAAAAGTTTCCTAGAAAGCACTTTTCGTTTCACAATACAAATGTAGTATACTAAACTTTCAAGGAAATAACATAGAAGGAACTTTGGAAATGGACCTATTTTCTTTTGTAATAAACAACCTATGCTACAACTACAAAAAAAAAATGCATAACTAAATGCAACTACAATTTTTTATATTTTTTAATGCTTAGAAAAGAAAATCACAAGTAAATGATAGTTTTTCGTTTTTCAAAGCACAAACAAGGTAAAGAGAAAATAAACCCAAGACTAACACAGACCCTAAGCCACTGCTTGAAAGCAAGGATTCACTGGAATCTACAGGAGGATCTAACGCTTATAAGTTCACCCTAAACCCTAAAAGAAAACAAAAGAAATAAACAATAAACAAGGGTTCTTTACAAAATGAAAGATAAATTAAATCTTTAACCCAACCGAACACAAATAACAAAGACCCTGAAGAATTTAGGAAGGCCTGAGAAGCAAAGAGCTTCTTTCCAGAAAAGAAAAATTCTTTTTAAAAACTCTTCCAAAACACATAGACGTGTGTTGTGCATGAGAAACCTACGTATGTACATGGGTTGTATACTATGCATAACACATATGTACACGTGATATACAGAGAACATGGCACATACACTTCTGCAAGTTTTCAAAAAAGAAAAAGGTTTGGATAAACAACTGGGTAAGGGAGGCTGGTAGGCACCTGAAAGGTGACCAGAGATGCAAAATAACTCAGAAAACTAAAAAAGAAACTGAAAAAATCAAATCAAACCAAAATCTCTCACTAATACCTTAGAGAGACTCCCCAGTGGAATCACCAATTCTGCTATGGGGAAATTCCCCCTAAACTGGGTCTAAGGAATATGCAAAGAAATAACTCCCTTAAAAGACTGATCTACCTTTAATCTACCCCAAAAACATCTAGAGTAAGTGAAGAGAGGGTAAATGCGTGCACCTTCAATATTTATGGTTGATGTAGACCTCTTTTGCTTGCCATTTCCTCCTAGATCACAGATCTCCTCCCAGTGTTGACCTGCAAGGGGTTAAGAATACAATGCAACAACATATACAATCTCTAATGCTCACTTTAAAAGTCTAAATCTAGATATAAATGATCAAATTAACAAGAACATGTAAACATAGGGTTTTGGGACAAATATAATCTCTTTTATTCAAATTCAATATAAAAAGGTTACAACCTTTGCTTGTGACAACTGTACGAACCAAGTTCGGGATCCTCTGTCATGGCTCCAAGTGCATCAATTAGACATTAGATTCTCAAAACCAACATACCATCAAGGGAAGGAGGAAGGGTTTCATAGGGAGAATGGATGGAGGGGAAAGGTGAGGCTAAAACTCAGAGCAAGATGAAAATCTTGGGCAATGAGAGGGAAAGGATTTTGGCAAATTTTTCTTATTCTCTTGTTCATGTGTCTAAATGACTCTCCAAGACCTATTTTTATATGAGAAAAAGATGGTTATTCGGTTTGGGGATGGAATACAAGGGGTAAAATGGTTAGGAAACCCTCCATAGCCCATAAACTCCGCCTAAATACGTGCAATTTTGTATTTTTTGCAACTTTTGGAGGTAAATGTTGTTGAAATATTGTAATTGCAAAGAGTATTTTATTTATTATTGATGTATTATTCATTATATCAATCCCCTTTTGTGGATTGATCATGTCGGGCATTATAAATGACCAAATCCCCTTTTGTGGATTGGTCAAACCCTAATTGTAATATGCTAAATGAGAAGTCGTCCTTGCCAGTGAAAAGACAACTCAGTTCAACACCTGCCAGATTGTATAAATAAGAGAGGCCAACGCCTCATTTGTTCACTCACTCACTTGTTAATTAGAGTGCAATTTTGGAGCTGTAGTTGGAGAAGAAGGAAGAGAGAGAGAGGCACATACTTGGGAGAGGACTTTCTGTATTGTTTGGTTTATTCTCTTGGCATTGTATTGGCTATCTATATTAAGGAAGTTTTTGCTGGGTATCTCCCCCATGAGGGTTTCCCAGGATAAATGATGTGTCTCTTGTGATTGTGTATTTATCAGTGATCCTATCTATGCTATGGTTATCTAGTGAATTGAAAAGAAACCTAATAATATCTTAAACCTTAACATGGTATCAGAGCTAAGCTCAAGAGAGCATCTTTCACAAGAAGAAGAAAAATGTCATTGTTGTCGTACATGAAAATTAGGTCTTTTTATTGAAGAAGATTTTTAGCCTCAAAACCATCTAGAAAAGTGTGCCCTTACCCAAGGAACTCTTTGGCACCTTCAACACACCTTTTCAATGGGTAGATCTCGAGTAAAATGAAACCCTAGTTTTCACAAAGTACCAGAAGTACCAGAAAACCAGAAGTACCAAAGTACCAGAAGTACCAGAAAACCAGAAGTACCAGAAAACCATAAGTACTAGAAAACCAGAAGCACCAGTCCAGAAATCCATTGGTCAAGTTTGAGGGGGTAAAATTTGGATTTGCAAAAATATGACTGCACCTGCTTACTCACCTCAGCTCAGTGCATCTATCCCCTGGATCAGAATTTCAAAATTTGAAGTTGAAAAATTAGGGTTTCCTCATAAAACCCTAAGTTGCAGTTGCAATTGCAGTTTCAGAATCAATTGCAGTATTAGTTGCAGTCACCCTTGAAGTTATTAAGAGTTGGTAATTATTACTGCTGCTACCAGATGGTTCCACTACCTACAAATTCTATCTAAGGTGTGTACTCACATATGTTTAAAATTGTTAAGATTTAAAGGGTATTTGCGAGAGAAGGGATCTTGCCATAGATCCAGAAGGATCTCAGGATCCAACACATTCAGAGGAATAATGCAACCTAGGTTTGATTATTCTGATATGCATCTATTTGTTATGACATTATTGCATGTTGAAGCTATGACCATCATACTAACCTTTGGTCAAAATTAAAGTCAAGGTATTAGATGGATTAAAGTTGAGATCATAGAGTTTACTCTCTAACCCAACCTTCTATCAAGATAACATATTGTCTTAGTACAAGAAGACATGTTGAAGAAATCACTCGTCATCTTGAGTGAAGGAGACTTGGAAGAAAATAAGCACACACATTTTTTAGGACAAGGCTCCAGGTTCCAGGTTTGATTAATTAAGTTGATAAGATTCAAAGTTGTAGTTGACAAGTTGATGACTACCCCTTTACAAGTAAAACACTATAGTTGAGATAACATTCCTTGAAAAGTATTATACTTGGTAGCATGTGATCATATTGAGATAAATTATTAATGTAATTATTTTCTTTATACAACTAACATCTCCTCTAGGAGAAACCTCTTGTGTTAGTTCCAGGTTGCCATGGAGGAATGTTTGATCACAACACTATAAGAGTGTTGACCTCATTTCGTATTGTATTTCTGTTACAAGGGAAAAACTCTGTATGGCCAAGGGTAAACCACAACAGATATGTATGATTGCAGAAATCAACTCAATTCCAACATATGATATATAAACTAATATGAAATATAAGAAAGAGGCCTACCTCGATCCAACATTTGATGATGTTCCACCGTTGAGCACTTTGACCCAAAGATTTATACCTGCAAGAAGTTATTAACAAACAAGCAGAGAAAGTACATAGTGATGATACAAAAGGAATTAGCACATTAGATAGCATAATCCATTAATAAACATTACAAACACACCCATGGATAATAATCATATATTTGCAAGATACCAATAGGACGGGAAAAGAGTATTTCTATTAATAATTGATCAGCATAAGTGACAATATTACAGACTTCCGTGTTGGCACGGTTCGGAACCAAGAAACCAAGCTCCTTCCAACTAGGTCTCCACCACTTCAATCCTCCACCAAAGGAAAGACCATAGGAAAGAGGCAATCAGGTCCTCTCAGCAATAGGGAAAGAGCTTGGGGGATGAACACTGTGTTCATAATTGAGGGATAAAGGGATGCAAACTCAATATGAATTACTTTCTCCATAGTAACTTTGCTCTCAAAGTTGAATGCTTTCTCCTCTTTTTCATAGCTCGAAATTGTGCTCTTATAGCCTTCAGAATGCAACTGAAGGGTCGAGTTAGAATGTTTCCAATATATGGAAGGCCAAGGATCAGAGATCTTCTATCATGACATGGAAACCTGACCTCATTTTGTATTTTCTGGCACAAATCCCGATGTACATGGGCTGTAGTGGAGAAGACAGCGTATACGCATCTTGTATAACTGATAGGGAGCATATATGTGGAAAAATGTATATTTTTAGCTATGGATTCATCAAAAAGGGATGATAAGTCTGCACAGGGAAATGAAAAAAGGCCCTATGTGAAAGATAAAAATGGTGAGGAAAATCTTGTTATAACAGATTCTCCCTAATGTGTGAGATCAGAGGAGTATCTGTGATGGCCGAAATACATTATAAATAACCTAGAAGTGGAGTGGTAGAGAACCAGCTAGACGAATTCAATTACTCATTACATTATGTACTGACTTTGCATACATGGTTGCCAAGAATACAATGCAGATCCACGTGGAAAATATACCAAACAAGTGTTCATGGCCATGAATAGGCAAATACAAATGTGGTTACATGCCAAAAGCTATCATAGTCACGAACAAGGCCCAGTGAAATCAGTCTCAAAATCAATCTGAAGATATCTGTATACCACAGAGTACAATCTGATCTCCCATGATCACTGAAGTCAAATAGGTATTGGTCCAATGAAGGGGAAGAAACAACTCAGGAAAGCTACGGCCATATAGTGATGTCTTCAAGTCTTCTACACTATCCGCCAAAGGTGCAAGTCTACATCATGTGAATAAAGGAGTTGAGGTCGAACACGATGAGATGTCGTTTCATTACCGGTCATTGAGGTATACCGTTAACAAATGTGAGACAACCTACCAATAATGAAAGTAGGTATCAAGGCACTGAGTACATTTCTACAAGTGTGAATAAAGGAGTTGGTGTCAAATGCTTGAGAAATCCATTTATCATGAGACATTGATGTATTCCCATCTGTCAATGGCGAGAGAGCTTGCCACTAATGATTGCAAGCCTCAAGGTACTCATAAAAATTTAGGTCCCATATCCAAAATAAATAAGTTTAATTCGATGGAAAGAGACCCGCTGAAAGGAGAGCATTGAGGCATCTCTCATCAGTCAACACAAGGAACAAAGTAGGAGCTTCATGATTTGGTAGAGATCGGACGAAGAACATGTTCAAGAACCAACGACCCTGTGCGTATTTCGCGTGTGCCAAATGCAAGAGGTACACCAAAAAGACCCTCTGAATAAAAACTAATGATGAAAATTTGCTGACAAAGGTGAGGAAACCACCAATAAGGCTAATGGCATCCAAGACACTGCACGAATCCTAAAGTGTGAATAGATGTCTTGCTATCTAACACAAGGGAAACCACCCAGTCAACGACCAATGATGAAGTGTCGATTGTTGGGTTCAAGGTGACCTACCAATGATGAAAGTAGGGCCAGGGTGCATGATAAGACCAAAGTATCATGTGATTCTGAGACAAAATGAGGGTATGGCCGACATGCAAAGTCAACATTTCTGAGGAGTGGACGACACAGGTTGATAGACTTCCTTTGAACGAGAGTATGAGACATATGGTGGACTCCGACAACATAGACTCAATGATGTGACAATTAGATGTAGGAGGCATCAATAACATTCTCTATAGAGACTGGAAGAGTAACCCGTCGGTAGAGAAAACTCTATAGCGAGATCAGCTTCCTAAGGCCATGCTAAACCCAAAATTATGATGACACAAGGACTCAATAACTTTGTTCTCTTTTCAAAGACGATACAACTACTGCCAATTACAATATAGTACTCCCTTCCTGCCCATATTTTTTTTTTTCATAAAAAATGAATGCTATGATACAGAGGAGGGAACGAGTGTCGCAAGTAAGCAAAACTAGTTCCAGTAGTGGAACGTACCTATGCTTAATGAAAGGAAATTCATGCGGGAGATGGACACTCGGGGTGATGTTCCCTCCAGGGTATAGCGTGTCAAGTTGTCAAGGATATAAACAAGGATCTTCTTGGTTGAGGATGCAAACTTCTTAGGCAATGGTTTATCACACAAAGCGAGAACCATCTAAAGGATCAATACTACAAGAGAGCGCATGAGATGTAATCACAACTTAACACCAAAAAATGTCATTTTTTATATCTTTTAGTCTACTTGGTGTGAAAAAGGGGTAAACGTGTGCCAAATAGATGTCTTTTCAAATCCAATTGACGAGTGTGAAAAAGACAAGTTCACTCGGAAATATTTTGTATTTTTGATAGTGAGTTGAAAAAGAGCTTAACTAAGACTCATGACCTTTCAAATCCAATTTAATGAGTGTGAAAGGGACAAATCACTCGAAAATATTTTTGGTTTTTATACGAGTCAGAAAATAGCTTAACTAAGACTCGTTTGGAAGATTCTAGGCGGCAAGCCACAAGGGAGGCCAAGGCTCCCATACTGATCTTCTGTGGAATGTCGGTATCTTAGGAAGAATTGACACAAGCTCGGGAAGACCCAAATCTCTCCAAGTCGAGGAGGACACAGTGTTAACAGAGGTTATCGTCTCCGTGTTATATCGGATAATGTCTCTTCCTAGAAAAGACATAGGCGGAGGCATTGGATACCCCACAAGACCATCCCAATCAGAGGGAATCTCATCAAGACTTGGAGGGAGAGAACTTGGGAAGAGTAAAAATCTCTCTTGTTCAGAAGGTGAAGTACTAGAAATTCTAAGGATATAGCATAGAAGGTATATAACCAGAACCAGAAGAGAAGGATCGACCAAAAATTGCATTGGCGCGACCGCTTCCTTAGACTTGTCACTCTCTGAGAGAAGAGTGGGATCGATCGAATATTTCATCGACACGACCACTTCCTCAACCATTGGTTGAATAGGATGCAAGACAACAAGGTCAAGAGGTGCATCGCCCCAAAAAACAAGAGTGTTGTTGCTTGAAGATTGCATCGACATGACCGTTGCTTGAACAATATGCGAGACAACAAGGTCAAGAGATGCATCACCCCTGATCATAGGAGAGTCGTCAGTCAAATATTGCATCAACATGATCACAAGTTGAACAAGATGTGAGACAACAAGGTAAAAGGACACATCAACCCCTAAAGGAAAAGAGGTGTCATCCGAAGATTGCACCGACATGATTGTTGTATCAACCAAAGAAGGAACAGAGTGTTGTGAAACCATATATGCCTCAGAACCCGAAGGGCCCTTAGGTGAGCCCCATGCTTCTGGTATCCTAGTAGTAACAAGACACAAACGAGTAAGGTGACTTCCTTCGCAAGTCCTACAAAGGAATCTAGGATTACGTCTGAGACGTCTAGGCTTCTCAATCACATGAATGCCCCCAGCATGACTTGCAGTGGCTGGTGACATGCTCCCAGCATGACTTGGAGAGGCTAGTATAAAATCTCCAACATGACTAGCATAGGTTGGTGATGAATCCCCAACATGACTAGTAGAGGTTGGTGATATATGTGTAGTGTGACTAGCAGTGACCAAACATGTGTCCCCAACATGACTTACAGCGGTTGGTTGCAGGTCTTCAACATGAATCGCAGAGGTTGTCGACCAATCTCCAAGATGACTAGCAGAGGTTGGTGATATAATGCCAGTATGACACATAGTGACTGCGCTTGTGGTGGTGGCTAATTGCGGCATTTGAGACCAAGGTCCAAGGAAATATTGGTCTTAAGAAATTACAGGCTAAGAAGGATCCTTGTTTACACCTTGTCCATATCCAACATGATAGTATCCTCCTCCATACTGATTTATAAAGGGTTGTAAGGGCATCGACACTGAGGAAGGCTCTTGCGAAGAGAAAGCGACATGACAAGGGTTACTCACGTGAGGATATATGTTGCCCCCAGACAAAGGAACTTCGTGAGGGGGGTTTCCCATACTATAAAAATAATTCCCCCCAGATGAAACACAAGAGGGCAGACGGAGGTCCACCATGGGGATGCAGACTCAATATGAAGTAATTTCTCCAAAGTAACTTTGATCTCAAAGTTGAATGCTTTCTCCTCTTTTCCATAGCTCGAAATTGTGCTCTTATAGCCTTTAGAATGCAACTGAAGGGCCGAGTCAGAATGTTTCCAGTATATGGAAGGCCAAGGATCAAAGATATTTTATCATGACATGGAAACCTGACCTCATTTTGTATTTTCTGGCACAAATCTCGATGTATGCAGGCTGTAGTGGAGCAACCAACGTATACGCATCTTGTATAACTGATAGGGAACATATATGTGGAAAAATGTATATTTTTATCTTTGGATTCATCAAAAAGGGATGATAAGTCTGCATAGGGAAATGGAAAAAGGCCCTCTGTGCAAGATAGCAATGGTGAGGCAAATCTTTCTATAACAATTTCTTAATTTTGATCTTTGCTTTAGACATGCCACAATTGATAGCTCTAAAGGAGCTACTGTGATGATTATTTGTGCTATTGCTTTATCTACTATTATAAAAAAGAGTATTATTCTTGCTTGTTGTTTTGGTGACCTTGTTTTAGGTCACAGGTGATAACCTTGAGAAAGTTATAGTGAAGGTTGCAGAATCCAACATATTAGATGAGACATGAAGCAAACGATGTACATGACCATATACACTCATGTACCAAAGAAGATGAAGGAGAAGCTATCTTTTGAGATTCAGAGTATCTCATATGAAGATTAATTGCAAGGAGAAGAAGGCTCCAAAGATGACTGAACATTAGATCAATATCTCACAGCAGAATTGTTCAAAGGTTAATGAAGCCACCTTGACGGGAAGCCGAACTCGTTTGAAGCCTGACTCAGTATTTCATACTTAGACTTGGTATTCAACACCAAGTATACCCTGTAAGAGATGATGAAGTCCTTATAGACTCATAATAAATTGAGAGTAAGCTTGATCTCAGAAAGGATCAGATGAAGAGACAACTTCTAGGACGGGGAGACAGATTCCATGAGAAGACTAGATCGTAGCTTCAGAAACTTCTAGGAGATATGAAATCTCCTAGGAATATTCCCTTGTTTCAGTAACAGAGAAGGAAGTCAGTCAGAAAGACTAGGATATGGATTCTTCCATGAGACTAGAAGAGAAGTCAGTATTGACTTCCAATATTGATCTATACAGATCAAGCATGTTGCATATGCATAAAATATTGATGTGTGTCTAGAGGATTTTCCCAGCAAGAGGGAGAAGACTATGACGAGACACTTACTCCAGTAATTGAAGAAATAGTTCCAATATTTATGAAGACAACCAGAACAACCATGATTCATATATAGTATGAGATGCAGGGGGAGAAATCCCCATATTTTAAATTGAGTGGAAGTTGGTGCATTACATTAGTTGGGTCATGGAGACATGACTACAATGAAAGATAGAGTTACCTCCATGAAAGAAGAAGAGCTATCTTCAGTATCAGTTATTGAGCCACTCTCAGATGAAGTTGTTGCCATGATGGAGTAGAGGAGTTACTCCTAGACTTCAGCAATTACAGTGAGAATGAAGCAACCATTCTCATCTTTAGAGCAGGTGCAGGTGCAGAGTACCAGTTCTAGAAGGAAAAGTTGTAGAAAAAGGAGAGGACATACTCTCAAGCAGTGAGATAGATAATGCCTTGCAGAGAGCACATAGAGATAGCACATAGTTGTGCAGATTGAGTTGCAGCTGAGCAAGTGTACCATATTGGTACAATGTAATGAGAAAATTTGATTTGAAGATTGAAGATATAAAGACTCATGTCTTCCAGTTGAAGGAAACTCTGTACGTGTTGAAGCAAGATCCTAGAGCTTGGTATGGAAGAATTGATAGTTTCTTGACGAGCTTGGGCCTTACCAAAGAGTAAAGTCGATTCTAACCTTTATCTCAAGGTTATGAATGATGAGTCAGTGATGTTACTACTATATGTAGATGATGTATTCTTGACAAGATGAAGAAAATCTCATCACAGATTGCAGAAGAAGCTCGCTACAGAGTTTGATGGAAGACCTAAATGCATTATCTCTTAGGTCTTGAAGTTTGGAAGAGCACAAAGAAGATCTTCCTTAACCAAGGGAAGTATGTAGTTAAGATAAAGAGGTTTGACATGTTGAAATGGAAATCCATGAACACACCCATGGAAACAAAGTTGGAGCTCCTGGTAGATACCTCGTCAGAATTGGTTGATGCTACTCTGTATAGATAGATTGTTGGTTCAGTGATGTATCTGATAAATACCAAGCTAGATATATGTTTTTCCTTGAGTCAATATCTGGTAGAACCCAGACATGTTCACATTGTTTCTGCAAAACATATGATGAGATACCTTAACGATACATTGGATTTTGGTCTCTATTATACTAGAGATCATGAATTCAGATTGAGTGGTTACACCGATTCAGATTGAGCTGGAAGTGTTTCTGATAGAAAGATAACTTCAGGATGTTGTTTCAGTCTGAGGTCAGCCATGACTTCATGGCAGAGTAGGAAGCAATCAAGTATTTCTCTCAACAAGATAGAAGCAGAATACATTACTGCATGTTCCACTAGTTGTGAAGCCATATGGCTTTGGATGTTGTTGACAGATCTATTTGATCAGGAGATGGAAGCCATGGTGATTTTATGTGATATCCAAGTTGTATAAAGATGATGGAGAACCATGTGTTCCATGATGAGTCAAAGCACATCGAGATCCAATATCACTTCATATGTGATATGGTGCAGAGAGGATCCATAAAGCTCCAGTATGTTAGCATAGATGAACATGTTGTTGATGTGTTGACCAAGCCTCTATATCGTGTAAAGTTTGAGTACTTTCGAGAAAATATTGGTGTAGTCCGAAAGGACCTCCCTCGAAAGGGGGAGTAATGTTGTGATGCCAGCCTAGTGCTAGAGATTTCTAGATTCATGCTGATGTTGTTGTGATGTGCCAGCTTAATTGCTATGATGATGTGCTAGCTTAATTGTTGTAATGATGTGCCAGCTTAATTGTTTTGATGCCATCATCGTGATGTATATATGTGACAACTTAACTGATGTGATGTCAGCTTCATGCTGATGATATTCCAACCTCATGTTGTGTTGATGTGCCAACCTAGTGCATGATGCCAACCTCGTGTTGATGCCATGCCAACCTTGTGATGTGATGATGTGTCAGCCTCGTGCTGTGATGATGTGCCATCCTCATGATGTGATGATGTGCTAGCCTCGTGCTGTGATGATGTGCCAGCCTCGTGCTGAAGACTCTCAGCCTAGTGTTGATGTTGATGATGCTCCAACCTTTGTGCTGTGTTGTGTTGTTATTGATGATGATGATGTATTAGTGTTATACTAATCCATGTTGATGTAGTTGATGATGATGATGCCACTTCATCTTCTTGCTAAAGTTGATGATGACGATGCCACTTCAGCTTCTTGTTGAAGTTGATGATGGTGATGCCACTTCAGCTTCTTGCTGAAGATGATGATGATGATGCCACTTCAGCTTCTTGCTGAAGATGATGATGATGCCACTTCAGCTTCTTGTTGAAGATGATGATGATGATGCCACTTCATCTTCTTGTTGAAGATGATGATGATGATGTTATTTCAGCCTTAATGCTAAAGATAATGATGTTACTTTAGTTTCATGCTAAATATGTTGATGATATTACTTTAGCCTCACGCTAAAGATGTTGATGATGTTACTTTAGCCTCACACTAAAGATGATGATGATGTTACTTTAGCCTCATGCTAATGAGGATGATGATGATGCTACTCCAGCTCCATGCTATGAACGATGATGATGAGAAAAACTTCCGATGATTTATAGTTATGCCAGTCGGTGTTCCAAGATGTTGTTGATGATGTTTCCCTCTCTCTCGCCTGGTGCCGTTGAAGAACACCCTTCTTGTTAAGTGGGAGTGTTGAAATATTGTAACTATAAAGAGTATTCTATTTATTATTGATGTATTATTCATTAGATCAATCCCTTTTTGTGGATTGATCATGTCAGGCATTGTAAATGACCAAATCCCCTTTTGCAGATTGGTCAAACCCTAATTGTAATATGCTAAATGAGAAGTCTACCCCCAAAATATATTAAAGTGATTATAACCACCCATAATGAGAAGTTGGCCCTGCCAGTGAAAAGACACCTCAGTTCAACACCTTCCAGATTGTATAAATAAGAGAGGCCAGTGCCTCATTTGTTCACTCACTCACTTGTTCATCAGAGCGCAAGTTTAGAGTTGCAGTTGGAGAAGAAGGAAGAGAGAGAGAGGCACATACTTGGGAGAGGACTTTCTGTATTGTTTGGTTTATTCTCTTGGCATTGTATTGGTTATCTATATTAAGGAAGTTTTTGCTAGGTTTTCTCCCCCATGAGGGTTTCCCAAGATAAATGACGTGTCTCTTGTGATTGTGTATTTCTCAATGATCCTATCTATGCTATGGTTATATAGTGAATTGAAAAGAAACCTAATAATAGCTTAAACCTTAACAAATGTGGGCTAACTAGCATGCAACAAGCATATGTACACAGGCTAACTAACATGCAACATGTGTGTGTACGCAGGCTATTAGTGCAACATGACGCGTACACTATCCAAAATATGGTTTTTTAGAAGGAAGCCTCAGTAGTATTTTTGGAAAAGTATGCAAATGGATGGGCCAATGTCTTGGATGCATAGATGTGGCATTTTTGGACTATAACACTTTCTACATTACAAACACCACT
>ML800931.1:64465-78966 GCA_009831015.1 Picea engelmannii | reverse complement strand
ATATATATATATATATATATATATATATATATATATATATATATATATATATATATATATATATAGTCATCACTATTCTTCTTTATTCAAATGATTTTGTTGTTTTGGTTAGGAGCCCTTATGATCTTGAAAAACAACTAAGAAATCTCAAATATTTTTGTTTTAGTGTTGGAATGTTAATAAATATTGATAATACTAAGGGTATAATCATAAAGTCCAATAAAATCACTTACTACCCTAATTTTAGTTATTACAATAACAACTTAGAAGAGGTTGATGCATACAAGTATACTGAAGTTGGCTTGCATCATAAGCTCAACTAAAACTATAGTGTGGAGAAAAGGATTAATGGATGGTGGGAAGCTTATTTCAATGTTGAGAACATATGTAAATAACCAGATTGCTAGTTCTGGGAGTATAAGAAAGTCCTCTTTGGTACCCTTGTTATCCCAATTATCCTTTAGGGTTGTGAGGTTTGGGGTTTCAACATTTATAGAGAAACCTAGAGAAGAATTGAGAAAATCCAAAAGTGATTTATAGTTATAATCTTAAAATTAAGAATGATATCCCCTATCTGAGTCCCCTCTTATAGGTTAGGATTTTTCCCATTGAGAGTAAGGTTATGACTAGGAATTTAATGTACAAACATAAAATAATTAGCATGAAGGATAATATGCTTTTGAGAATATCTTTGAATTCCAATAAATCTCATTTGAGTCTTAATAAAGGATGGAATAAAGTGTTGCCTCATGGATAAACCATTGGAGGATTCAAGAGGAGGCCATTCTCCAAAATATTGATCACATAAAAAATACTATCACAACTAAATTTAAATAGAAATTATGGTGCCATAAAGAAATATAGAGTAAGAGAAAGTTAATTTATTATAAAGAGATCATTAGCCTCGAGTTATAAGTTCAAAACCTTTTTTCTTCTATTGGCAATTTAAAGAGGAAAATCGACATTGCTAAGCACAATCACTCATGAGATTCATAGAAAAATTGGACATTGGAAAAGACCTAAAACATCTTATCATCAGAGAAATTATAATTAATTTATATATTTAATAAGTTAAGGTTTACAAATTTTAAAAAGGTTAGGCATAGGGAGCTTCATTGAAGAAAAAAAAATGTGATTTTAAAAATTGATTTATATTAAATCTGATTATATATAAATGCATATATATAATCCCCAAGGGTGTTATAGCTCAATTGGTAGATTATCTTGTTCTAAATCCAGAAAGGTCTTAGGATTAAATCTCATCAGGTCCTTTGGGGTTACAAGTCACCTATGTGACTAATGGTCGATCTATCTTCTATTTGGAAATTCCTAGGAATAAGAGGGAGAGCTCTATGAATTTCGACCGAGTATCAACACCCCCCCCCCCCCCCNACACACACACACACACACACACACAAATGCATGTGTGTGTGTGTGTGTGTGTGAGCCCAATGGGTTAGTTCAATTGGTTTGAGTTGACTAGTTTCAAAGCAAAGATTGTTGAGAGGTCACATTTACCCTTGGTGCCATTCATGGAATGTAAGGAAGTTCTTCAAGGGTCTCCTCAAGGAAGTTTCCAATGGAATATTTTTTTCCAGGATATGTCAAGCATAGAATGATCATAAGCTATTAAAGATACCACATCATGAACAAACATTGATTCCAAATCATGAGGGTGGGAAATATAAAAAAAAATCATCATGCCAAGATTGAAATGTGCATCCATAGGCTTGCTCTATCCATATTTGAATGGGGATGCAATATGAAAATGATGAATCATCATTTCTCCAAGCAAGTCCTTCATGATGAAACCCTTGCCTCTCATAAGGTCAATCCACATACTTTAAAATATATCCACCTAGAATTTTATATATGACGTCACCCCCAAGGCTTGAGACAAAATCCTAATAAATATGAAGAATACCTCATGGTTGCCTAAACAAATGTGGATGGAAAATGTGGTGTAAATTTAGATCTTAAAAAAAACATTCTCCCAACTTAGGGAACATTGACCTTGATATGTTTGTAAATCCTTACAACAAACCATAAGTTGAAAACACTTTTCCCCCATAGATGTCTCAACACCCAAAAGATACTTCCCTGCCCGATCCTCAATGCCACATTGAAAAAATGATTAAGAAAAGGATGGATGAAAATTTCTAATATGAAATACTTGCTTCCTTGGGTGAATCACAACACCATAAGAGTGATATAATGTTGATTTTACATATGAACACCAAAATTTGAGCATGGGGGTGGCTGAAATCTTTCCAAAATTTTACCTTCATAAAACAAATCCATGTGCTCTAAAGAAAGTGGATCATACCTCCTAGGATATGACTGTAAGTTTTCATGAGAATGTTGTAATAAATCATCCCTCTATGGTTGAAACAAATTGGTGAGCATATCCTCTTCATGTTGCCAAAAATATACATCATTAATGTACATATATGGTTGAAAGAGATCATGCAATTTTTCTTGAAATGATGGTTTTTTCACAGGAAACACTCTAGATTCATCATCAATATCATAAATGGGATCTCCATCAAAATGAAAATAATTCATATCCCATTTATGCCTTCCCATATGTAGAAGCTCATCAATATTTTCATTCTCATGATCATGTTCTTTTTCTAATGAGAAACTTACCAAATCCAAGGGTTTCTCTACAAAATATTTGTTTTCCATATCAACAGAAGATGCATCATAAAATTCAAGAACTTGTAAAAGAGTATAATAAACCACAACCTTGTTTTCCTGTGAAGGAGAAACGAAATCTTGGATACTCTCATCTGTATTGAATGGAGGAGAAAATATCTTCTCAAATTCATCATTACTTGAGGTCCTTTATTCAAATTCACTCTTATCAAAATCATAATAGTAAAGATCATCAAATTCAAAATTTTGAGAAGATAGAGAACTTACCAAGTCTTCATTTTCATGAGGAGGAGTTTTGTTTCTAGTAGGGTGTTCTTCATGGACTTAATGGCTTTCTTCATCAATCTCTTCTTCATGCTCTAGTCCTTAAATGGGAAATTTGAGTGTTTGATATTCAAAGTCCTCATCAAAATATTCATGTATGGAGTGATGCAACTCTTCATTCACAAATATACGATCTTTAATGCAATCTTCATCAACATGCTCTTCAATAGGGTTAAGAAGAGATGTATCTTTCTTTAACATGGGAATAGGAGAAATCTCTTCATCAATATGCTCTTGTCATGATTGGTTCTTCATATGATTATGGGATGCTTCTTCATACTCATGCAAGGCCATCACAAGGTCTTCAAGGATTCCTTCATACTCTTAAGAGTGAGGAGCCCAATATTTGAGGAAGAATTGGATTAAACCTACAAGAGAAGTTATCTTCCTTGGGCCAATGCAATACTTAACCCATCTCCATTGATATCCTTCTAGAAGACATACAAATAATCTTATTAAGACATCCTCATGTCTTTCATTGAGATTTGAAACATAGTCAAGGAATGATGAGACATGCTTAGCACAAATATCATCACCATCAAACTTTGGAATATTCTTTTCCCATTTTGGAGGAAGATTATTTGGGTATCCCTGAATATCTTTAATATCAAGAGGATAATACAATTCATGAAGTTCCCATGGTGCCATGATTCCTTCATTTGAAAATATACAACTTTATACAAGATCTGAAAATAGGATGACACCTTCTACAAAAAACATGTGTGGAGTTGCCAAGGTGAATATTCAATGCATTTACAATGATTCTTGCTTCACCTTACAAGCATAAAGTCTTCAAAATTTTCATAGGGAAAAGGGATTCTTTGCTCAATGGAGTCGCTAGATGAGTATACTTAGATAAGACTTTGGTTTCTACTCATCAATGGTTGAAGCATAGACTTCGGATATCCAATGAGAAAGAATCAATTCTCCCTGACAACGACGCCAAAATGTTACCACACAATCTAGCACCTTAGTGCAAATCCCTCACAAGGCACAAGATTAGTTGAACATCGGAAGATGTCACCACTATCACCTAGGAAACAACTTGTGTCTCTTTAGTGAATAATCAAATCCAACACAAGGTACGATTCCCTAGTAGACTCCAATAATCCCTAGGAAAGACACTATCAAGTCTAGGGACTCTCGGTTAACTACTCAATCTACCACTAATGAAATACGATAGCTAAAGTAAGGATAAGGTGGTAAGTAAAAGCAATTTTCAGATTTGAAGAGGTGAGGATGTAGGTCAATTTAGGATGTTTTCCAAGTCAATTCAAGGCTCAAGAGGGTCCACAAACACTACAAATGAATAAAACGCTAAAGGTCGTTGTAAATATTGGAAAATATGTTAAATTACAGTAGGAAAACAAGTTGTTACTACAATAATAAAATCAGCCCTTTAACAAGTAATAAACCAATGAAACAAGAGGGATAAACCATGGAATACATTAGGATTTATTTTAACAAAATCATAACTTTAAGATGCATATAACAACCCTAAAATCCCTAGACATCTATCCCTAGATGGATGTAACAGTAAATCAACAAAGTATTTTAGGGTTCTACAATGTTTATTAGGTCAACAACATGCATAAAAGTCAAAACGTCTAGGTTATTTATGCTAACTTGTTACAAAACCCTAATATAACCCTAAATAATAAAAAGGGAGTAGAATTCATAAATTAATGATTGACTTTTAGGAGAGTGACTAGTGCCTACTATATTTTTTGGCATATGGGCTCAATTAAGGATTCATTTGGAGAGAAGTGAGTGTTTTTTTTAGGGTCATATATAGAGGTTGTTCACTACTAACCCTAGAATATCCTCCTAAAATATTAAGGACAATTCAAGGGAAGGTTCTCCACAAATAACCTTCCAATATTTTTAATAAGAAGGGCTTGTTCAAAAAAAATCCAAGAGAATGTTCAACCAACAGTACCAAAGAAACAACATTACACTTAAATGCACTCATAAACAAAATCACAAGATGACAAGAGACCACTTACTCAAGAAATATTTCATCCATAAAAATACTAGCATCGAATATCCATGTAGTAGCAAAGGATCGACAATCACATCTCCAAAAAATTTCTTTAACTAGCCATCCATAACATTTTTCATAAGATAGAATGTAGAAGTAGACAAATAGTGACGCGTCTCCACAAGTAGAGCTTCTCTTATTTATATGAGAGATATAACACCCTTCTCACACAATATAATCCCTAAAACTTAAAATAATTCCTTTAGCTCTCTCAAACCCTAATAAGGCAATAACACATAAAAACAAAATACATGATACATGAGTGGATAGGTCACTAAGACCCTCGACGATGCCTCAGGGATGTAGTAGCTCAAACATCAAATCATCCCTCATAAATGTTCTCTAGGTCTCATGCACGTGACCTCATGAAGGGGGCGACTCACTCCAAAGTGATGTCTAGGGAATCAAAAAAGTGAAACGTTTCCATGAAATGGTGCAACGTTTCATCTCCAATAGGTGTGTCATTGTAACATAAAATCTATTTTAAGTGTGCAATAAAGAATATAATAATAATATATATATATATATATATATATATATATATATATATATATATATATATATGAGATAAGATATTTACAATGAGAGTAAGGGCCCATATAAATACCCACGTAGGGGTGTGGGTGCCATTTGTGAAGAGATGTGACCCTTCATTACATATTAGTTATTTAATATTAATTAATTTTTTTATATCTATTATATATATTTGTGTTCACGATAGTCATGTATCCAAGAGGTGTGATGTCTCATCAAAAGGTGCCATATCATCAACAAGAATCCGAACATCTCATCAAAGGTGCCCCATCACCATAAAGGTGCAACGTCCCATCATAATAATGCAACATCCCATCATCAAAAGGTCCAATCATCATGAAAAAGGAGCCACATCATCTATCCAACTGTAATGTCCTCATGTAAAGGTCCAATGTCCTCTATATAATGTGGAACACCCTCGATCAAGTGGTGGGGGCGACCTCCAATTGTCAACTAAGCATGTGGCTATGTGAAATCCATCATCTGAGGAAGGGCTCATGTAGTCCAATGCACCATGAGGACCAGAGTCAAGGTACACAATTAAAATTATAAGGTGAGTAATGTCAATGAAAAATCCATTAGATAGACCTCACAAAGTATTCTCTTTAAACTTCACACTAACTTACAAGGTATAAAATTTTCCAAGTTTAGGTATGGGAGGATAATTATTACCCCCTATTATGTGTGTCAGTACCTAGGATAAGAAGTATGTTCCAAGGAACCCATCAAGGAGTATGTGCAATGGTATGTGGTATGATTGGATTTCCATTGACATGCAAGGTCGTGTATGATAGTCATCATCATGAGTGACTTTGTAGAGGAAGTGCTTAGGTAATTAGGTACACCATATAAGGTGATTAATGTCAATGAAAAAAGCATTATATAGACCTCACATGGTATCCTCTTTAAACTTCACACTAGCTTACAAAGTTCTACAATTTTCCAACTTTAGGTATGGGAGGATCATTATTACCCCCTATTATGTGTGTCAATACCTAGGATAAGAAGTATGTCCCAAGGAACCCATCAAGGAGTATGTGAAATGGTATGTGGTATGGCTTGGGGTTTACTTCATGGGTGGATTTTCATTGACATGGAAGATCGTTTATGATATTCATCATCATGAGCACCTTTGTAGAGGGAGCGCTTAAGTAACGAGGTACCCTTTCCTCAACATTGTCTTCCCAAACCCCTGCTTTCCTTTTTCTTTATTGCTTCAACCATTTATGGATTTTGACATTTGGTTTGGTAAGTCCTTTTTTTAGGTGTGCATTCATTTCATAGAACTTGGGATGATATCCTCTTAGAAAGGGGGTGGAGCTCATGCTTTATTTCTTTCTTGGTTTTTATACTTTGTTTTTCTTGTTTATTTATTTGCCTTGCCATTTTGAATTAGGGTTTTTTTTCTCTTTCCATATAATTTTTTCTTATAAAGTTGCATCAACCTCAAGATTTCAATCCCCTTATTCTCATGGGATTATGAAGCATGGAAATTTTTGGGACACATGTAACAACCAACCCGAAAGAAATAACAACAAAGAAATGACAGATGGAAAATTTTATTCATGGTAAGCGATATGGACACATTACCCCTATTAAATCCCCTCAGTAGTACAAATTTTCCCAAGAGTGAAAAAACTTAACTAGGAGATGATGACGACCACCAAGGTGAAACAAGACAAAATGTATAAATTCAAAGCATCATGATTCATTATCCAATTCAACCCATGATCACCATTTTCATGCCCAAAACTTTGACATTATCACTCAATATGAAGTGTCAAAACAATGTACCTTGGTGTGTAATGCACCATGTCATCTGATGTGAGTGAATTGAGCATGTAATGGAAGACATTTGTGGATAGCTATTTGTGAAGAGTTTGGAATGTCATCATCAGAACTGATGTCTAGAATGTGGACCATTGAGAAAAAATCTCCTCTAGTGACCCCTAGAAGTGAAGTGTAACAAGGCTTACATTTTATAATAATAAGACACTTTATGACTTTTTTCTAAGTTATGTTTTTGTACTTTTTGTGTAAAGTAGTCTATCTCACATTCATAAGTGAAAATGAATTGCTTAGTGAGTGACCCTGTAAAATGAGGTGAATTTCATTGTAATAGTCACTCAAGTATTTTTATAATATCATATTATGTTATTGTGAGTATCTTCCTTTTTAATAAGTTGAATAATTTGTTAAATATCATAGGGAATATTCTCAATGAGGTTTGTGCCGTAGGTCAACATTATTGACACAGATGCTTTACATGATGTAAGATGTTTTGACAAGAGAATAAAGTTTTTCCTTAATGGGTAAAATTCAACAATTATGGAAAGACACAAGTTATATATAAATAATAATAGAAACATTATAAATATAATGGTGATGATGACATTTATCCTCCTCTAAGACTAACAAGGTTTTATCGAGAAAAATAAAGGGAATTAAACTAAATATTCATTAGAATGTAATTTCTATATTTCAACGTGGTGGAAATGAAAGTATGAAGGTTATCATTATGGTTTTCGTAAGTCAAGAAGCCCTGAAGAGTATTTAAGTTATGAAATTGGGTGAAATAATATATTATATTACTAAGGGTGTGAAAAGTTAAATTGAAATGTTGTCCATCCTCAACCTCCTTTGTATCATACATTTTAGAAATTCTATCATTCCATGGTGTTTTTGGGTTAGTCTAGTAATTGATTTCACAATGGACGTTATGAGAAATGCTTTTATTTTTAGCAATATTCATTTTGGTTTTAATCCCATAACATTGAAAAAATATTTTTGATCAACCAAATTAGGATTGATAAAATCTTTGTCGCATTTCAGCTTCCTCTTAATAATGATTTCATTGTTGTTTGAGGCCTTATCTTTACAAATCATAGGGATATAATATTTAATATTATCCATATTATTGATTTGATTGGCTTCTTTTATTTTCCAATAATTAATCCAAACCCATAAATCTCCTTTTGAGGTTGTGGTAGTTGTTTCTTATGCTAGAAGTAATAACATGAAACCTATATTTTCTTAACTTAAGAAAATTATGCTTATATTCTAAATATCTAATTATGGATTTAAGTTCCATGGAAGTACATCCAACTTCAATCAAGTCACTAAACCCAAAAAGGTTGTTAACAAGAGTTAGGCCTACAACAATTTACCTTAATAAGGATAAGCACCTTTGCCAATGATTTATCAATGATTGTCGTTGTTAAAACTTTGAAATTCAAAGATTTGGTGATGGTTCTTGTAATTACTTCGTAAATTTATTTGGGTGAGGAAGAAAATCATAGAGGTAACCACAAACCAACTTGAAGCTGGAAGCTATCCCTTCCAACCAGAGAGGGCTCTCTCTCTTCAAATCAATCACTGAAAGGATTGATTTGGAATTTCATCCAAAGGCTAGATCTCTAAGGAAATATTGAATTTATAGATTTCGTGGCAAAGTGGGCAGAAAGTCCATTGGGAAATGGAGTCAAAATGGGAGATCAATGATAATTTGATGGGCACTTGGTTAATTGAAAGATGACAACCTTAGAGGCAAGGTAGAAAACTCCCCTTTACACATTGAAATGCCATCGTAGATGAAGTTTATAGAGAAAATGAACAACCCCTTGGGGAATCTATCAAGGATGAATCCCAGGGTGATTGCAGAAGAAAGGATATGAAAATATATATAACAAAGCACTAATTTCAAGTGAATTCTGCCACATACACCTCACTGAATCATTAAAGAAGAAAGATACATACAAATTGACCAAATTTATCAGAACATAAAAACAGTAGAAAAGCACAAGCATAAAGAGGAAATAGTCACATGAATCTCTGATCTCATATTTCAGGGACTTATGGTCCAAAAAATTACATTAATATTCATAAACTATTTACAATATCAGTCAATGAAAACTCTCCTACACTTGCCAAACCTTTTTACATTCTCTTTATGATAATATATAGAAAAATGTCATATCAAAGCTTAAGAAGGGCGAAATCCTTCCTTATCTAAAGATAGGAAGATGTTGCAATAACTTAGGAAAGAATATTTGGAAACATTTGTCCATCTCCTACTTTCTAGGATTTGGTTTTTGACCAACTACAATTATGATAACTGAAGAGAAAATCATGGGATTTGGTAGAAAACTATTCAAACTTCATCATCCAAATCAATTTGGAGTCAATTATTCCAAGTTCGAGGTCCACCAAGTCGAATTTCAAAAAATTCTAGAACTTTGTCAACAAATCTGGCTTGGTGAAATTATGGAAAATAGGCCTCAAACATGACATCCTATATCCAAAATCATGATATATGTGTAAAACCTGAGAGAGTTTTTTGTTTTATAGTCCATTATTGAAAAAAACCTCTTTTGGTTTAAAAAAAATCTTCTCCATCTTCTCGGAATCTGCACCCAAAGATGATGACTAAAACAAGAAATCATTAAATCCTTAAATATGGAAAAATGGGCTATAAAGATTCATTCAAATCTCCCAAACTATTACACTTGTTGCAAATATGAGAGAGGTTTTTGTTATTGGGTCCATGCTTGACAAAAAATCTCTGGGTTTTTCAAAACTCCTCTTTGTTTGTTCAGAAAATGATCTTGAAGTCGATCTTGAAGTTGACTGCTAAAATAGTCAGAAACATAGCATGCTCTGTCACAGTTGCACAACAAGGTTGCTGCACAACAGTAACCTACAACAAAAACGCATAAGACATGCACAACAAAGGATCTTTTTCACACTTTTTGGACCTTTTCTAATTTATTTTGGTAGATATATGATGAAGGTTGATGATGATTATGGCCTCATAATGATGAGTGGGTGCCCTAAAAATCTTTGTTCCTCCTTCAAAATGACACTTGCTTCTTTTAAAATCCCAAAACCATAATATATCAAACTGTAGCAAATGAACTATCACAACCTCTGACTAATACACTACTTAAATTGTTGTATTCTTAGTGGTCATATACTTATTATCCCTTTGATTATTCTTTGAGTTGAAACTGACAAAAAAAACCCCTTTTTGTTGCTCAAAAACACGTATGTCACAGTTGCGCAACAAGGTTGTTGTGCAACTGCAAATTCTTCATTTATAGCTCATATCCCAAAACAAAAACACTCCAGCATATGTATGGGTAGAAATATGATATCATCATCTGTAATAGTCTATCCTTTGATCCAAAACACTGTTCATGTGCATGCAATCTTCAAATCTCTAAGGCATTTCAAAAATTAGGGTCTTGATGCATGCAACTTTCTAAAAAAAGGTCAAAATAGAAAAAATGAGTCAATCAAGCTCCAGTGGTTCAATTCTCTGCTGCTTCAACCAACAAATCAAGTTTTCCTTTTCCCTTTTTATCAAATGATTTCACCCTTGTACCTTTTAACTAAATGCACAGCGTAAGAAGTTACACAACAAATTTGTGCAGCTCTCACCCACTTGGTGATGTCACATTCCAAAAGGAGATCTGATTTTATGATATGCCTGTATATGACTAATACATCAAACTCAAAGACTCCTCATAACTAAATTCATTTAAAAATTGAGCCTTTAGATAATTGATCTCATGATCACACACTCACATACTCAAAATATGAATGCCTTGGTCTTTATGAGACCAAGTGGTGATGACCTCCCCCTTCTCTCCTTCCTTAGAGGGGACATCACGACCTCCCAGTCTAGGATCGTTCAAGTCGTCAAGTCAGATGAATCATTGGGATCCCGATGGAACCTTTTTAACTTGACACAGGTCCCCCTTTTATCTTCCTCGGAACTTGCTATGTGGCACCTGCAGACCCTCTCCTTAGCACTTCTAACTCTTACACCAATGTTGCTAGCTCTCGAGGCTCGACTTCCTCGTTGATGTGACCATGGAATATGACCATGGGCCAACTCCCTTCGTGACCCCTCACTTTTATACTTTCACTAGTGACTTACTCCTCCTTCCCGACTTCCGAATTAACTAATGTTTCGGGACCATATCTACGGTCCACACTCTTCTCGCGATCAACGACTGTGATTGAATCGCAAGTTCGGACTTTGCGAGTCCTGTCTCCTTTCGAATCTTCTTATTCTAATCGTGAATCAACGATGTGTTTATCCTTTGCCATGCCTCCTTCCAGATCCAACGGTCTAGATCTGAAATCGCTCTTCGCGACTTCACGAAGATCCTTGTTCGCTTCCGCAAACCTTCTGAAGTTCCTTCTCCTGAACTTCTCAATCTTCTACCACATGTCTCTTCCTCGATGATGGGTGACTTCTCTATCTTCAGGACATCAGAAAGTCCTCGACTTCTTTGCACACTTAGCGCAATTTCTCTTTTGAGACTTAGGTTGTTCTCGAAGGCTTTCTTCTCCTGTAGAAATTTGTGCCTCTCCTTCAACTTTTCTCGGCTTGAGAACCTTCATAGTTCCAAGTTCCTTTGCGAGTTTATTGTGCCCTCCTGGTAGTTTCTCGCTCTGCTTCCTAAGCTTATAAGGTGAATTCACTACACCTTAGGCACACTCCTTGTGCTCGACTTAGTTCTTCAACGGATTCTCCCTCAGCCTGTGGGAAGGTTTAAGGCATCTCCTTTCCTTTGTCATTGCACTTCTTGCAAGGCCTTCCTTCACCAGAATGTTCAACAATTCTGGGACTCTTCAACAACTTCACTTGCGTTGCTTCTGCAAATGCTCACGCAATATCGATGCCCTCCTAGCAGAGTATTTCATAGTATTCAATAACTCTGGACTGCGCTTCTCTCCACACAGTCTTTATTTTCAAGGGACTTAACCACCTTGAAATTTCTCCTCGAGTCTGTAAATTAATCTGGTGTGCCCTCCTGGCAACTTCTCTTATGACTCCACTGAGTTCAGATACACACTCCTTGCGTCTACTTACAGAGTTTCCCTACTTTTTCACACACTCCTTGCACTTAGCCTAGAGAACCAGACTTAATTTAACATACTCTCGAATAGGAAACTGTATCTCTATCCCTGCAGATGATTTCTAACATTCATCTACAATTCATAAACATGTAAAATACATTCATAACACAACATCCATTACACAGAAAGATAAAAAGGAAAAATTGTCGTTTTCTATTAATGGTGGAATGCCAATTTACAATGGTGGAGTCCGAGCTACAACTGAGTCTCGAATCTCTGTGTTTCTCTCCCTACAACCCGACCTATCCAAACTGTCTAACAGTCTGCCACCTCTCTCTCTCTCTTCTACTTTTCTTACAATACAAAAGTTTATACAAGAGGGGCTCTATGAGCTTCCCTCATAAGCTAAAAAATGGTGTCAAATCACCAGCCCTAATGCCTCTCGAAAGGGAAAATTACAATGATGGATATCTACTCCAAATCGGATGCAGATCCATTTTTTTGTTAGCCTATTAATGGCGACCTTATCTCCAGCTTGTGCGAAAGCACGATTTTTCTCCTTCCATCTTGTCTTCAATAAATTCCTGGATCTTGTCTTGGATTCTCGAGGCAAAAATGAGAGAACGGTGCCTCTCTTTCCTTGAATGTGCACCATGCGTGAAATCTAGCTGGCGCGTGCTGAAGTGGAGCGATTCTCCAACATCATAGTCCACAGCAGCAAAATCCAACGTGGCTGAAATCCACCTGGATCCCAAAATTTCTCTTGGAGCTGTCTCTCGGCTCCTCTGCTCTGCTACTTCTGCTCCTGCACCTTCCCTGTTGCTCGTGCAGGTATTTTGTCATCCAACTTCCTTGTGCTGACTGATTCTTCTGTTGATTCCAACATCATCTTCCTTATCTCCTCGATCACCTTGTCCAGTTGCTCCCTCAGTTGGTTCTTTTGTTGCAGACTATCTCGTTCTATTCCCTCCTTGTCAATGGGAAAATCACACCGACTTCCCAAGACATATTCTTCCTTTGTGGCCTTAGCTTTCCACTCTACTGCAGTCTTCATCCCTCCTGCAGATCTCTCGTCACTGGGCTTCTACTCAGCTATTACCTCTCTCGGTTCTTCGGCTGGTTCAGTTCCATCTCCCACCAACTGCAACTCGTGTTGGCGTATCTTCCCCATCATGGCTATCTCCTGGAAGCCACCTTCTGGTTCTGGATTTCCCAACCAATCCTCCAGTTCCTTTAACTCCAATTCCCACTAAGTGAATAACTCAACTAGGCGTATTCCCGTTGGGACAGAAATCAATATCTGTTCCTTTTCTTCCATGACAGTCTCTACTGGTTGTCTTCCTGTCGCATCTGCAACATCTGTGCTAGCCTCTCCTCGAACGATTGGTAGGAATATCTCAACTCCTCCAATGATCAGAACAATCATATGATCCTCCTTCTCTGTGCCGAAAGTTTGTAACTGCTCATCATCTTCATTCACACAACTCACTATTTCACATGAATATCCATCTGAGTGAGATCTCTCTCATGCCTCCTCTGCATCTGTTAATGGACTCTCGACTGAGCTCATATCCTCTCCCTTTCCCACCTGGAAATCTGGGATGTCTCTTCTACCCACCTGACATTTTATGAGTTCCACTGATCCACTCTTATTGCCCACCTGGCAACTTGTAAGATCCTTTCCAGATCTATTTCCCTTATGACTGAGGTTTTCAGCATGCCTCAACCACCTTTTTAACATTTTTTAACATTTTTTACTGCCACCTATGTTAAGAACCAAATACTTGCATACAAAAATACCACAAAGATTTAGAGAACAATATAGAAAACCACAACTTTATTATAGAAACCCTTGAGGTAGGGAAACACCATACAATGGATCTTATTATGGAAGGGATCCTCTCCTGTTCACTTGCCTCTTCGAGGGGGCATCCTCCTATTGAGCTACCACTCCAAATACAATACTTCTCTTCATGTCCCATTACATTGCTTGAACCTCTTTATATAGTGCTACCATCACCTAAGAACATTCTAGAGGAGGAATCTTCTAGAAGTAGAACCTTCTAAGAAGTCC
>ML800931.1:48699-63970 GCA_009831015.1 Picea engelmannii | reverse complement strand
TGAAGTAGTCCAACCGCCATTGTAAACCAGGGTCCCATGTCCAATTGCTCATGTGAACCCCACATGGAAGATATCGACACCCAATAACCAACTGAACATGATGCTCCCAATACTGACACATGTCATGTGGATCCAAATAATAAGATCCATCCACATAGTGGAAAATGGTCATAGAAGAATCTGGAAGAGATAATACCACTATAGAATATGCAGGATGGACACTCGTAATAATCATTGGCTCTCAATTTGTCACATTGATGTTCTCTACAGAAGGTGGATTAGAGTCATCAAATAAAATATGAAAGTGGTTGTCATCCCAGAAATGAAAACTATCTATATACCAATCATCAAAATTGGCCTCAAAATTATACCAAGAATATATTTCTTGATTATATTCATACCTGATGTCTTCCATAATAAATCTCTCGTGCATGTTATCCAATGAATCTTGAATACTACGAAAACTATCATTGAGGCCATCTGCAAAGCCATCCAATGTGTCAAACAATTGGGATTTGAATGCTTCAGTAATTTGTAGAATTTCTTTGAGGGTTTGAGATAAAATAGCCATATGAGCACCCTATGAACTCTTTGGTCCTGCATCCATCATGAAAAAACCCAAAAAATAGAACAATAAGTTACGACAAAAAATCACGGCTTTTTCTGGAAAAATCCTGAAAAGCTGCTGAATTTAAAATGCTCATAACTTCACTTCCCTGACTCTGTTTCGGCTGATTTGTTTTTTGAAATTGGGTGAAATTGTGAGAGGAACTCGGATATATATATTTTTTGGGCAAATTCAGCCTCCAGCTGCTACATAAATAAAAACAAATCGCACCGTCGTCCGTGGAAAAAACCCTGAAAAATTGCAGATTTTAAAACTTCAATATATTGACTTCCTGGACTCCGTTTCAGACGATTTATTTTTTCAACTTGGGTGTTTTTCTGAGAGGAACTTAGATATACAACCTATTTTATCAAAATTTTCACATAAATATACCGAATATTTCCAGAATGTTGCGGTCCTATTTTTTCTTCTACGAAAACAAAATCTGCAAAAATAAAAAATATTTTCCCATAATGTCTGCCGAGGAAAGTGCTCTGATACCACTTGTTAAGAACCAAATACTTGCATACAAAAATACCACAAATATTCAGAGAAAAATATAGAAAACCACAACTTTATTATAAAAACCCTTGATGTAGGGCAACACCATACAATGGATCCTATTATGGAAGGGATCCTCTCCTGTTCACTTGCCTCTTCGAGGGGGCATCCTCCTATTGAGCTATCGCTCCAAATACAATACTTCTCTTCATGTCCCATTACATTGCTTGAATCTCTTTATATACTACTACCATCACCTAAGAATATTCTAGAGGAGGAATCTTCTAGAAGTAGAACCTTTCAAGAAGTCCTCTTACATTTATTATATCTAACTACCCATTTATTATATCTAACTACCATAGTGGAACTTATTTAATAATATAGTGGACCTATTCCACCTTACATTGAATGGCCTCCACTATTATCATTATGGGCCCTCTGCCCCCCCCCACTACCTCTCTAGCTGCCTTACATCCTGACCAACAACTTATGAACATGCCATCTAGCTGTCCTCTTCAAAGGACATTCATACCTCCAGTGTACCTTTGACTCCTGCTGCATCTTGAATGCAAGATTCTCCATCTGTGCTCAAATTTCACTAAGCTCCTTGTCCATCTCTGCCTTGCTCTTCTGTGACTGGACTTCTCCTCGACCCCGCTCATGACCTTTAATAGCCATATTGTTTTTCCTACAACCCACCTGGCTTCTTACCATCTGCTGCGCACCTTGAAACAGTTCCAACAGAGCATCACACCCTCTCTCCCTTCATCCACACTCTGCAGACGAAATCAAGCTCTGATACCACTTTGGTATCAGACTATCTCTGTACGTCCTTCTCTCTGCTTGAGAGAAATTTAGCTTTGATACCACTTTGGTGACAACCTCCTCCTTCTCTCCTTCCTTAGAGGGGCCATCATGACCTCCTGGTCTAGGATCGTTCAAGTCGTCGAGTCAGATGACTCGTCGGGATACCAATGGAACCGTTTTAACTTGACACAGGTCCCCCTTTTCTCTTCCTTGGGACCCACTGTGTGGCACCTGCGGACCCTCTCCTTAGCCCTTCTAATTCTTACGCCAACATTTCTAGCTCTCGAGGCTCGACTTCCTCGTTGATGTGACCATAGACTATGATTGTGGGCCAACTCCCTTCGTGACCCCGCACTTCGGGACTTTTTTGAGTGACTTACTCCTCCTTCCCGACTTCCAAATCGACGAATGTTTCAGGACCAGATATACGGTCCACGCTCTTCTCGCGATCAACAATTGTGATCGAATCCCAAATTCTGACTTCGCGAGTCTTGTCTCCTTTCGACTCTGCTTCTTTCGATCGTGAATCAACGATGCACTGATCCTTTTCCACGTGTCCTTTCAGATCCAATGGTCTGGATTTGAAATCGCTATTCGCGACTTCGCGAAGATCCTTGTTCGCTTCTACAAACCTTCTGAAGTTCTTTCTCCCAAAATTCTTGATCTTCTGCCACCTATCTCTTCCTCGACGATGGGTGACTTATCCGTCTTCGGGACTTCGTCAAGTCCTCGAATTCTTTGCACACTTAGCGCAATTTCTCTTTCGAGACTTAGGTTGTTCTCGAAGGCTTTCTTCTCCTATAGAAATCTATGTCACTCTCCTGTGACTTTGCTCGGCTTGAGAACCTTCACAGTTCCAAGTTCTTTTGCGATTTTCTCGTGCCCTCCTGGCAGTTTCTCACTCTGATTCCTAATATTATAAGGAAAATTATCTACACCTTAGGCACACTTCTTGCGCTCGACTCCTTTTTTCGACAACTTCTCCCTCGGCCTTGTGGTAAGGTTTAAGGCATCTCCTTTCCTTTGTCGTTGCACTTCTTGCAGAGCCTTCCTTCACAAGAATGTTCAGCAATTCTGGGACTCTTCAACACCTTCACTTGTGTTGCTTCGATGAATTCTCATGCAAGATCGATGCCCTCCTGGCAGAGTATTTCATAGTGTTCAGTAACTCTGGACTACGCTTCTCTCCACACAGTATTTATTTTCAAGGGACTAAACCACCTTGAAATTTCTCCCCGAGTCTGTAAATTAATCTGGTGTGCCCTCCTAGAAGATTCTCTTCTGAGTCCATTGAGTTCATATACGCACTCCTCGTGTCGGCTTACATATCTTCTCTACTCTATCACACACTCCTTACACTTAGCCTAGAGAACTAGACTTAATTTAACACACTCTCGAATAGGAAACTTTATCTCTATCCTTGCAGATGATTTCTGACATTCATCTACAATTCACAAACATATAAAAGACATTCATAACACAACATCCATTACACAGAAAGATAAAATAGGAAAAAATGTCATTTTCTATTAATGGTGGAATGCCAATTTACAATGGTGGAGTCTGAGTTACAACTGAGTCTCGACTCTCTGTGTTTCTCTCCCTACAACCCAACCTATCCAAACTGTCTAACAGTCTGCCACCTCTCTCTCTCTTCTACTTTTATTACAATACAAAATTTTATACAAGAGGGGCTCTATGATCTTCCCTCACAAGCTAACAAATGGTGTCAAATCACCATCCCTAATGCCTCTTGAAAGGGAAAATTACTATGATGGCTATCTGCTCCAAATTGGACGTAGATCCATTTTGTCATCAACCTATTAATGACAACCTTATCTCCATCTTGTGCGAAAGAACGATTTTTCTCCTTCCAGCTTGTCTTCAATAAATTCCTGGATCTTGTCTTGGATTCTTGAGGAAAAAATGAGAGAACGACGCCTCTATTTCCTTGAATGCGCACCATGTGTGAAATCTAGCTGGCGCTTGCTGAGGTGGAGCGATGCTCCTGCATCACCAAGGCGTTATTTTGCAAACTCTAAATACACGTACATAAGCATACCTTGGATTTAAACCTATATTATAGGACACTAACATCGACTCCAATGGGGATGGCATCCTCCCTGTGAGGTTCCAAAGAACCCATTGACCAAGTGCCTTTATCCATTGGGATGTTCCCAAATTTTTTACCTCCTGCAACCTGTAAATTGATCGGTGACCTTCTTCAACTGAAACCAAATGAAAACTGAAACCTGAAGTTATTTCACACTGTTGACTATAAACTGAATGCCAAAACTGAATTAAAAACTATTGAAATAATTCTCAACTTTGATCTTATTTGTAAACCATTTCCTACCCTAATCTGTGGAAGATTTTTGCATCAAGTGATGCAAAAATTCCAATGCAACCAATCAAGCAATTCACTGCTTGATTGACCTCTTCTTACACTTTTCTCGAGCAGACAAAAAAACTTGGAATGTGGCAACTCGAACTCCAGCTAAAACTGATCTCCTTGGTCCGAGACCACTACAAACTTCACATTTCTTGATGATTGTAACATGCTAGAAAAATAATCTTCAAAAGCATGATACATTGCCCTGTCTTGAAGATCAACAAAAAAACAAGCATTCCCTTCGTTTATAGTTGTTGGTTCTCCCTGTTTTATACCTTCGTTTTCAACATCATTCTCAAAAAATATGGTAGCAAGTTGTTCACCATTCTCATCATCAGGATCAGGGACATATTTTATATATTCTAGAACAACAACATCTATCTCATATGTGTGTGTGATATCCATAGGTTTTTCTTCATGTAGTTCAATAAATTGGAAGAAACCACATGAAGAAAAACCTATTGATATTCATAGGTTATCAAAAAACTATGGATATCTTCATAAATTTGTTCTTGAAACAAAAACTCAGCAAATGAACATTTGGAAGAAAAATATAAATAATTATCCTCATACTCTTGATAGCATAAAGACTGGAAAGACTATTGCAAATCTTCATTAAGCTCAAAGTATGGAACATGAGTTTCAACATCAAGATGTTGATCTGTTTCATTTCCAGCCAAAGAAAAAGTTATTGATTGCTAGAAATTTCTTGAGCATGACAACTGGCCTCTAATTTATGTTCATAATGTTGAAAAGGATTTTCATTCAAAACCTCTAGTATCTCTTCGTCCATGAACTAATCATCTCCATAAAAACTTTCCAATTGCTCAATAATTTTTTCAAAATGTGTGCAGTAGTCTTTGACCAACAACACGGAAGGATGTTCTTTATATCTCTCGTAAAATACTATATGAAAATATCTAAGAGAATACAAAAAATCATTTGGAAAGCTTTCATACCATGATTCTGCATTTCCCTCCAAAGATACCATGAACATCTTCATTAAGCAGTCTTCATGAAATTGAACCCTCAACTTACGCACATGCATGTGAAATCTAACCAAATGAATAGAAACATAATCTCATTTTCCATCTTTGAATCTAGGAAGATAAGTTTACCAATCTATGCAATGAATTCGATTTGGAAAACTGAGAATGTGAGAGTGATTCATTGGAGCATACCTTGCAAATATGTGATCCACCTTGAATCAGTGGAGTCGCTGAGAAAATCTTTAGGATACTGAGTCTTTGGACAGTGGAGTCGCCATGAAAATTATGAGCTTTGGGTTCATCTAAAACTGGAGTTTCCAGGTGAATGGTACAACCTTCATGTGTTTGGATTTTGTTCACCATCAGAAGTCAAATATGAACTTTTTTTTTTATCCCAAGGAATATTTCACCTTCTCTCCTCGACAACGGTGCCAAAATGTTATCACTCTGTAAATTTCTTTGGTTGAGGAAGCAAATCACATAGGTAACCACAAACCAACGTGAGGCTGAAAGTTAGCCCTTCCAACCAGAGAGGATCTCTCTCTCTCTCTTCAAATAAATCACTGAAAGGATTGATTTGGACTTTCGTCCAAAGGCTAGATCTCTAAGGAAAGATTTAATTTATAGAGTTGGTGGCAAAGTGGGTAGAAATTCCATTGGGCATTGGAGCTAAAATGGGAGATCAATGATAATTTGATGGGCACTTGGTTAATTGAAAGATGAAAACCTCAGAGACAAGGTAGAAAACTCCCTTTACACATTCAAATCTCATTGTAGATGAAGTTTACAGAGAAAATGAACAACCCCTTGGGGTATCTATCAAGGATGAATCATAGGGTGATTGCAAAAGAAAGGATATGAAAATATATATAACAAAGCACTAATTTCAAGTGAATTCTGCCACATACACATCACTGAATCATTAAAGAAGAAAGATACATACAAATTGACCAAATTTATCATAACATACAAACAATAGAAAAACACAAGCATAAAGAGGAAATATCACATGAATCTATGATCTCAGTTTTCAGGGACTTCTGCTCCAAAAAATTACATTAATCTTCAGAAACTGTTTACAATATCAGTAAATGAAAACTATGCTACACTTTCCAACCCGTTTTACATTATCTTTATGATAATATATATAAACATGTCATATCAAATCTTAAGGAGGTCGAAATCCTTCCTTATCTAAAGATAGGAAGAGGTTACAATAGCTTATGAAAGAATATTTGGCAAAAACTGTCCATATCCTACTTTCTAGGATTTGGTTTTTGACCAACTACAATTGTGCTAACAGAAGAGAAAATCATGGGATTTGGTATAAAAATATTCAAAATTAATCATCCAAATCAATTTGGAGTCAATTATGCCAATTTGGAGGTCCACCAAGTCGAATTTCAAAAAATTCTAGAACTTTGTCAGCAAATCTGGCTTGGCAAAATTATGGAAAATAGGCCCGAAACATGACATCATATCTCCTAAATAATTATATTTGTGTAAAAACTAAGAGAGGTTTTTGTTTTCTAGTCCATTATTGACACAAACCTCTTTTTTTTTTCAAAAATTCTTCTCCAACTTCTTGGAATCTGCGCCCAAAGATGATGACTAAAACAAAAAATCATTAAATGCTTAAATATGGAAAAATGGGTTGTAAAGATTCATTCAAATCTCCCAAACTGTGACACATGTTCCAAATATGAGAGGTTTTTTTTTATTGTTTCCCTTCTTGACAAACACCTCTATGGGTTTTTCAAAATTCCTCTCCAGTTTTTCAGAAATCCATCTTGAAGTTGACTGCTAAAACAGTCAGAAACATAGCATGCTCTGTCACAGTTGCGCAGCAAGGCTACTACACAATAGTAACCTACAACATAAACACAACAAAATTGCGCAACATAAGATCTTTTTCACACTTTGTCCACCTTTTTTTTATTTTGGATGATATATGATGAAGGCTGATGATGATTATGGCCTCATAATGATGAGTGGGTGCCCTAAAAATCTTTGTTCCTCCTTCAAAATGGCACTTGCTTCTTTTAAAATCCCCAAACCCTAATATATCAAACTGCAACAAATGAACTACCATAACCTCAGACTGATACACTTCTTAAATTTATTCATTCTAAATGACCATATACTTATTATCCCTTTGATTATGCTTTGAGTTAAAACTAGCAACAAAAACCCCTTTTTGTTGCTAAAAAACAAGACTGTCATAGTTGCACAACTGCAAATTCTGCATTTACAAATCATATCCCAAAAAAAAAAACACTCCAGCATATGTATGGGTATAAATATGATATCATCACTTGTAATATTCCATCCTTTGATCCAAAACACTGTGCACATGCATGCAATCTTCAAATCTCTAAGGCATTTCAAAAATTAGGGTCTTGATGCATGCAACTTTCCAAAAAAAGGTCAAAATAGAAAAAATGAGTCAATCAAGCTCCAGTGGTTCAATTCTCTACTTCTTCAACCAACTAATAAAGTTTTCCTTTTCCCTTCTTATCAAATTATTTCACCCTTGTAACTTTTTCACTAAATGTGCAGCGTAAGAAGTTACACAACAAATTTGTGCAACGCTCACCCACTTGGTGATGTCACATACCAAATGGAGATATGATTTTACTAGATTCATATATATGATTAATACATTAGACTCAAAAGACTCCTCATAACTAAATTCATTTACAACTTGAGCCTTTAGACAACTGATCTCATGATCAAACACTCATATACTCAAAATAGGAATGCCTTGGTCTTTATGAGACAAAGACGTTATTTTGCAAACTCTAAACACACATACATAAGCATACCTTGAATTAAAACCTATATTATAGGACATTAACAGTTCTTAATTGTAATTCCTTAATAGTAAGAATAACCACATATGACGATGGTCATGGCATATTGCACAATATAATAACTGTGACCACCTATGGTGATTACCATAAGTGGTTATTGTTTCCAAAGGACATATTTGGAGATGTTATGGGATTGTCTCCATAGGTATTATATCCCTTGGGAATAACAACAATGGTCATGACCTATTTCCCAAAGGCCCCTTTGGTGATTACCCAAGATCGTCATTAGTATTCCTAAGGGATACAATACCTATGGTGATAGTCCCATACCATCTCCAAATGTGTCCTTTGGCAACAATCTAGGACTGTTGTCATTAGTATCAATGTAGCAATGCCAGTGGAAATGGTCCTAGAATGTCGCTAAACGTGTGCTTTGGCAATGGGCCTAGACCACCATCATTGGTCCCATTGCTACAATGCTTGTCAATATTCCTAGACCATCGCCGAAGGTGACCTTTGGTGATGAAAGGACCATTTACATTGGACCCATTCCAACAATTCTCATGGAATCAGTCCTTTACTGTTGCCACTTGTGTTTTCTACCATTGCATTGGCGACGGTCGTTGACAACCATTGTAGCATGTCAATGGAAATGGTCATGTGACCATCGTTGTAATGTATCAATGGCGACAATCATGTGACCGTCAGACCGTCATCATAGTGTTGATTTTGTATCTTTAGGAGGTATTTCCACAAGAGGCCAAGGTGTCACGCATGTAGAAATCTTTGTTGACACCATATTAGCCTTTTGGTTTGGTGAAAACCCCCTTGGATTTGAGTGGGGGCTTCATGGGTTTGGTGATGGGCTTTGTGGGCTTGTGTTGGGGCTTCACACCCACAAGGAAATCCTAATTTGATGTTGACTTGTCGAGGGGATTCTATGGTGACCCCCAATCATTGTATATAAAGGAGAGAGGTCATTGTGACATCTCATTGTATCATAGTGCAATAATGGAGTTAGCATAAGTAAGTATGCACTTGTGCTAGGAGGCTTGGTGATTTTAGCAAAGGGAAATTCTACTAGGATGGAAAATATGGCCTAAGGTTGAGGACTCTATTTTTTTTTCTTGGTAGGGAAAGACACACCTCACACGTGGGAGAGAGAGACAACCTCATAAGGAAGATATTGTATGAAGTGGAGTGATCCATAAAAAGTGTCCATAAAAATTTTCACATGTACGCGGGTTATAGTGGGAACAGTCGCGTACGTACACAGGTTGTTGTAGGAACAGTCACGTACATCCATACAATCTCTTTTGGGCAGGGTAAGGTATGTACAGGCTTACGTAAGGTGACCTCAATAGGTTGTACAAGTGGTATGTAGTAGATTTGTGGGTAGAGGAGATTTCTAGGATATTGTTGAGATTTGGTTTTCTGATTTGTATGGTTATTGGAGAACAAGGTTGTTCTAAGTTTTGGTGACTTTGGGGGACAAGGTTATCCTCAGATCTTGGTGATATTGTATTAGCTGGGAGGGATGGTTTTTCCCTGGAGATTTATGATGATAACAATATTACAAAACTAAAATTAGGTTTCATATGTGTGATAATTCATCTATGATCTTTTGTGTTTCCGCTGCATATGTTTTCAGTCAATACTTTTCAATGTATAATTGTTCAGTGATAACAACTAGGGAGTTATTGTTGGTTCACTAGGAAGAAATTTATCAGATCTGAAAATTAGTCACATAGAGTTTCTGTGAAAATTGACATGGTTTTTGAGCTTGGGATTTGAAGAGAAGGGGATCATCTTGAGACACTTTGTTGGCTACAACACTAGAAGAGTGTTTTACTTGTTCTTGTTCTTGTTCTTGTTATTTTTCTTGTTCTTGTTCCGAACAGGCCAAGATGGTGAATACATTGAAGCTTGAGGATAGGTTGGAAGGGGAAACCGAATTCTGGGCTGGGAAGACAAGGGTTCTCCCTTTTTTGGAAGAGAATGACCTCAATGAGTACGTTGAGGATGTGGTTCTTATCCTAACTGATCCAGTAGATTTGAAATTCCAGAAGAAGATGGAAGTGAAGGCCAAGCAGGTATTGCTAGAGTCCGTGAAGGACCACTTGATTCCTCACATTGCCAAGAAATCAATTTCCAAGGATATTTATGATGTTTTGGTGGGTCTTTACCAAAACAAGAATACTGGCGGGATGGTACACTTGAAGCATCAACTTCATATTGTTAGGATGACCGGTGAAGAAAATTGCCAGTTATCTTATGAAGATTACTTAAATCTGAGATCAACTCACAACTATTTGTGAGACAATTAAAGATGTTGAGTTGGTGAATGTAGCATAGAGAGGTATTCCCAGGTCCTGGGAACCATTTATGCAGGGGGTCCGTGCGTGAGACAAGTTACCAGAATTTGACAGATTATGAACTAATTGTATTAAGGAGGAGACCTGACTAGCATCCATGGATGATATGGATGGTGTGGTGAAGAGTAGAAATGATGAGAACTAGGCCTTTGCAACCATTGACACTAGAAAGGGCAGGAGAGGTTTTCTAGAAAGAAGAGGTATGCAAAGGAGAAGGGTTTCTCCCAAGAGAAAATCATCTCCAAAGCTGAGACGAAAGAAGGATCTTAGTAAGATAATATGTTTTGAGTGTCATGATTTTGGGAACTATTATTCATAGTGTACACATCGGAAGGGAAGAGGAAGAAGGAATTAGGCATCAACAATAGAGGTTGATGAGGTTGCAGACAAGTTCTTGAGGGAGATCTTGTTGGTCTCCTGCCTTTTAGGTACTATCTCCAGCAGGTAGAGATGGTTGGTGGATATTGGATCATCTTTCCATATGACAAGTGTTAGAGAGTTTTTTTACACTCTCACAGAGACTGGATCAAAATTATGTGTGGAGATTGGTACAAGAGCCAAACATTTAGTACGAGGATATGGTACTGTATCATTTTGATTGGAGTCAGGAGAGATATTGAGGGTATCAAATGTGTTGTGGGTGCTATAACTCAAGAGTTCCCTCTCATTCTCGGAGATTGAGAGGAAGGGATATCATGTATCATTTCAAGATGGGCAAGTAATGTCTGTGCCCAGACGATCTAGCTTTAGACTAGTAGTGGTTCTTGGAGTTAGTGAGGGAAACCTATATAGGTTGAGGGGTGAACCTATGAGTGTTGTGGACATCAAGAGAAGAGAGACAAATGAGGAGGAGCAGGTGGCTCCATGAGCAGTGAGGCAGGTGACCCCACCAGTGGTGCAGGCTCAGAGAAAGATAGAGTTGAGAGGGATTCAACCCTCAGGATCCAGGAGGGAGGAGCAGCCTCCCAAGATTGTTCATAAGAGATCAAAATTCATATGAGGTCAACAAGTTTAGAGGGAGTAGAGGGCTCTCGATATTGTACAGAATTAGAGGGATTTGGGTTTCAGAGGGAGTATGCATACTCAGAGTGAGCGTGATCTCAGAGAGAGTTAGTTGGCTCAGAGAGAGAGAGAGAGAGAGAGAGAGAGAGAGAGAGAGAGTCATCCAGAGGGATTTCTCCCTCATATTCATATGGGAGAGAGATATCTTCTAGGACCGACAGATAGGTGTCATGGGTTGAGGAGGCTAGACAAGATATTTAGAGGTAAGAGGCTTCTAGGGTATATGAGACATCCATGGAGGATCCATGTAGTTCAACAGGTTATTCTACTGTGATAGAGGAGGCCAAACAAGAGCTTCAGAGGAATGAGGATTCTAGGGAATGTGAGACATGTATGGAGTATCCATGTGTTTTAACAAGATTTGCTACAATGACCGAGGATGCAACCAATCAGATAAATTTTTCCTCAGTGACCGAGGATGTGGCCAGTCAAATAGATTCTTATTTAGTGACTGATGATGCAACAAGTAAAACATATTAGACAAAAATAAGTTGGGATGGATGGGATGCTAATATAATAATAGATCTAGATACACTTCCAGCATGCGAGGAAGAGGATTGAAGTATAGATGAGGAAGCATACCACCTTGGATTTCGGAAAGAGATGCTTCTAGTAATAGAGGTACATCCAGATTATGGTGGATGAGATACCTCCCTCACTAAGAGGGGGTGTTGATTTTGTAGCTTCAATAGGTATTCCCGCAAGAGGCCAAGGTGTCATACATGTGGGAATCTTCATTGGCACTAGATAAGCCTTCCGGTTTGGTGAAAACCCCCTTGGATTTGAGTGGGGGATTCATGGGTTTGGTGATGGGATTTGTGGGCTTGTGTTGGGGCTTCACACCCACAAGGAAAGCCTAATTTGATGTTGACTTATGGAGGGGCTTTTATGGTGACCCCCAAGGATTGTATATAAAGGAGAGAGGTCATTGTGACATATCGTTTTCTTATCAAAATACAATGAAAACATTCTCTGCCTATATATTTTGAATAGAAAGTTAAAAAATAAAAACTTATTAAACTCTTTTATTTACAAACGTAAACTAGTCATTAATACAATTCAAACCATAACAAATATGATAAATCAATATATTAAACAAATTGTAATTTAATACTGCAATTAATTGAAACAATAACGAAAAACATATAACAAGTTAAAATGTCATCATCTTGCACATGGAATCTTGGTAAATATAGCATCCTTACCATAAATTATGAGTTTAGTGCATTCATACCCCTTTAAAATGAATTCCAACAATACGACCATGATGAAAGTGAATCCAAAATGTCATATTCTCCTCTTATAGTGCCAAATAACCCCTAAACTAAGTTTAGGGGTACGTGATGCACAGAGTAGACAAAGACAAAAATTTTACACATTCATACAATCCCCTTGTTGTTTTGTCTCGAAGGGATGATATATCTACACATGAGTAAGTTAGTGAAAAAAAAAAAAAAAAGTGCTTCCACTGTCAACAACATGAAATATTCAACATCAAATGAAATATTCAACATCAATTGCTTCATTAGAAATCAAGAATCATGTGTCTCTTACAATTTTCTTAGATCCAATGAGAAATTTATAAGACAAAGGGTCCTATATGGGTTTGGATATAAGGATATGTAACAACTTCTTTCAAAATGAAGTAAACTTTTTACGAAAAAGGACAACACCAAAACATGAGATTACCAAAACCATAATCAACTAAGAAACAAAGTTGGTGCACAAAGGTGATAATAGTGAAATGGTGCCATGTTGATAAAAAGGTAAACCTTTAACTTTTCAAAAATAATTCCAGGAGTCATTGATCTCTTAGAAATGAGTGTATAGAGGATAGAGATAAAGATTCTCAACATTTTCCATTCTATTTGTTGAAGTACACCACATCTCAAATCCATATAGTAGAGTTGGTAATGTAGCTATGTGAAAACGGTTGATCTTATACTAGACAACTTGACATTGAAGATGGGAGTATTACTTATCCAAAAGAATTAAAGTAACATAATCCTTGTTGATTCATTTTTGACAAATGTTGGACATGTAATCCTTGGTATTACATTACTGTTACATTAGTGTAAATATGAAGAGTCATAAGTGATAGGAAACATCATCCATTATGGAAGACCAACAGTCATTTGCTTTGTATTTAATCCCCTATCATGTTAATGCAAATCATATCCATGAAGTTACATTTTCTGCCATACTTAGGCCTAATAGTGGTATTAAAGCCAGCGCTGGTTAACTCCATGAGCATTTCTCCTCCTATGAGGAAAACACCCTCTCCCATCTCTGACATCTATTCATTTGCCGTCAGATTCTCTGATCGATTCTCTCTACCCTATTCTTTGATCGTTTCTCTGTGAGTGAAAACACCCTTCATGCATTAGGTTTCCCTCGCTGTGACTATATTTTTCATTATAACATCCCCATCGACCTCCTTCAGCTATGCTTCGCACTGGATGTGACTATATTGTTCACCAGAACGTCCCCATCAAGCTCCTGCACCTATGTTTTGCAACTATTCTTTGTGCGGGCTGTGACTATATTTTTCACTAGCTATTCTTCACTCGTTCGTCGAACCCTTGTCTCGTCAACATAAATACTCTCACACATTCTTGCTCCCATCTGAAACCCTAATACTGGAGAACCCTACGTGACCAGAATGTCCCCATCAACCTCTATGTACTCTTTTGGACCAGAATTCACGAGCTGCATTCGCCTCCATTTTGTGGGCTACGGATATTGTCTCTCCTGATTACATTCTATCTATTTTTTTCCGAGTGTCTTTCATTGTATGAAGATGAATGAAAATAATTGGTTGCTTGTAGCTTGAAATTTTATATATCTGTTGGCATGGTTTGACCTATGCAAGTGAAGTTAAATTATTGCATTTTCATCTTTCTCACAAGTTCTTTCTATTGGGAAAGTAGAGATTTTATGGATGCCTTGAGGTGTCCAGTGTATTTCTTTATGATGGTATCAAGGAAAAATTATTGATTCGAAAGAACATTCATGAGTTTTTCCTTTTGTTCCAAGACCTGGAAAATATCATAGTTGATTGGGAAGTTGAGTGCAGAAATATCTTTTTAGACTTGCAAGAGATCTAATGTTGCGAAGATAGAGATCAAGAGAGTTTTGTTGTCAAACATGGGACGTGGAAAGAAGAGGTTCACATGCAAGGGAGGTTGGCATAATATCCTTCAAAGATTTGATTCTCATTGTACCTATTGCAGAAAGAATGGGTCACATGAAGCGACTGACTACAAAGTTCCATGGGAGAATTATTAGAATATAGAAGATTGTGTGTTCGTCTTACCATTGACGATACCCTCGTCACCCAACCATAGGCCAAAGCCACTCTCCGAGCACCTTAACCTTGACTGAGAATTACTCCGGAACCAAACCCTAGGCTAGATAGCCAAACAAGGTGTAGCGCATCTTCCTCCAAGGATAGCACACCAACAATAGTTGATCAGATAGTCCAAACCCTAGCCAAGAGATAGTCCAAGCCAATACTGAAACTGGTTGTTGTAGCAGTTGCACCTGCAACTTTCCTCCACACGTGCGCACCAAACTGGGAACTGCAGTGCGCATCAGTTGCTCTCTGCAATTCTGAGATGTGTCAAATGAGAACTGGCGCCCTGTATTTATAGTGGTTTTGCCAGATTTGTTGGGGACAACTTCTCCTTCTGGATATGTGTCTGTTCAATATATTATTATTATTT
>ML800930.1:405279-420815 GCA_009831015.1 Picea engelmannii | reverse complement strand
ATTGAGGAATGCAACTATTTGACATAAGTTAGCCTTGAAAATGTTACGTCACATTGTGACATTCATTTAGGGTTATGCCACCTTGTGACATTCCTTTAGGTTTATGTTGAGTGTCATGTTTATGAATTGTGTTCCTCATATTGGAATATTAAGCATCACACTAATTTGACTATTGTTGACCATGTTGATTATGATGAGTAACGATTAACTATGGAAAACCATCTTGATTATAGTGATTAATGGTTGATTATGGTTGACCATGTTGATTATGTTTAACCCTGATTTACTATGGTAATATTGCATTGTGTCATTTAACTTGGTTGAATAATGTCGAATTGTTGCATTCCTTAATGGAATGTCGCAATGTGGCATAACCTTAAATGAACATCACATTGTGACATAACCATTTAGGAACAATGCAATTCAACATAATACATTGAAGATGTACGTCACAATGCGACACAACCATTGAGGAATGAAGCTATTTGACATAAGTTAGCCTTCAAAATGTTGTGTCACATTGCGACATTCATTAGGGTTATGTCACCTTGTGACATTCCTTTAGGGTTATGTTTAAGTGTGATATTTATGAATCGTGTCCTATATGGGTGCCAAATTAAAAGTCATCCATAGTCAACCATTCATAAGCATCAAATTGAGTTAACTATGGTTGACCATGTTGATTATGGTGAGTAATGGTTGACTATGGAAAACCATGTTGATTATAATGATTAATGGTTATGTTGTAATGTGACATAACCTTAAATGGACATCAAATTGTGATGTAACCATTTACAAACGATGTAATTCAACATAAAACATCAAAGATGTACGTCACAATGCGACACAACCATTGAGGAATGAATCTATTTGACATAAGTTAGCCTTCAAAATGTTACGTCACATTGCGATGTTCATTAGGGATAAATGTCACCTTGTGAAATTCCTTTAGGGTCATGTTTGAATGTGATGTTTATGAATTGTGTCCTATATGGGTGCAAAATTAAAGGTCATCCATAGTCAACCATTCATAAGCATCACAGTGAGTTAACTATGGTTGACCATGTTGATTATTGTAAATCCAGTCTGTGGGCTTCATAGCTAAAAGTAAAAATTGTAACGTGATACCATATGTAAGTCTTAATAATAAATTAAATTGACAACAATTTCCAGCAATTAAATTCTTATTTTTTTAACAGATTACAACATAATCTCAACATTTATAACTTGATTAACAACAACACATAAAACTAGTAAAATACCTCTTGAAGATGTTGTCCTTTGAGTTGTTGAAACAATATTATACTAAAAGATTGAACTTCCTAAAACTGTTTCCTCCCAACTAGCTAGGAACATAGCCGCTCCGACTCCCTAGCTCTAGGAAATCATATTTCCTGGTCCCCGTGCCAAAAATCCCAGCAACACCTGTCCACTAGTAAAAACCCACAAAGAAATTTTGCATCCTTCCTTTTCTCCAAAATTCGGAATCCTTCCTCCTCCCCTGGTTTCTCCTTTTTCCTCCCCCCAAAATACCCCCCACCAAAGTCCAACCCCCCTCTTCCTTATCCTCCCCTCTCGTATCCTTCCCCATAATTTTCCCAGCTGCCTTATATTTTTTCATTAATTTCTTCACCTACTTTTAACACAATAAAATAATAATTATTTTGATTATTGCATTCCTGAATTTAAAAGATATAAAATTTCATTAATTTATTAATTAATTGAATTATTTTAAACTAAATTAATCATAACAATTAAATTTAATTAACTGGGTGTTACATACACCCACCCTTCAAGAAACTTTGTCTCGAAGTTATATTAACTTACAATACAAAAGTAACAATAACATGATTCATACATCTCAATAATATACACACGTCGTCAATTTAAACATTCATATATACTAGTATACATGTGCAAGACATGTATGTGTCGCTAACACATACATGAATCGCACATGTACTAATGACAATAATTATCACATCTAAAGCAATTCATGTATGCATCCAATCCAGTCAACAATGTTATTCATTTCATAAAGAATAGTAAACCATTTAAAACATTTGCATAATCCTTCAATTATAATAATTTAACACAAGAAACATTCACTTAGATAATTGTAGTTCAATTAAGTAAATTTAATTTATTTGGTTAAAAAAAATACAAGAGGAAATCAAACAATTTTGTTATAAGATTAAAAGTCCACACACTCTCAACTACTTTTAATCATATTCTTGCCTCCCTAAACTACTTCCATCTTCAATCCCTATCCTTCCTCTACTGGAATATTCTGGAGCGTCAACTATATTGACCCAACTCTAGATAGAACTCGTAAACGGAAGTGTCAACTATCTTGACCAAGCTTCCCCAATAGGCAACTGACAATCATCATCACATGTCTAGGGGAGCATGAGATAACATCGTCCTCCCATGACTCCAGGTTTCAGAGAATACACGGTGGGAATGCCTCCACCCCTCCTAATAGAACTAGTGTCAACACCCTATCATGGACCATACAATGGAACTGTGTTGTTGGGATTTTGTCATCGTATATTCATTTTCAGGTAGTCTTGCTACCTAAAAAATCTGCACTTGTCCACATATCATAGCAATGCAATTGAACCAATATAATTTCACATACAAAGATTCATACCATACCGTTTCTCGATTGATGTTCACAACATCAACTATTTATTATCATTATCCTTTGGCTATTCCATAGCCCATTAACTTGTAGATTAGTTTATAACAAAAAATCATACATATCTATACATTTTTATCATGTAAATGCATTTAATCATATCCTCAATTGGGTATCCACGTACTAACAACTTTAAATGTCAAAATTTTCAAGCTAGAAATAGGTTGCATAATATCCATCATAATTCAAATAACGATAAGCATTCAAAAAATTGACATTCGCATAGGTCCATATGTCTAAAATTTCAAGTGTATCATTAATAGTTTCACAGTTAATAAGCAAATAAAATATGATTAGGCCGTAAGTAATTCTAGATGTCTAAGTTAAATGTGGCATTACATACACCCAACCTTCGGGAAACATAATCCCAAGGTGGTCAAAAATAGTGAGGGATGATCTCGTCATAAGGGCTCTGCATCCTCCCAAGTAACAAATCCTGGACTATAATTGTCCCATTGGACCTTAACTTGGTCTACTAGACGATTCCTGAGTTGTTGGACCTTACGGTCCAATATGCGTAATGGTTCAACCATGGTGGTTCCCACATTTGATACCTACAATTCCCTGCAATTTAGTTTGTGATATTCGTCAGCAACATAATGATGTAGAACAGATACATGAAAAACATTATGAGTTTTATGCAAGTGGGATGGCAGTATGAGGCGATAGGAAACGATTCCAATTCTCTCTTGGATTTTGAACGGTCCTATAAATTGAAGCGACAAGTTTGTCTCTTTCCAAAACCGAATGGTACTCTTATTAGGCCCGATACGAATAAAAACTTGATCTCCCACTTTATAACTTCGGTCATTCCTATGTGCATCAACATAACTTTTAAGTCTATCCTGTGCTTCCTTTATTCGTTGCCTAATCTGAATCACTTGTTCCTCCATCTCTTGAATCAATTCTAGCTTAAAATGTCACCCAGACTTCTAATATTTCCCAACTCAATGATGTCCTGCATTGCCTTCCATACAGAGCTTCATAGGGCGACATTCCAATGGAGCTTTGAAAACTGTTATTGTAGGAGAAATCTACCAAAGGTAGGTACTTCTCCCAATGGGTTTGATTATCCATAACATACATCCTAAGCATGTCTTCCATAACCTGATTTACTCTCTCAGTTTTCCCATCTATTCTGGGATGATATGCTATGCTCAAGTTCAACTGAGTTCCCAACGCTGACTGCAAACTTGTCCAAAACCTATATGTAAACCGAGAGTCCCTATCTGAAATATGAGTTTTAAACATGTGAAGTAAAGAAATGCATACATATTCTGAAGAAAAACATAAATTAATCAATGGCTCATACACATAGTACACAAAGATTTATGCTGGAAACCCTTAATCGAGAGAAAACCAACTTTCCTTGGTGTCGCACCTTTCAACTCTTCATTGTATTAATTTCAACATTCACAATAAAACATATACAAAATTTTAGGTATTTTGTAGCTACAAAAACTCAAATCCATTAATCTGAGATTAATTTATAAAACCGCTAAAAATAAAAATAAAAAATCTACTAAAATAGCAAAAAACGAAGTTGTTGAATCTGGCGTGCCCACAAACACACATGCAAAGAATATAACACATACCCAAAAAAATGATATTTTTGGGTAACCGATGCAGACAAATGAATTCACTTATAAAAACATGTGCCACATCAATAACATCGTAAGTGTCTCTAACTGGAATACAATGAGAACTCTTGGTCAATTTATCGACTATAAAAAAGAATAACATTGTGCCTCAGCGATGTGAGTGGAAATCCCACAACAAATCCATAGAAATGACTTCCCACTTGGACATACGAACATCATGTGGCTTTAGGAGCCCTGTCGGGTGATGATGATCAACCTTCACTTGCTGACACTCGAGGCACTTGGCAACGAAATGGACTACATCACGCTTCATGTCTAACCAAAAGAAAATATTCTTCATGTATGCGTACATTTTATTCACACCCGGATGTGCACAATAAATTTCTCTATGGGATTCCTTGAGTATGATGCTTCGGATATCCCCACTCTCAAGGATGTTCATCCTTCCCTGATATCTTAACAATCCATCTACTTCAAGGCTATATCTTTCATACCTAGGTTCTAACTGCCTCTCACTCTAGAGGGTTGAAGTAACCTTTAAATAACAACTATCTCCAAGAATTTTCCCCAACACTCGCTCCCTCAGATTAATCTTTAAGGGAACCAAGGAGAAGACACATGATCTCTTGCTCAGGGAATCCGCGACCACATTCTCCCTTCCCTTTATGTACGGAATTCCAAAATTGTACTCACTCATGAACTCACTCCATCGCCTCTTCCTGGCATTGAGATCCCTTTGAGTGAAGAGATGCTTTAAGCTTGCATGGTCTATTTTGAGCTCAAAGCTTCACCCCACTAGATAATGCCTCCAAAGCTTCAGAGCTAGCATTACAACTAGAAACTCTAAATCATGAGTATTGTAAATATCCTCGTGTTGCTTAAACTGTCTTGATACATATTATATCACTCCTTTGTATTTCATTAGCACATCCCCCAATCCTTTCTTCGAGGCATCTGTGTAGACCATGAAGTCTTTTTTCATATCCGATACTCGTAGAATTGGCGCATTGTTTAGTAACCTCTTAAGCTTGTTGAATGCAATATCGCATTCCTCTGGCCATTCATAACTAACACCCTTGCGTTTCAATGTGGTGATGGGTTTCACTATCTTAGAAAACCCTTCCACAAACCTTTGATAATAACCAACTAGCCCCATGAAGCTTCTCACCCCATGATCATTTTTCGGCACTGGCCAATCCATAATGGCCTTCACCTTTTCTAGTTCCACAAAAATCTCTTCACCCGAAATGATATGACCTAAATAATGAATCTCTTTCTGGAAGAAAGAGCACTTTGAAAAATCTCCATACAACTTGTTCTCCCTAAGTCATGACAACACCACTCGTAATTGTTCCTCATGTTCTCTTTTGTTCTTGTAATAGATGAGGATATCATCAAGGAATACCTATACAAAGCAGTCTAGGTACTTTCAGAATACACCATTCATGAGGCTCATAAAAATTGTGGTGCATTGGTCAACCCAAAAGGGACTACAATGAACTCATAATTATTTAACCAAGTTTGAAGGTATTTTTAGGAATATCGCCTTACTTAATCCTTAACTGGTGATACCCTGATCGTAGATCAATTTTGGAGAAAACAATTTATCCTTTCATATGATCAAAGAGATCATCTATCTGTGGTATTGGGTACCTATTCTTCACTGCAGCACAGCTGAAGTCCCTGTAATCTATATGCACATTCGTAAGGAACCTTCCTTCTTCTTGACAAAAATTACTAGTGCACCCCAAGGTGAAACACTAGGCCTTATCAACCCTAAGTCGAGTATTTCCTTCAACTGCATCTGTAACTCACGAATTTTTGGTGTTGTCATCCTATACGGTGTTTTGGAAATTGGCTTCGCACCAGGCTTTAGCTCAATGGAAAAATCAAGCTCCCTCTTAGGAGGTAACCCTAATAACTCTTTCAGAAAAACATCCTTAAATTATGACAATACTGGATTTTTATCCATAAAGGGTCCTTTCCCTTCATTGATTGCTTCCACTACATATAATCGACAACCTTACCTCATGCAACATTTAACCTTCATTGTCAAAATAAAGTGTAGAGACACCTTCCTCCGTACACCATGGATCTCTACTGACCTTCCTTCATCATCAACAAAAAACACCCTCTTCGGGAAATAATCTACCATAACACAATGGGATTCTAACCATTCCATCCCAATGATTAGGTCATACGTCCCTAGAGCAGTGACATACACCTTTAACCTAATAGTACACACTCCTAGATCCATCAGGCAATTATTGACGCTAGGTCCTACCGCTTTTTTTTCCCCCGAAGCCATCTTGACTTGTTTAAATTCATCTTGCTCGTAGGCTGCCAACCCACACTTTTCTAATGTACAAGGTGAAATGAAAATATCTGTAGCACTATAATCAAATAAAATTTTAACATTGACATGATTTAGTGTACCTGAAGACTCCACCATAGTGGATTGGTGTTCTTACTGACAGTTATTAGCCACTGCATAAATATGGTGGCTACTACTCGCTCTCCCCATCGGGGCTTTCCCTTATCTGTGGACAAATCCTGACTGTGACTCTGGGAAGTCACACTGGTAATGAGGTCCTCCACACCCCCAACAAGTAACTCAGGGTGGAACCTACACACTGCCATGTGAAGGCTTCTGAAATGAGTTCCTTCCCTTGGAGCTTCTGCCCCTACTAGTTGATCCTCGAGAAGGTCGTGGACTTGCTTGCATTGCGGGTGATGGGTGGGATGTTGTACTTGTTGCCATTGAAATAATTTTCGCAACTATTCTAGGTGTGACTTTATTCCGATAAGGAGGTGGCCTAGAGCTTCCTCCCAGAGAGAAGGTCCTATGTGCCTTCCCCACAAATCCAGGTTGTTGTGCAATAGTTGATCTCACTCCTCCAGTTAAACTCATATGCTTTTCCATGCAACGAGCACTTTCAACTGCTTCAGCCATTGACGACAGTTTCCACATCCACACCATGGCCCTTATCTTGGGGTTTAACTTGTACACAAAACGTTATGCTTGTCGTTGATCGGTATCCATGTATGAGACATACTTTACTAACTCCATGAACCTAATTTCATACTTTTCTATAGTTCTATTTCCCTAAATTAGAGAATGGAATTCTCCTACCTGTTGTTCCTCATAATAAGTCGAAAAACACTTTCTCTGAAACCTTTCCTCGAAATTTTCCCTAGAGACAGTGTCTGGAGTAAGGTGCAACTACCTCTCCAAATTACCCCACTAGTTCAAGGCACTGTCTCTCCACTAAAAGATCGTTATCTTCGAATTTGATGTGGAAGCATAGTTTCTCAAGGAAAAATATCTCATCATTCCTTCTAACCATGCCTCAACATGTTCACTTGCGCATCCCTCGACAAACTCAGGGAGTTTGATTTTTTGTATTTCTCTAGTGATGTCCCTCGGTGGAGTTCCTCCCTCTGAGTCCCTTGACGCTTCAGGGTTACCCACTCGATATGGTGGGGGTTCCATCTCGACATCCACTGAGTGGCGTCCCTTTAATGTCTCATTAATAACTTCTAAGGAGCACAAAATGAGAGCTAATTCAAGAAATGGTTGTGGCAGATCCGACGTTGGTGGTCCTTGCAATGATGTTCCTCGACCTCGATTTCCCTAAGTTCTAACCATTCTGAATATAGAACCTGCATTTGAACGAATGTTTATTATAGAGGAGTTAGGACATTCCTAGTTTTACTCGAACTTAAACTTGCAAGGATGAGGTTAGGCGTAATTTTCTTTGTACTTGTTTGTAAATGGACATTACTACTATAAGGTAAGTGGTTAAGGGTCAGGGTTAAAATCCTCTAATTTTGGTAACTTCGTACAAGTATCCCACTATCTCTCTCACCTTGCTAGTTATGCCAACGTTATCTTGTACTTGCTAATTACTCTAGCTTACACAGCTTACACCTTTAATGTGCATCAAATCCCCTTTACTATCATTAACCCACTTTATCCACCATTAATATGGTTAACATTAGTTAAGTGACCCTCCATTATACCCTAACTTTACATTAATCAATATCAACCTTCTGACTTTGACTTAATGTATAACTTTATAATAATATTAATCTTATGTATTAATTATCATTAATATGCCATTTATATATAATTAATATCTTACCTTAACATTCTAATAACGTAATCCTGTATAAATAAATATGTTTTAATATTAATATTATTATTATTATTATTTATTAAATTTAATAATATTTTAAAATAATATAACATAAATATATTATATAAATATATATTTTAAACAAATAATATATATATATGAATTAATTAAATAAATAAGAAGAAGAAACAATAAAAAGCAAGCGAATGTGGCTTAGAACATTTAGAGAGAAATAAGCTAGAATGTAGAGAAACAAAGGATTACTATATAAAGATGCACAAAATGGAAGTTCGTAAATGTAAATCAATGTGAAATGGAGGGCGGGCAATGTGGGTTCTCATATGAGGCCCACTCTCCCTCCCATTTCCTCATTAAACTAATCCGCTCCCAAAACCCTACCTCTAACTCAAGTGTTGATTTGTTTTGTATTTTTGTTGCCCCCCATCTAAACTTGTTCTGAGGTTCATTCTTTGGTTTTGCAGGTTTGTGGGTGTGGCCTTGGCTCTGTGGTCGGTCACCTTGAGGGTATGACCATGGATGCTAGAACGACTTGCCCCCTTTTGGCGCCCCTGCTACCATTTCTTGGTGGAGTTTAAGCGGCGACCAAGGGTTCCTTGGGCACGCACGAGGGTTTCATTGTTGGGAGTTTTTCCAGATGAGTGGCCAGAACTAACAGGGGAAACAGACGGAGATCTGCAAAAATCCCTATGGGGATTTGCAATTTGCGAGCTTGGACATATCTATGTAAACTGCATTGGCTTTGGCGTTGGTTGTTGTAGGGTTGTGCCTTGACCAAATATATGAAAGCAAAGAGGCTTGTTATGAATACAAACTAAGCTAGAAAGCAATTTGACTGCATACTAAGCGTTCGACTATGTCGTGTACCCTGCAAACCCATAGGTTTTGTGTTTCTTGGAATCATTGTCTCTTCAAATGTTCACATTTACCAGTGCGCCATGCCTTGACCATTACTTCATACAAGATTCTCTCATCCAGGGGCCCTACCCAACGATTATTGTGAGTCATAGTGTGTGAGATTCAACCCCATCTCTATGAGGTGGAAGAAGGGATGGGTCATACTTTCCTCAACCGCCCATTGGAGACTCCCAGGCAGATGAGCAGAGAACTCGATATTGGTTCCTTTCGATTCCTAAGCAGTTTCCAGGTGGGGGTTTCGAATCCTGTGGAGTGCTTAAGAGAATAAAAAGAAGACCAACTTCAACAACAACAAATAGAGGGTGAATTACTATGTCAAAAAACTTTTAAAGAGGCAGGTTCGAACCAAGGAATTTGAGAGCTTGGAGTGGCCCTCGATCACAAATTCTAAGCTTGACATACAATAGATAGTCAGCCATGGCGGTTGTAGAAGTTTGGCAAGTAACCATAAAATTTCTCATGTTGTTGAATCTCCAGATGCTCTCTTTGGTCAAAATTTGGGCATTTTATCACAGTGCCATGCCCCCCTTGGGCTTGACCATGGCCCGCGACCCAGCAAGTTAAGTTTTTTTTAAGTTTATTTATTTATTTAATTTAATAAAAAAAATGAGTTCTTTGTTCATATATATATATATATATATATATATATATATATATATATAGTTATGAGGTTTCTTTGTGTTTGCTGCAAAACCTAATAGTTATGGTGGTTAAATCCCACAAAACCCTAAATTAGTGAATTTCTTGTTACTTGATGTTGTGTTTATTTAGGATTTTGTTCGCTTAAAACGTCTATTTACGGTTTTGGCCAAAGCTAAAGAAAATTTCCTAGTGGAAGAGTTTCATCTTCCTAGCCGAAAGTGGCAGATTTGAGAGCAGAAAAATGGGATTTATTGTTAAAATATGCAGACTTTTGTAGCGAAGTGTTTATTGGATCATATATATTCTATGTGGTTGATATTTAAAAACATCTACTACATTTATTTTTGTCTGGTTCATTTCTTGTTTCTCTTCCATGTTTCTCATGTTCATAAAAAAAAAAATTGACATCATCTAACTATTCATTCATGATGTCTTTGTTCAGGTGGAAGTTCTTATGAGTAACCAGGTGGTTGAAAAGAGCTCTTACAATTAACCTGTGGCTAGAGAGGCAATCTCCTGGTTTAGGTTTCATTAAGTAGTCTTCCTTAGGATCTCAGGGTTAGTTGATTGGGGTAAAATCTAACTATTTAAATTTCTGGGTTATTCTTAGGATAAAAGTCTAAACTTTTGTTTCAAGGGTGGGTAGGCTGTAGGTTTCAGTTTTGAAACCAGGCTTTGATACCATGTGTAAATCCCATTAACGGATTAACAACAGTATGCCCACTTACAAATTAATGGATTAACAACAGTATGTCCACTTCTACGAGTGCCAACTAACCATGCGATTTTGAAAATTTTCATTACACTATCAACAACCAAACAACCAAGTATAACATTTTTTCAAGCTTTGAAATTTTTATTGCACTATCAAAAACTAAGTATAACATTTTTTCAAGCTTTGAAATTTTTATTGCACTATCAAAAACCAAGTATAACATTTTTTCAACCTTTAGTGATATTCACAAATATTCATTGATATTTTATTTAAATATTTATTAAAAAATTACTAAAAACATAGAACATCGCAAGATCTTGAAAGAAACATTGAAACACCATCTCACATAAATATAGTATAAACTATATATTTGTATAAAATATTATTTCAAAATAAAAAACACCAATATTAAAAAAAATTATTTAAAAAAAATGAGTGTATTGTTTCAAAATGTATAGACATTGTCAATAGGTTCAAGTTCAAAGTGAAGATGGCCTTTCTGAGGTCACTCACTAATGTTCAATTTTTTTTGAAGTGAATTGAAATTAAGTACAAGTTTTTGATAATTTGGATGGAAGAGTATCTTAACATTTTTACAAATTCAATTATTAAAAATTAAATTAAAATTTTATATCTTAATATTTATATAAATTTAATCATTAAAATTAAAATTAAATAATTAAATAATAAAAATATATATTAAAAACTCTTTTTAATATTGAAAACTCATAAGTTTATTAAACACTCACAACAAAAAAAAAATAAAAAATATATATATATATATATATATATAAAAACTCTTTCCAATATTGAAAACTCACACGCTTATTAAACACTCGCAACAAATTTCATCCATCTTTTGATAGCAAAAGAAAAGAATGAAAACCTTGTTAGATTCCTTCTTTCCATTTTTTAATGGAAACTAAAAAAAGTGAATGTTATGCATGCAAAACTCCCATTCATGCATGCCTTTCCACCCTCGTTCCCATCCCTTGTCTAATATTTCAACTTAAATATGCTTTTAACATCATATAGGCTAGGCTATATGACCAAAGTCCATGTGCCTCCACATAAACAAAAAAAATCATGAAATGGTTAAATGAATGCTAAGTTTATATTAACAAAAAATCATGAAATGGTATATTTAAATGAATGATAAGTTTATAGAGGTGATTTGGTAAATAAAATTATTGGCCTATTAATTTGTTTATGTAATTTAGATGGAAAGAAGTAATGCACCCAACATGTATAGAAATATTTATTGGTCACTACTATGATTTTAGACTTGTAACAATCTATGTATTATATTTTAGCCTATTAATTTGTTTATGTAATTTAGATGGAAAGAAGCAATGCACCCAATATGTGTATAAATATTTATTGGTGACTACTATGATTTTAGATTTGTAACAACCTATGTATTATGAAGGAGGGGTAACAACTTTGAGTTGCACTTTAAAATACCATATTCCATGTATTATGAAGGTGGGGTAACAACTTTGAGTTACACTTTAAAATACCATATTTTTAATGTTTTTACTCTTTTTTCATTTAACATTTATTTTCTTCTTTTGATTTCATCCAACATGCATTTGCAATAATTCATTTTATAATTATTCCAAATAATAGAAATGGAGTTGAACCAAAGATAAGCCTTGTCTTCTCCACTTGACTTTGAAGATGAATTTCATAATATGACATTTAGATGACCTAAAATAAAAGTAGAATGTCTTCATGCTAAGCATGCATAGGAGGGTTGAAATCACGAATAATCATGATCCAGATTATTTTCGGCACTAAATAAGAGCAGAGAGATAATAAAGCAATGTACAGAGATATCTCGGATATCCAATAATATAACAGAAATGTATCAGAGATGCAACCATAAACACAGAGATACAGTAATACACAATTTTCTATTAATGAGCGAATATGTACAAAGACTGTAAAAACACAGAGTGGAAGACTCGCTAGAATGGTGACATCTTATCTCTGAGAAGATATGTGTCTTCTACTCGCATTCGCAAGAAGATGATTTTACAATAGCCTCCAAAGGCCTTTTTATCATAAATAAAATCCAAAACCCTAACCCTGGAAGGTGAAAAGCCAACAGTTTTGTGGACCCCGTTTTGGGTAGTTTGGTGTATCAACTTCCCAGGGGTGTAACTTTGGCATACGATCTTCATTTGGGGCGCAGGATAACTCGTTGGAAAGGTATTGTCAAGGATATTCATTTTGGGGGCTCAATCAAAGCCTTTGGCTATCATTGAGAAGCTCGATCTTGAAAAACCTTCATTTAGGCCCTCAAAATGGCCTTGGAAGTTAAAAACTGCTAAAAATAGTAAATTACCATAATTGCTAGAACACTGTTTTGAGCCAGTTGAAAAAGGTGGGTGGCCACTGATATCCACTTTTATCAATCCTCCCTCCTTAGGAAGCAATGGTATCCATTGCATTGAGTGCCCGGGGGAGAGGGAAAAGCGTTTGTTGAATATGCATCTTGATGAGTTGTTTGCCTTGTTGGAGAAGTTGCGTTGCTTAGCTTATTGAAGGTTGTCACGAACCTGTGGTTGGAAGGGTTGGAACTTTTTAACCATTCTGACTACATGATATGCATGTTTGCAGAAGGAATCTTTACACTTTGTTGCAATCTTGTCAACCTGCTTCTGCTGGATAGAAGGTGCTTGGACTGAGGCTGCAATGGTGTTCATCTGTTCACGCTTTGAACGAGATGTGAAGAAGTTGAGTTTTGTAGTATGAGATACTACCTTGCGACACTTTTTAGGTGGGACAATAGTCGAAATTACCTCTGGTATGCTGTAGAGATGACTCCCCAAAGTAACAATGACATTGTGGGGTCGAGACTTATAAATAGCATGGTGCTTCCACATATATGGTTGGCCCAAGAGAAAATCACAAAAATCCAGGGGGGAAACATCACATAATACCTCTTCCTTGAAGGGTTGGATGTTGTATGACAATCAAGATTGTTGTCTGACACAAAGATCTCAATGCAATTGAGAGTTTAAAAAGTGAGCACATCAAATATTTCTTTGATTTTTCTAGACATGAACTCTAGAATATCACTATCAAAATAGGGGTCACATTTTTTTTCCATTGCAAGAGCTTTGTAAAAAAGAAAAAAAATGATACAATTAGTTAAGCAACATTTTAAAAAAAGGGAAGAATGTGAAACTTTCCAAGATACCACAATCAAAATCAACAAAATAATGAATAGTCTTGTAATTATATCTATTTAGGTCCATAATCTCCATCTAAAATGGTCTTGACTGGTTTATGTTGATACACGAAATCTCATTGATATGCATTCTCATTTTGTTGTTCAAAGAATTTTTGAGAAAAAAATTTGCCTACAAATTACCCAAACTTTGTTAGTTGAATGAATCATCCTTCACAATTTCCCCTCCTTCATACCATAAACATACTTGCAAATTTTGAGAAACCCTTATGGGGGTTTCCTATAAGAAGTTTTTCTAAGCATGTCATTCTCTATTCATTGCAATTGCTAAGTTGAAACTTGGTGGGGAGCCTCAAATAGTTGAAAAATGATTTTGTAGGTGGGAGGGGATGCATGATGGCCATTCATCCATTCAATGATTAATAATAATAATAATAATAATAAATGAGTATGTTTCTATTAAAAATTGGTTGCAGTCATGTCATACATCAAGTTAATACAAAGCATAGATTAATAGATTCAAAACCAATGCTTCAAAGAGACATGGAATTTCAAAATTGCCACCTATCAACTAATATATCCTTTTTTTCCTAAAGATAAAACTATAAGACTAACTAAAATATTGCCTTACATACTGAGCTAGGAAAAAAACTACTTTGAAACACATTTAAAAACTTGAACTTATTTGAAGTCATTCCCATTAAGGGATTATTGTTTGATGCTAACCTAAATATTGGGATCTAGATCTACAATTCCCATCTCCATGTTGCCTTTAGCTTATTGAACTATCTCTATGTCTTTCGCCCCAATTTGAATAGGACCAATATACAAATTTAGAGGCACAACCAAGGAGTATAAGGGTTATCCACGTAGGCATGAACTTTGAGCTAAGCCTGGGACCAATTCATAAAACATAATATAGTTTTCTTCTAGCTTCTCAATTTTCTTACTTTGACAAGCCAAGGTCTTTGTTATCTCTAAATCCCTTGCCACAATATATTCACTTTTAGTGGACTTTTGGCTACTGAAGAGTGAAAGTGTTTCCTGGATTTCAGTGAGCTCTTTGCAAATTAGAGGTCTCACATCAAACAAATGTTCATAATGGCCATGACCTGCCTTTCTTTCTCAATTCCCATACTTGTTTCTATAACACCAAACTGAGACAATTCTTGCTCCCAATTCAAGCTAGACCAACAATAGATAACAAATCCAAACAAGAAACACCACAAAACTAGAGACAACATAAGTATATAGCACTAGGAAGAACAAGCCTTGCAAAGAGTATCAATGCCCAACCACCAAGGTTCCATGGATGATTCCATGTAGGTCACAAGATTCTCCAAAGCTCACCACCCTATCATTTTTTCCATGTCCTTTGCAAAGAGTTGAGACCAAGCATAAATTTTGATTACTGATACCACCTTTAGCCTTCCAAACCTTCAAGAATGATTAAATTAGGTAGTAATAAAGGCCATGAGCGATTTAATACCCATCCCTTCAACTTTATTGCTTCTCCACTTGTATTCAAATCTCAAATCAATCATATTTATAATATACGCTATATTACACATCAATTCATGGTAGGTGGGAGATAGATAGAAAC
>ML800930.1:379998-405219 GCA_009831015.1 Picea engelmannii | reverse complement strand
CGAGATTGCTTCATTTTCCTTTTGATCTACTAGAGTGTTGAATTCCCTCACGAAATGATAGAATTCAATTTTTTTGAAACTCTTCACCATCCCTTGAGCTCTATGAATGAGTCTATCCAAATGGATTCCTTCTGGGTTCGATTGATTTCTCATATTCATGATTATGATTGTGGAGTCACACACTACAGTAAGGAACTTGATCCCCATAGACTTAAGAATTTTTAACCCTTGGAACAATGGCATCACCTTTTCTTGATTATTGGTGGTTTCTCCTAGTCCCCAAGAAAAAAAAAATCTTGATTTTCTTCAAGATTGAGAGTGATCCTCCATACACCTAACGCCTTTGGATTTCTTTCTAGGCCCCATAAAAAAATAATGCATGTTGCTTCTGCTATGTTATCCATCTCTGTAAATCTTTCTCTTCCATTCTAATCTTCCAAAAAGATGTGTGTTATGGTCTACCAATGTGGACTATAGGAAACAGTGCAGCCCCCATAAGAGGATCCTTTGGTCACACTTGTTCCTTTGCTTCTAAACACAATATATTACTTCCTTTCACTCCCTTTGAGAGGATATTTTCATTGAGAAACCCACGAGCTTATGTTGGTACTGATCTTAGGGGGAGGAGTTCCTTCTTGAATATTGCTCTATTTCTCACCAACCAAACTTTCCAACAAAAAAATCTTAGCATTGCCAACTAAGCCCTTTTTAGTAGGTGTTTGTTCATAAATGTGCCTTTATAATTTTTTATGCCAAAGAATGAGAATTTTTAGCCAATCTCAAGGGATGTTCACTCTTTTCCCCAATTCTACAAAGGCTATAGTCCATACATATTTTGTGAATTTCCACTCCCAAAAAATGTTCCTTGATGTTTCTTCTTCCATGCAACATAGAGGACATCTTGAAGGACCTTATGCCCCTAACCTTTTTAGGTTATCCACTATTAACAATTTCCCATGAATTAAAGTCTAGCAAAATATTTTCACTTTTGGAAAAGAATCTCCTCCCTAGATTTGATTCCATGTCAATGATCTCAATCACTAAGGTTGCTTAGATAGTTTTGAAGAGTAATCCTTTTTTTTCTATCTACTCCCGTGAGGATCCCAACCCTGGTTGTCTTAAACATATATGTTTAGAGGACCAAATTTGTGTAGGGAAATATATAAATAGTTTAGTTGAGCCTTTAACTAATCTGGTTGTGTCAATACTTTCAAACCCTTCCAACCTATTTTCAATCAATTCCACCTTGGTAACTCAAAGAGAGGTTGAATTCCTTGATCCTTCAACCACTCTCTTAGTCGCAGTTGAATTAGTGGCAGTTGAACCCCCTAATTCCATCCTCCCAAATCTTGATTTTTTTCCCATTTCAAAGCACCCAAGTCAAGTGTTATTGAATTATTGGCACCACAAATTTACATAATTTCTGAAAGGAAGATCCCTAGCTTCCATTGGATGCGCTAAGCTTCTATTCCTTCTTGCATGTATGTATTTGTTATGAATTGTAGTCTTCTACCACTTCTTGCTAGATGCTAGTGTCCATAATATTTTTCCCCGAATGTTAAATTTGTGAGTAAGAGATTTTTATGTCCAACCATCCATTTTCCTTAGGTGCCCTCACTATGCTCCAATTGATTAGATGACACATCTCTCCTAGTTTGTCAAATTATCTCAATTAGAGCCAGCATAGTTGATCCTTGATAGATTGGAAATGTTGATAAGACCAATTTGATCAAAACTTCCCTTCGAACCAAGTTTATCCATTGATAACCCCATTACTACATTTTTCTTTTAATTTTTTGAACTATGTGTTGCCAATACACTACTTTTGGGTAATTCAGAGTTATTGGAATACCCAAATATTTTAGCGATGGACTGCATCTATTGTGGAAGGTGCTCCATACACATACATTACTTTTTCCTTTGTCTATCCAACATCTTAACACATTCATGAAATAATACAACATTGTGTTAAATATATCTTAGCTATAATTATTGGTGTTTCCCCCATAAGTAAAGTGTCATCAAAAAATTGCAAATGACTTATTTCTTTAGCTCCCTTGACAATCAATATTCCTTGCAAGTTTCCAACTACTCACTCTTGTTCTAATATTTTTCCTAAGGAATTTGCCATGATAATGTAAAGGAGAGGTGATAGAAGGAAACCTTGCATTGGCTCTTTTTTTCTCTAAAAAGAGGAGGTAGGTCTATCATCCACTAATGGGGCTATGCAGGGGTAGTCTATGCATGTCATTACCCAATGAATAAAGGAATTTGGAAAAACAAACATACATAAGACATCAAACAAGAACAAATGGTGTACCTTGTCAAATCCATTTGCCATGTCCATTTTGATTATAATCCCTTTCTCTTTATTCCTATTGCTAGAGTAATATGCTCTAGAGTAACAATTTTTCATGTCACAAATATGCTCTAGAGTAATATGATATGGTTGGTCAAGAAACAACTTACCTTAATGTGCCCTACTTATCATAAATTTGGTACAAAGTTGAACCAGTGGAGTGGAACCAAAAGTACAGACTTTCAACATGTTCATAAGGAAGGAGACTCATAGTGGTTGAAATTCCTTAAGAACTTGCATCCACTTCTCTCTAGTACCATGCTTTATCTATTTCATGTAAAATTCTTGCGTAAATTTTAGGAAAATTTCACCATCTATGAAGTCATGCTCCATTATTCACGTATACTCAACCTCTCCCATGAAATCTCCCCATTCATGTGCTTTTATATCAATAGGATCAGCCTGATTGACTTCCTTTTTGTTTGGAACTATGTGTATATTTATCTTTCCCATCTCTTGTGTTGTGCTTGTCGTGCATCTAGTGTACACGATCAATAAACATTCTTCTATCAAATGGGTTTTTACTTGTTTCTTTTTTGATTGGCACATATGGAAACACGTTATTATGAGTATAACTCGGTCATTTACCTATTCTGCAAAATTTAACTTCAGGATAACTAAAAATTGTGACAAAGTCATGATTATATAGAGTAATTTTATTCAATATTGATAAACATGAAGCTTAGTCACCATTAATTAATCCTAGTGACCATATCAAGGTGCATTTGCTACAAGATTTCAAATGTATCTATACATACTTGACAGATTCACATCATGATGTCACCTAAAATAGCCACCCTATCAATAATATTACTAAACCATTTGATTTTTTTTCTTGTCACCTCAAACTTATGACTCTAACTTTCATGTGTCAACCTTGAATTTGTGGCTTTGGATGCAAAAATGTAACCAAAACTCTATGCACTTCATATTGAACTTAACCTAAAGAAAAGGTGACTTGTTCCAAGTGTGATTTGAGACATAATGGATTAGATTCAAAATATTAGGAGTTCCTCCTTACGCATAAAAGTGGTGCCTATTATTTAAAGAAAAACAAAATTACATGACTAAATAAAAAAGTAAAGATGATGAAATAACTGAAATGGAAAAGACATTGATGCTACTAAATTGAAAAATTATTCTAAACCAACTAGCTTAGTCATAGGGTTGAGATTTATTTGACATGGATTAACTTAAATTAAACAAAATTTATTGAGTAAGGATCCTCTGATAGGAGTGTTGCAACTTAATTTTGTGGAGAGGTGAAGGGTTTCAAGTGTGTTCCATTCACCAACCACTCTTAGAGTGTACCATCTAGTTGGACTAGCCTTATAGCTTTAGAGTCATGGATATTTGCAACCAATAAGGGGCCCAACCAATGCATATGAAGCTTGCCTAAGTGCTTCAAATAACTTACTATCATATAGTAATAACATGCCTCTTTTGTCAAACATGGATTTTTTTTATGTGGTGATCATGCCACACTTTCTATCTTTCCTTCTATATTGTATTGTGGTATTTAGCTAAAAACATATCTTCCTCCATAACCACTAGCTCAATGAGCCTTTCATGAAGGGATTGTTCCTTAGACATTCATGTGTCTTGTGTAGTGAAAATTCTTAGGAATATAGACTTTGTAGCAACTTCCATGCCATAGTGTAAGGTGAATGTAATATGATTTGTTAGCCTCTTTGTTGTGGTTTTATAAGCCCAAAGGACCACTTGTATCCTTTTATCACAATATTCACAATTAACAACATAAAAATTAGTCAAGCCATGCCCTAGATGTCTATTAAGTTCTTCCATAGTACCAATGTCTTGTAGGTGGTAAGGGATACTCATGTGGTCATATATTATAACATCTTTGGTCAAGGTTTCAATTGTATAATTTATAAAATGTTTACTTTGATAACTTGTTAAGATTTTGGGGTAGCCAAACCTAGTAATTATAGTTTGAAAGATAAAGTGAGCAGGTGTATGCATGGTACAATCTTGCATTTGGGAAACATATTCCCATTTTGACAAATAGTTGGTTGAGGTGATGATATACTTGGCACTAAAGTGTCAAGTAGAAGGGAATTCGTGACACAAATTGTATTTAAAGGAACTTTAAAGGGAATTTTTTCACAATCTAGATCTTGATGAAAATTCATTCATCCAATTGGAGGAAAATTTCCTCTAAAAGACCTTTTTCCGAAGATACTTCAACAAAAATATGAGTGTAGGATTATTCATGCCCTTTTGGATTCACAAGTTCAATGAAGTTCCGTAGGTTTTCTCCTATGTCATTTTGAGGGATTTGTCCTATAATACACGCAAAAGGTGTGGGAGGAGACATTGCAATGTCATGATTTCTTCTAAGGGTTTGAAATCTATATACCAATGACTGAGATACAATCCTCATGCACCCATGACTAGGTAATTATAAATTTAGATCTCAAACTTCTTTAGTTGGGAAGAAAAAAATGTAATAACCTCTCCCATAGGAAAATAATGATAATTTTCCTTGCAACTTATATTTCCTTGACTCTAAAATCCATTGTTCAATTGATTCAATTGAAAGAGGGATGTGCCATAATCTAGTGAACTTAAATCAAAGCTTTCTCCAAGAGGAGAACAATATTACAATAAGGTTGTGGAGTCTAGATAGGAGATATGGGGATGGAGTCCTCTTTCTTCATAAATTTGTTTGAGGAGGGGATTGATCAAGATGGAAGGGATCCAATCGAGTTGACTTAATTGTTGCAATAGATGGATTTTATTCTTCATTACCTTTAGATGGGCATCCTTAAGGTTTTTAAATGGATTCCATGCTCAATTTGAGTTGGGATGATAATCAATCCCACCATGGGAAACCTTCAATCATTTTAGGGCTTCAAAGGAACCAACAACTTATTTTTAATATGGAATTGTTGTAATATTTAGGATGCATATAGGAGGTAGGTCCTTCAAACGATAGTATATTGGGAAAGAACCCTAGTCACACATAAGAGAAATGTTATTCTTCCACTCCAACCTTTACTCAATAAGCAAAAATTCTTAGTATGTGATGCAATAGACTTTGTACAATGTCTAAGAGTACCCTGGATTTGAAACAAAAATTGTGGTGGTAATGGAGCCATAATGATTAGTGTCCAATATTAAGGATGGAAAGAGGGCGGGATTTGATCCACTTATGTAGGCACATGTTACACAATCATTTAATATAATCCCTTTAGGTGAAACCATGCATTTGACCAATACCTTTGATGTCTACATGGAAACTTCAGGGGTTAGATACCCTCACAGGAATTGAAACTTGGTCACCCTACACATTTGACCATTACCTTCAATGACTCCATGGTAACCTTAGGCTCAAACACCCGCATTGGAATTGAACCTTGGTCATTGGTGAAAAACTTAGCATTCTACATTAGTGGATCCAAGTCCTTTAGAAATATGTACGTCGGTGATTTTTTTGTTCTTAAAAGGGAAATGGTTATATTTTGTATTAAAAATTGGTTGTGGTCATGTTGTACAACAAGTTAATACAAAAAATATATTAATAGGTCCAAAATCATTGCTTCAAAGAGACCCACAATTTCAAAATTCCTACCAATAATAAATTGAATTATCCTTGCTATCCTAGATATATAACTATAAAATCAACTAGAATATTGCCTAACATATTGAGTTATCCAAAAAACTACTTTAAAACATGAAATTATTTGAAATCATACACATTAAGGACTCCCTATTTGATGCCAGCCTCAATATTGGGATCTAGATCTACAATTCCCATCTCCATTTCCTTGAGCTCGTTGAATTGTCTCCTCATCTTTCATCACAATTCAAAGAGAACCAATAGACACATTTAGAGATGCAACTAAGGAGTATGAGGTTTCTCCATGAAGGTGTGAGCTCTGAGCTAAGCCTAGTACAAATTCATAAAGCATATTATAGTTTACTTCTAGCTTCTCAATTTTTTTTCTTTGATGAGCCATGGTCTCTATTATCTTTTAATCCCTTGCCCTCTAAGCTTCAATTTGATTAGGCATTCAACTACTAAAGAGAGGAAGTGCTTCTTGGATTTTAGTGACATGGAGACTATGTTTAGAATGTTCATGACTTTCCATTCTTTCCCAAATCCAATACATGTTTCTATAACACCAAACCTAACCTATTCCTTATCCCAATTCAATCTAAATCAAAATAAGATAATAGACCCAAACAAGATTTAGACCACAAGACTAGAGAGAACATAAGAAAATAGTGCTAGGAATAACCAAAATTACCAAAAGCATCAATTCCCAACCACCAAGGTTCTATAGAGGATTCCAATGTTGGTCACAAGACTCTCCAAAGGTCACCACATTGCCATTTCCTCCATATATTTTGGAGAGAGCCAAGATTGACTAGAAAGTATGATTACTAATTCCACATTTAGCCCTCTAATCCATCACCTCATTCTTGATCAACTTCACCTTGGACATGATTAAATGAGGTAGTACTAAAGGCCGCAAGGGATTTAATGTCCATCCCTCCAACTCAATCCTTATTTTTCACTTGTCTTCAAATATCAAATCCATCGTACTTATGACATATGTTATACTACGCATCAATTCATGGTAGGTGGGAGATAGATGGAACCACNCCCCCCCCCCCCCATTTACGCTCATCAATCCATGTTCTACCGGGACTTATTAATTTGGATTTTCATTGTCTATATTGTTGAATGTCCTCAAAACTTGATAGAATTCATTTGTTTTGAAATGCTTCATCGTCCCGTGTGCTCTATGGATGCACCTACCCAGAAAACTGTTTTTTGGGTTTGATTGATTTTGCATATGATTGATATGATTGTAGATTCAACCACTATGGTAAGGAATTAAACTTCTAAAACAATTATATTACTACCTCTCACTCCCTTCGAGAGGATCGTCTCATTGAGGATCCCACAAGAGGATTGTCTCATTGAATACCCTTAGGATTTTATAGAATTCAATTTTTTTAAACTCTTCACATCCGTTGAGCTTTATGGATGAGCCTACCTAGACATATGTCTTCAGGGTTCAATTGATTTTGCATATGCTTGATTATGATTGTGGATTCACCCACTATGTTAAGGTGTTGTATCGCTATAAACTTAAGAATATATAACCCTTGGAATAATGACATCACATTTGCTTGATTGTTGGTGGTTTCTCCTAGTCTACAAGTGAAACTTATTTCTTGATTTCCTTCAGGATGAGAGAGACAACCCCCACACCTATATCCCCTAGATTTTCCTTTCAAGGCCCCATAAAAAAACCAAGATATGTTTCTTCTACTATGTTATCCATCTCTGAACGTATTTCCTTTCCAATGTGAGACAAAGGGTTGAAGCGAAAAGGAAGAGGACTGAAATCTTGGATCGGTTGGAGGTATAAAGATAGAGGTTTATGGTTTGATATTCCAAATGGGATTATATGTGAGGATATTATAATATTTTCCATCAGAAATATCTATGAAGGAGAAATAGGTCCAACTTGGAAGCTATAGGATCCAATCCCATCCTTCTATTAATCCAAGTACATTTTCCTCTCTTTGGTGAATTTCCATGAGGTCCCAAATTGAGATCATGTCCTCCAACTTCTCTATAAATTGATCCCTCACATTTATTCCTCCCTTTTTTTCCTCTTTAGAAAGAACTATGTTAAACTCACCTACTACAATATTGTTTTGGACATAGTTGGAACCACACATTTCACTCAATGTTTGCCAACAAACACTTTTCTCTCTATATTGAACATGGGTGTGAATATTGTATATTTGAACTTATTTTTTGATGACATGATGGGAAAGACTAACTAGGATCCAATGTTGAGTTACATGAGTGTGAACTAACTTGAATTTTATCTGGTCCTAAAAGGACAAATGGCCCCCAGCACCCCTTGAGCCTTGGTCCTTATTCCTTGACTTGATTTCCACTACTTGATGTTGACTTCTAGGATTTTCTCTTTCCCCAAGATTTGTCTCCTAAATGAGGATAACAATTGGATTTTCTGATCTTATCAAATATCTTAGCACCTCTAATTTATACATGCTTCCCAATCCCCTCCTATTCTAGGAAACTGTCTTCATTATTTCATTGTTGAGGGTTTCGAACCACCACCAAAAGGATCTGTTATGGCACCTACTTTCTCGAGATTTTTGTTGAAATTATTTTGAGTCCACTTCCAAATGAATTCTCAACAGTTGTCAGGAATCCCATACTTTTTTCCTTGTTTGTTGTTGCTTCTCTCTTCTCTTTGAGTGTTTTCCTCCCAGGTTTCTTTAGAAGCCTTTCTTCTTCAAGTTCTTCTTCTTCTTCCCCCTATCGTCATTAGGCCTTCTTTCTTGTGAGCACTCCACTAGGCTACAAGGAAGACTTCTCTAGAGATGGATCCAAGTCATCCCATTGATCTTTGAGCATTTATGGAATTGATTCATCCTTTGAAGTGCCTTGAAATTCCTAAAGAAGCTTTGAGAAAATTAATGGCACAAAGATTGAGGATTGAGGATTAGAATGGAAATGGCCATCATCTAAGAAGGAGGGGGTGCAATCATTAATTGAGAGAGTATGGAGGAAGGGGCTATGAGATTTAGATAAGGATAATAAGGAACTAGAAATTGATTCAATTATAGAGTCATTTTTCCTTTTTGGGTAATGACTTCCCGGGGAGTGACCTCCTTGCTTTATGTTTTTTTCTTATCTTGTTGCCATTGCTCTTATTTTTCCAAAGGCGGTTGAATAGGGGTTGTGAGTTTGCATTATTTAGAAAAATGGCCATACGCATGACATACTTTTCATTGGAAAGGTAATTGGTCATAATCCACCTTTTGTAAGTCTGTCTAGTTGTCCAAGGTCAACATTACGGAGAACGCCCCGTTTGAATCCCGAGCAGATTTGGGGTATGACCACCGTTGTTGTATTTTGTCCAACGCCCATCAAAATTCAATTCAATTCAAGTGACTATTCTCATGACTCTCTCGGCTGTGGTCGACTAAAAATTCAATTCAACTCATTATTTCCACATTTTCACCTTTCCAAGTCCAATGCTGCGGTCACAGCAGCCATAATATGAATTACCTCCATTGCTTGACTGATAACTAAAAGTCACCGCTGCGAAACTTCCCCTTTGTTTCGAGTTAGAATACAAGCAATTATTTTTATTCTCAAATGATTATTAAAAACAATTCTATTCACATCACGTGTTCATCAACCCCCCAACCTTGCTTTATTGTATTCCTTCTTTCCATCGATGAATGGTCGGATTCTAATATTAGACAAATGAAAAGCCCACGTCATGCATGCAAACACTCCAATCCAGGAGAGGCAAACAAATGGATACATTTTATGTTAATTTCCAAATCTGTTGAGATACATCAATTTTGATGTAGAAAACTATAATGTCGAACCATTTAATGAGTAAGGTCTTACTCTGGGAGGTACATCCAACATTTAAATTTAAAAGAAATTTATTAATATTTTTGGTTTTATGGTTTTGTTGGTGAGTGCAAGTTAATTATGGTCTCTCATAACACGTTAGTGGCAATGCAAACATAGAAAAACAACAATCCATCAACTTGTAGGGATTATTCAAGGTATTTTCACAATGAATTTGAATATGGTGTAAAAATATGAAAAGTAGGAAATTGAATTAGCTTTCTAATATACAACTTTTATTCGTAGAAATTGTGAATAACTATGTGAAATTTGATTTTTTTTTAAAATAGAGCAATATTAATTAAAAAAAAAGATTATATATTTTGAATTTGCATAGTTAACTCTATCTATGTCTTTAGTTTCATTAACAACTGATTTGTGTAGCCTATAGAAAGATAAGCCATTGGGTTTGTCATGAGGCAACCAACTCAACAAACAAGTAAGCTCTCTCTCTCTCTCTCTCTCTCTCTCTCTCTCTTCCTATCTCTCACTCTCTCCCTCTTTACCTCTCTCTCCTCCACTCTCCCCCCCTCTCTCTTTACATTTATCTACCTCCCTCTCCCTCTCTACCTTCCTCTCTCTCCTTGTCTCCACATCTCCCTCTTTCCCTCTCTCTCCCTCCCTTCCCCCCCCTCTCTCTCCCTCCCTCACCCCCCCCATTACAAAACTCTCTCTCCATAATTTTTTCCTTCCTTCCTTCCCCCCTTCTCTCTTCCCCCCACCATCCCCCTCTATCTATATTTATCTATCATTCTCTCTCCCCCAACTCTCTCTTTCTCTCTCTCTTTCCCTCCAACCCTCTCTCCTTACCTCCATCTCTCTCTCTCTCTCTCTCTCTCTCTCTCTCTCTCACACACACACACACACACACCTCTCCATCCCTTAAAGAGTGATAGGTACAAAGAGAGATGGGGGTATAGAGATAGATAGAGATGTAAAAAGAGAGAGAAGGGGGGGGTAGAGAGAGAGTGAGTGAGGGAGGGAGAGAGAGAGATGTTGGGAGGGAGATAAATAGGGAGTGAGGGGGAGAGAGGGGTAGATTTATGAGAGAGAGAGAGAGAGAGAGAAGAAGACAGGGATTTAGAGAGAGAGGTAAAGAGAGAAGGGGGAAGGGAGAGAGGGGAAAGGAGAGAGAGGGGAGGGGAGGGAGAAAGTGTGTGAGAGAGCAACATAGGGAAGGAAGGACAAAGGGAGGGAGATAAAGTGTTGTAGTGGGGGGTGAGGGATGGAGGGGGAGAGAGAGGTAAAAATGGATATGGGGAGATATAGAGAGAAATAGAGATAGAGCGAGATAGGGGAAAAGAGAGAGGGGGAGAGAGAGGGGTGGGAAGAAAGTGAGAGAGAGGAATTGGGGGAGAGAGGGAGTTAAAGAGAGATAGGTAGATAGAGGTAAAGAGAGAGAGGTGGAAAGAGAGGGGAAGGGAGAGAGAGGGGGAAAGAGAGGGGAAGGGAGAGAGAGAGAGAGAGGGAAAGACAAAAAGAAAGATAAAGTGGGAGAGAAATAGAGAGAGTGGGGGACAGAGGGAAGGAGGGGGAGAGGGGGGGATAGAGGGAGGGGGGAGAGAGAAAGAAAGCGAGAGGGAGGGGAAGATTGAGGGAGGGTATCACACACCAACTACGACATAATAAATTTTTCGCCTCTTCTCGAGGGACAGAATCCATGAATTCCTATAGGGGCCTAGTACAAGCTAGATTTTCCCTTATCCTCCCCCATGTGACCGCTACTCGTGACCACAAAGACTGTCCAAAGGGCGCCTTTCGCATTTTGCAATTTTAGGGGTATTGTGTTCAAGCCACCCTTGATTCCTTGTTTCCCGAAAACCCGAAATGGGCTTGACGGCTCTAGATCCTCCGTAGGCCTCCATTCATGCGACAATTTGCCATGACCACACGCTAACACCAAAAGGTGCTACTGGAGATCATGTTTCGGGATTCCTGTTGCAAGGAACCTCGGTTCCCCAATCCCTAAAACCCGAAACCTAGGGCTACAGTTGTTCTCGGCTCTTTCTCTTAAGCCTTCTCCATGTGCCCCTATCATGTGGCCTAGGACTGCTCCTCCGAGTACTTTGGATTTCATGATTCAGGGAATCACGATGCAGTGCTTCTTCCTTTCCCTTTCAAAATCTCCGAAACCCGAAAGCCCGATACCATCCGGATCTACGGTCCATATATTCAACTTAATCAATGGCCTGGATTAAATCCCGACATTCTACCTTTCGGGATTCTGGCGAGGTCTTCACTCCTATTTACCTAATGACCAAAACCTTGGGGGCTTCTGGATCTTTGCCACGCGTCCTCCCCTATGGACGGTCCTCGATGATCTAGATCTGATGGTCCAGATCTATCACAACCCAATGGTCGCGATACGTTGTCGGTGATTCCCCGTCAGGAGTCTGGGGAAGTCTTCTCCTGTGATTTCTTGGTGTCGAAACGTTGACCGACAACCACGTATCCCCTCTGATGGACGGTTGAGACTTTTAGCCACAATCAACGACTGTGATCTTTTCAGAATGATCAACGGTCGTGATCTTATCGCGAGTTTTCACTTCGCAATTTTTCTCCGGTCTTCATCCTTGTTCTCCCGATGCCCAAATCCCCAATGGATTTAGATTTTTGCCACGTGTCACCCTGGATCCAATGGTCCAGAATAACCTTCGCAATATCGGTGATAGTGAACCCTCGTCTTCACCACCCTTATACACCTAAGTTCTGAAACATTGGTGGCTTCCGAATGTTCGCCACCTATCCTCTACAATGGACGGCTTGATTTCCTCTTCGAAGAGTTCAGGATTTTTTGACTCGCACGTTGTAAGGTTCTTTCCTTAAAACCCTCAACTCCCGAAACGTCGAAATATCCCTCTAGACGATCGACGGTCCAGACCACTCCTAGGTCAACGACCACGATCACGTCGTTATTTCGTGTATCGTGAGTTGGTGTAGTCTTTCCTTTTGACCACTCCCAATCGCGAGTCAGTGAAATGCTTCCTGACTGCCACACGTCCCTCCTTTGGTTCTTCCATCGACCGACACGTGTCCAACTTGATATCTAATGGTCTAACTTCCTGTCAAGATTTCGCATATCGTGCGTTCGAAGGGATCTCTACCTTTTTTTCCCCGAATGCTGAAATCCTCCTTTGGGCACAAAGCATTAAGGTTAGTGCTACTCATGTAGATCTGACGGTTGTCCGTCCTCATCTCTGCGTTCCTCCAATATCGATCATTTTTCCTCTGGAGCCTTCCCTGCTTCCAGTCCTTGAATAATTTCGTTCTCCAAAGTTTTCAAACCTTTGTCCCTTCCTCTGCAATCCACCTTGATTTAAGGAACACTTTGCAAGTGTTATCCCTCCTGAGCTTCATCAGCTATGAATGACTTAAGAGCCTTGCTCTCTACTTATGGGATTGACTCTTAGAAGAGTCTCCCGTGCCCTTGGTCTCATTCATCAAGTCTAGGACTTGAGTAGTTCTCGATATCTACTTGCCTTGCAGGGAGCCTGTGCATATCTGCACTATCTCTCCTGAGCTTAATAGGCTTCATTTTCCAAGGGACTCAAAACGATTAGGAAGGTTTACATCCGTACATGAAACTGTGTCCACGGTCGATGAACACATAGTTCGTGACTCGGGCTTATGCCACCACAAGACACAAGTATTTATGAGTATAAAACATATCCTAACCATATGATTTCTTACTGGCCTAATTATACAACCAAGTAGTGATAAAAGGAATACAGTATATCCATTAAGAAGTCATGCACAATTCCTGCAACATACACAGTATAGCCAATTCATACACAGTTACAGATAAATTACACAGGGCAGGAGATCGCTTATCTATTACAGGTTGTCGCCAACCAACTGACTGTGGGTGTTCGTCCTTCCACTCGACCATAGGCTCAGAGGAATTCAATCTTAGCACTCTGGCCACCCCCGTGCCAAGCCATGATATCACCAGGGAACTCTCGCATTTCTCAAGGATTCTTTCTCTATTTCAGCTTCTACTCGGGTTCTGTTCTCTGCAAACTTTTAGAGGTTTCCCTCTCTGTTATGGCCTTGGTGAGGTTTTTCAAATGCTTCCTCAGCATCAATATCATGGCCATTCTGATCATCATCCCTTGGAGAGATCTGTGCATCTCCCTCACGAGCTTACGCTCTCGTCTAGTCTCCCCTATCTCTCTTGTTGCCTCCGTGTGTATAACTGTCACCCTCCTTCTGTGAGAAGGAAGCTCGGGTCCGCCTGGTCTATCAGACCCTGCGGTAATTTGGGCTGACTTCCTGTAGCTAGACCATGCTACCATTCATGGGGGTGGTTTGTAATTCAACCACCGATCCTTTCTTCATTAACTGATTTTCTTTCCTTAGGAGTCGAAGGAGGTTTGTCATCCTTATCAAGGGAGATTTGGGGTTATTTGATATATGAACCCTCTTGTATAGTTTTCACATTCTTCCTTTAGTGATATCATGGCCAGTACTTTCAAGGATTCACCCCCACAATCAATTATTTGGAAAATCAGACAATAATACATTGACATTGTCCTCATGCCTTAGCATGGTAATTCCTATTTTATGATTAATTACAAATTGGGGGAAACGGGGTGTTACAATTCCCTCCCCCTTAAAGGAACATCGTCCTCGGTGTTCTTTCTCAAAAACACATGTCATGCCTTTCTTATTCAACTGATTCATAAATCTCGATCTTTCTTTCTTGGTCATGTTCTTTCTTAGACCCTTAGTCTTCGTCACCTGCCTTCAATAATTCTTGGACAGCAAGCACATTAATCATAGTGTGATGCAAAAATATTGCATAAAAAAAATATTTCTAGGAAATTTTTATAATCTTAGCACAATACTTATCTGTGCAGCTGATGGATCTGTATCCACATGGTTGTTTTATTATATAGGCTCATCGCTTTCCTTGATGTACCCATTGGGTGCATGATTCCAATTCAATAGCTCACAAGAGCTATCATGGTTTCATCTTCTTTTCCAAGGTTTTTCCCACATAGGAAACTACCCACTGTGTGCATGATTCCAATAGTGTAAAAGAACTATTAAGGTTTCCTCTTCCTTATGGTCACTCACCCTTTAGGCCTAGGCTCATGCATCCCCTTCACTGTTATACAGTCCCTTAGGTGATCCATCTTTCCCTACCAATGTTTTCTTGTACAAGAATAATTTCGGAGACTCTATCGAGTCTTACAGTCGAGGCATCCCTCAGACTTGCTCTGCCGAGGCGTCCCTCCGGCTTGTGTTACCTCAACAAAATGTATTTCAGGCGATCATGACTTATCATAGGGTTCTCATGGCTCAGTAGTAGCCATTTTTCATCGTCTTCATCTTTGAAAGCCTTCATCTGTTCCTTCTGGACAGATCTTTTCTCCTCACATGTGTCACAGGTATACAACATTCATGAGACATCATTATAAATTCCAACTTTCAGAATTTTTATTGCAAATCTGTCACCCACAGATTTTTCCAATCTCTTCTTTTATTTTCAGATATGTTCCATACGAAACTAGATTCACAAGCATGGGACTTTCTATCCCATAACATTTTAGCTCAGCAGGAAATTGGTCTTCCTTATGGGCTTACAACATTGCCATATCCAAGACTCTTTCTTCCTGCAATCATTCCTCAGATAATCAAATTGTTAGTTCTCATGCACATACATTTTTATTGCATCTTTTCAACTTCATCACAACAATTTCAGAATTGTGCATACTAACAATCAAATTCACTTTCTCAAAAGGAAATACCATTCCTCGCAGTTTGGCTCAATAGGAAATCGGTCTTTCCTATGGGTTTACCTCACTGCCATATCCATGATCCTTTGCTTCCTGCAATTCATTCTTTCCACAGCCAAACAAACTGTTAGTCTCATCTCAACATACCAAACTTTTCAAAACGTAATTCAACATTTCAAAAGGGTTTTAACAATTGTGCCAATATCCATGGCCACATTCATACCCAATGCATTTTTGCATTGTTTTTCAAGTCGTCACAATTTATGACCGGTTCTTGGCCATGGGGTGTTGGAATTTAACAAACCTTTTCCTCATATGGTTTATTCATTTTCTTTCATTCTTACAATAGGACCATACTTCCTACTATAGGCCGATCACGATCCCAAATCAGTACACATGAACTCAAAATTTTCACATGAATTCCTTTACGAATTCCTTGATTTTCAATGCATTCATGACATATCAATTCATGAATTCTTCCAAGGGTTACAAACAATGTTTACTACCAGAGGTTCATACCTCCATCATTCCAATTCTTCGTCCTAATTCATACCTTACTTGGGTATCCAAGGCATACAATTTCCTTTCAAGTTTATGCATAATACTAAGACAATTAAATATTTCAGAAGGGGTTCTTACCAAATCCCTTCATACCTTGTGCCACATAGGCACGAATATCTTTATACCAGTTCTTGGCTTCCAACACCCTCTTTCTTATTTTTACCTCATCACTAGTGCTTTATGGGGACTTTTACAGCCCTGTCAACAATCTTTCACTCCCAGCCTTCTCCTGATCGTTCTCTATTTGAGGTTGCCCATCATTGGCAATTGTCTTCCTCAATAGCTCCAATTCATTTCTATACACAGCATGCATCATCATAGACACAATTACATTAGTCGTAATATTAAACCAAATGCATGTATTATAAAATTTGAATTCATAAACATCCTCAAATGTTTCCATAACTGCAACACAAACAAATTTCGATTGTATCTTTTACAATACAATCCTTATTACTTATGGTGTCAAGACCTTTTTATTTTTATTGGCGTACCAACTTTCTCATCCAAGAGAAAACATAATACTCAGCGAGGAAAGAGTTGAGGACTCTCCCCTTCTTCCAACTCTTCCTACACTGCCTGGGACTTTTCAGCCCAGTCGAGTTATCTCTAAGGCCTCACCGTCTCTTCTCCACTTTTGCAATTCTACTCCCTGTCGAGATCTTCCTGCTCTTTTCCTTGAGTCGCCTTGGTTAAGCCTCACCCTAACCCTTTTTGGGATACCGCAACATGCTTTAATAGCAACTCTTTGCTCATAATGTAATCCAGGTTTCTTATATATGGACAGGCCTTGCAGCCCATTGTCCAACCTTCAACAATTATTAGGGTTGTGACTTTGTTCTTTTGACAAAGTCATTACACAGTTCCTCCACCGGGAACTCCTTCGACATGCAACTTCCTTATTGCATACCCATCACTATTTGTGATGGCCTCAGCCTTGAGTTAGCTTTAGCTTTTTACTAAATATTCCCCTTAAGGAATATAAACATGTGTCTTTGTTAACTTACATCTATGACATACTTAACCATTTTCATAATCCTAAGCCTGCATGTAGCTGTCATAGTTATATGGTGCATACCCCCCCCCTTTCTCTCCAAGGGTTGTGTGACCTCTCGGTTTTAAGATCTTCTTAAGATTGAACTGAAACAGTCTTTGATACCCTGCTGGAACCTATAAGAAACAATCCACGGGTCTTCACAAATTTCGTCCCACGTGTACAAGAACTTAAATGAAAGTCTCTTCCACGTGACCACTCCTTGTGACCACACACTAACCCAAAAATGTGTGTCGTGATTTCGCGTATCGGCGATATGAGTCAATTGACTCTCTGTCCTTCAAACTCTCGATACCCGAAATGTTGAAATTTCATATCAGATCAATAGTCACCAACAGCTCTCCAACCAATGATTGTGATTATGTCACGATTTCGCGTTTCACAACTTCAGGACTTCCATTATGAAGCACCTCGAATCCTTCGATCCCTGAAATTGTGAAATTTCAAAGTTCTCAATCTGACGGTCCTGATTCTTCCATGATCTCACGGCTTAGATATCGTCGGGGTTTCACATATCAGGATTTCATGATTTCACGTGTCGCAAAGTTGAAAGACCTTTCACCTCTGTTCTCCCGATCCCCGAAATTGTGAAATTCTCTCTGGACAATCAATGGTCCAGATCGCTCCTTGATCAATGACTATGATCTTTTCATGAATTTCTCGTTGCTTCTTCCAAGCCCTTTGGTTTTGTGAAATTATGGTATCTCCTCGCAACTAACCAGTGCGCTACTTCTATGAGATCGAACAACTTGAAACTTTTTGGCTCTTTCTAAATGGATCTTGACTCTCGATTTTATCCAATCTTCAAAATTCTTTTCTGAAGGATTTCTCCCACTCAATCCTCCGTACTTGTTCTTTCTTCGAACTTCAGTTTTTTGCGCTTCACCTTTGAACGCTTCAACTCTTCGAAACTTAGAAACTTTTTCTAAGTGTTTCCTCTCAAGACTTAAAACCACTACTCCTCCTAGTATACTCTACGCTCAACCTCTGGAGTTTTCAAACTTTAACACAAGCTTGATTCTATACACACGTTCGACATACAAAATTTCCCCGCTATCTCTTCTGAGATTTTAAGTTACTTACAGGACTAATCTCATAGTCATAACTCATATGTACGTTACCCTCTCTTTATGGGAACAACCAACAAGGGTCACTCTTGGGAATTAGCAACAGTCCCAAAGGACTCCTCTTAATCTTGCTTAAACAAATTATCCTTGTTGTCGATTCTAACTGTTATAGGTCAGGTAATCTGACCCTACATATTTTCATCAGTCCTCTCAATCGTGAGGAGTTATATGCTCAGGGTTTAGTCTTTTAATAATGCAGTAATTATAACTTTCTAAGGATCCTACCAATCCTTACCAGATTTCCTAAATCATGAAGGAGTTCTTCATGAGGATCTTAATTCTTACCTAACTAGTCATCTCAATTGCAAGAGACTCTACCTGCTTTAGTAGGTAGCCATCGTCACACTATAATAGAACAACTCAGTTCATGTCCCTTATCTGGCTCGTGCAGCTTCATAGCACAATTTATTCCACCTCTGTTATTCTCACTCAGGTCTTATCATTAATATTGATCAGTGCATCCCTACTCCTATAAGAGTAGTTATCATTTTGAGAAAGAAACAATATAATTCCTATGCTGGAGAATTTCGTAGAAATTCCCAAATTAAAGTTTCATTCTGCAGTCCTTCTCCTTAAAGAGAAAATGTAGATAACAATATCTCCTTACATGACTCGTACATGAGCCCAAGCAGGCCAAGTGTTGTAACCATGCTCTGATACCATTTTGTCACACACCAACTACGACATAATAAATTTTTTGCCTCTTCTCGAGGGACAGAATCCTTGAATTCCTACGGGGGCCTAGTGCAGGCTATCTCTTCCCTAATCCTCCCCCATGTGACCACTACTCGTGACCACAAAGCCTTTCCAAAGGGCACCTTTCACATTTCGCGATTTCAAGGGTATTGCATTCAAGCCACCCCTGATTCCTTGTTTCCCGAAAACCCGAAATGGGCTTGACGGCTCTAGCTCCTCCTTAGGCCTCCATTCATGCGACCATTCACCATGACCACCCGCTAACACCAAAAGGTGCTACCGGAGATCGCGTTTCGGGATTCCTTTTGCAAGGAACCTCAGTTCCCCAATCCCCGAAACCCGAAACCCAGGGCTACGGTTGTTCTCAACTCTTTCCCTTAAGCCTTCTCCATGTGCCCCTATCCTGTGGCCTAGGGCTACTCCTCTGAGTACTTTGGATTTCACAATTCGAGGAATCATGATGCAGTGCTTCTGTGTTTCCCTTTCAAAATCCATGAAACCCAAAAGTACGATACCATCTGGATGTATGATCTAGATCTTCAACTTAATCAATGGACCAGATTAAATCTCCCCATTCTACCTTTCAGGATTTTGGCGGGGTATTCACTCCTATTTCCTCGATGACCAAAACCCTGGGGGATTCTGGATCTCTGCCATGCATCCTCCCCTGTGGGAGGTCCTTGATGATCTAGATATGATGGTCCAGATCTGTCATGACCCAACGGTCGCGATACATTGTTGGAGATTCCCCATCATGAGTCTAGGGAAGTCTTCTCCTGTGATTTCCCGGTGTCAAAACGCCAACCAACAACCACGTATTCCCTCCAATGGATGGCTGCGACCTTTAGCCACGATCAACGACTCTGATCTTTTTGGAATGATCAACGGTCGTGATCTTATCGCGAGTTTGCACTTCATGATTTTTCTCCAGTCTTCATCTTTGTTCTCCCAGTGCCCAAATCCCCAATGGATTTAGATTTTCACCACGTGTCACCCAAGATCCAACGGTCCAGAATAACCTTCGTGATCTCGATGATAGCGAACCCTCATCTTTACCACCCTTATATGCCTAAGTTCTGAAACACCAGTGGCTTCCAGACGTTCATCACCTGTCCTCTACAATGGATGGCTTGATTTCCTCTTCGAAGAGTTCGAAATTTCGTGACTCGCATGTTGTAAGGTTCTTTCCTTCGAACCCCCAACTCCCGAAATGTCGAAATCTCTCTCTGGACGATTGATGGTCCAAACCAATCTTGGGTCAACGACCACGATCATGTAGCTATTTCGCGTATCATGAGTTGGTGTAGTCTTTCCCTTTGACCACTCCCAATCACAAGTCAGCGAAATGCTACCTGACTGCCACGCGTCCCTCCTTTGGTTCTTCCATCAGCCGATGCGTTTCCAACTTGATATCTAAGGGTCTAACTTCCCGTCGGGATTTTGCGTATCATTCATTCGAAGGGATCTCTACCTCTGTTTCCCCGAACGTTGAAATCCTCCTTTGGGAATGAAGCGTTAAGGTTAGCGCTACTTCTGTAGATCTGACAGTTGTCCATCCTCATCTCTGCGTTCCTCCAATATCGATCGTTTTTCCTCTGGAGCCTTCCCTGCTTCCAGTCCTTGAATAATTTCAGTCTCCAAAGGTTTTGAACCTTTGTCCCTTCCTCTGCAATCCACCTTAGTTTAAGGAACACTCTGCAAGTGTTATCCCTCCTGATCTTCGTCAGCTTTGAAGGACTTAAGAGCCTTGCGCTCTTCTTCTAGGATTGATTCTTAGAAGAGTCTTTCACGCACCCCTTGGGCTCATTCATCAAGTCTAGGACTTGAGTAGTTCTCTATCTCTGCTTGCCTCATAGAGAGCCTATGCATATATGCACTATCTCTCCTGAGCTTAACAAGCTTCGTCCTCCAAGGGACTCAAAATGATTAGGAAGGTTTACATGCGTACATGAAACTGTGTCCACGGTTGACAAACACACAGTTCGTGACTTGGGCTTATGCCACCATAGGACACAAGTATTTATGAGTATAAAACATATCCTAACCATATGATTTCTTACTGGCCTAATTATACAACCAAGCAATGATAAAAGGAATACAGTATATCCATTAAGAAGTCATGCACAATTCTTGCAACATACACAGTATAGCCAATTCATACACAGTTACAGATAAATTACACAGGGCAGGAGATCACTTATCTATTACAGGTTGTCACCAACCAACTGATTGTGGGTGTTTATCCTTCCACCCGACCATAGGCTCAGAGGCATTCAATCTTATCACTCTGGCCACCCCCGTGCTAAGCCATGATATCACCAGGGAACTCTCGCATTTCTCAAGGATTCTTTCTGTGTTTTAGCTTCTGCTCAGGTTCTATTCTCTGCGAACTTTCATAGGTTTCCCTCTCTGTTATGGCCTGGACGAGGTTTGTTATATGCTTCCTCAACATCAAGCTCGAGGCCATTCTGATCATCATCCCTTGGAGAGCTATGGGCATCTCCCTCACGAGCTTGTGCTCTCGTCTGGTCTCCCCTCTCTCTCTCTTGTTGCCTCCGTGTGTATAACTATCACCCTCCTTCTGTCAGAAGGAAGCTCGGGTCCACCTAGTCTATCAGACTCTGCGGTACTTTGGGCTGACTTCCTGCAGCTAGACCATGCTCCCATTCATGGGGGTGGTTGGTAATTCAACCACCGATCCTTTCTTCATTAACTGATTTTATTTCCTTGGGATTCGAAGGAGGTTTTTCATCCTTATCAAGGGAGATTTGGGGTTATTTGATATATGAATCCTCTTGTATAGTTTTCACATTCTTCCTCTAGTGATATCATGGCCAGTGCTTTCAAGGATTCACCCCCACAATCAGTTATTTGGAAACTCACTCAAAAATACATTTACATTGTCCTCATGCCTTAGCATGGTAATTCCTATTTTATGATTAATTACAAATTGGGGGAAACAGGGTGTTACAGAGGGAGGGAGCGAGATAACTAGAGGGTGGGAGAGGGAAGAGAGTGGAGAGAAGACATAAAAAGTGAGTGGGGTAGAGAGAGAGGGAGAGAGAAGGGGGGAACAATGGGGGAGAGAGAGAGAGGGAAAGATGGAGACAAGAAGAGTTGGGAAGAGGGGTCATGGAGAAATGGAGAGGGAGAGAGAGGGGGGGAGATAACAAGTGAGAGAAAGGGAGAGAGCGGTTGGAGAGAGAGAGAGGAAGATAGAGGGAGGGAGATAAAGGGGGGTAGAGAGAGAGAGAAAGAGAGAGAGAGAGAGAGAGAGAGAGAAAGAGATTTTATGTTAACGGGAATGTGTGTATGTTCCTGTTCCTAAAAACACACGTGTGCTTTAGGAATGCATGTGTGTTCCTAAAGAGCACACACATTATTTTAATTTCAGTTTTTTAAGGAATATACACACATTATTAGGAATGCGCACACGTTACTGGGAACATGCCTATGTGGCATGCTGAGTGGAGGTTCAAAAAATTTTGAACCTCTCACATCAAGAATGCATGAAAATTCCTAGACACACACACACACATCCTTGTGGGTGTGTGTTCTTTCTCACCCCGTTGCCACTTTATCGTCCACCAACTTCGTGCACTCACCCTTCTACATATGACATATGCTATTTTTTTTATGTAATTGAGAGTTAAAAAAGTGAACAAATCAACTATTTCTCTGATTTTTCCAGTCATGAATTCAAGAATATCATTGTCAAAATAGGGATCATATTTTTGTTCCCATTGCAAGAGCTTTGTAAAAAGGAAAAAAGTGTATACAATGATTTAAGAAGAAACATTTTAAAAAGGGAAGGATGTGAATCTTTCCAAGATACCACAATCCAAATCAACAAAATAAGGAAGGGTCTTGTAATTATATTCTATCCAAGTCCACAATATCCATCTAAAATGGTTTATAATTATCTATGTTGATACACAAATTCTTGTTGATATGCATTTTCATTTTGTTGTTCAAAGAATTTTTGAAAAGCCTCTGCTAATAAATTATCCAAAATTAATTAGTTGAATGAATCATCTATCACAATTTCTCCATTTCATACCATAAACATACTTGCAAATTTTCAGAAACTTGTCTAGGGGTTTCATGTAAGAAATTTTTCTGGGAACACCAATTTGTATACATTGCAATTGCTAAGCTGAAACTTGATGGGGAGCCTCAAATCGTTGAAAAGTGATTTTGCAGGGGATGCATGATGGTCATTCATACAATCAATGATTTATTTATTTTAACATAAATGTTTAGTTTTCTATTGAAAATTGGTTTTGGTCATGCCATACATCAAGCTAATGCAAATCATAGATTAATAGATTCAAAACTAGTGCTTCAAAGAGATCCAAAATTTCAAAATTTCTACCTATCAACTAATCTGTCTTTGTTTTCCTAAAGATAAAACTATACAATCGACTAGAATATTTCCTAACATCCTGAGCTAGGAAACAAACTACTTTGAAACAGATTTAAAAAGTTAAACTTATTTGAAGTCATTCCCATTGAGGGATTCTTGTTTGATGTTAACCCAAATATTGGGATCTAGATCTACAATTCCCATCTTCATGTTTCCTTGAGCTTATTGAACCATCTCCTCGTCTTTCACCACAATTCAAATTGGACCAATATAAACATTTATAGGCGCAACTAAGAGTATGAGGTTTATCCATGTACACACAAACTTTGAGCTAAGCCTAGGACTAATTCATAAAGAATATTACAGTTTGTTTCTAGCTTCTCAATTTTATTTCTTTGGCAAGCTAAGGTCTTTGTTATCTTTGAATCCCTTTCTCTATTATCTTAAACTTTAGTGGGCTTTCATCCCACTAAAAAGAGAAAGTGTTTCTTGGATTTTAGTGACATGACATTCACATCTTCAGTGAACTATTTTCAAATTAGAGGTCTCACATCAAACACAATTGTTCAAAATGGCCATGACCTACCATTCTTTCCCAATTCCCATACTTGTTTCTATAACACCAAACTGAGACAATTCCTTCTCCCAAATCAAGCTACACCAACAATAGATAACAAACCCAAACTAAAGAAACACCACAAAACTAGAGAGAACATACGCAGATAGCACCAGGAAGAATGAGCCTTGCCAAGAGCATCAATGCCCAACCACCAAGGTTCTAGGGATGCTTAAACAAGGTAGTACTAAAGGCCACAATGGCGTTAATTCCCATCCCTCCAATTTAATATTACTTCTCCACTGGTCTTCAAATATCATATCCATCACATTTACAGTATATGTTATACTACACATGAATTCATGGTAAGTGGGCGATAGATAGAAACCCCCCACCCACCATTTATGCTTATAAATTCATCTTCTATCGAGACTACTTCATTTTCCTTTTGATCTACCAAAGTGTTGAATGCCCTTAGTAAATGATAGAGTTCATTTTTTTTTAACTCTTCACCATCCCTTGATCTCTATGGATGAGTCTATCCAAATGGATTTCTTTTGGGTTTGATTGATTTGTCATATTCCTGATAATGATTGTGGAGTCACCCACTATGGTAGGGTGCTTGATCCCTATAGAATTAATAATTTTTAACCCTTGGAACAATGACATCACCTTTTTCTTGATTATTGTTGGTTTCTCCTAGTTCCCAAGCAAAAACTATTTCTTGATTTTGTTTGATATTGAGAATGATCCTCCCTGCACCTAATTCCCTTCGATTTCCTTCAAGGCCCCATAAAAAAACAAGGCATGTTTTTTTTTTTCTATGTTATCCATCTTTGGAAATATTTTTGGGTGGTTACATGAAGTTGGTGACAAAAAAGTAATAATGGGGTGTGAAGGAACGTGTGCACATTCCTAGAAACATGCACATGTTCTTAGTCCTACAATCTTGGTACTCATTTAACCTCCACAAACACTTGCCAACTCAGATTATTTATCAACACAAATGCGTTCCAGAGAAACACATGTTCAAGATAACATGTGCCTTCCTAAAAAAGATTGAAATGAAAAGAACATGTGCATGTTGTTAGGAACAAGAATGCATGCCTATTCTTGGTACTCATTTAACCTCTCTCTCTCTCTCTCTCTCCATATGCCCCCCTCTCCCTCCCTCCCTCTATCTTACTATCTCTCTCTGACCACTCTCTCCCTCTCTCTCGCTCATTGCATCCCCCTCTCTCTCACTCATTGTCCCCCCCCTCTCTTTTTCCCCTCTTTCCCTCTCTCTTCTCCATCATTCCACCCCCCTTCTCT
>ML800930.1:344189-357658 GCA_009831015.1 Picea engelmannii | reverse complement strand
CCCATATTTGATTCCATATCATTGATATCAGTGGTTTAGGTTGCTTAGATATTTTTGAAGGGTAACTCTTTTTTTTCTATGTACTCCCATAAGGACCCCAACCCTTGTTGTCCTTAATATATCTTTTCAGAAGAGAAGCTCCACACAGGGGAATATATAGAGAGTTTAGTTGAGCCTTTAACTGATTTGACAATGTCAATTCTTTCCAACCTTTCCAATTTCCTATTTTCAATCAATCCCACCTTGATAACTCAAAGAGAGATCGAATTCCTTGGTCCTTCAACTACTCTCTTATTTCTGATAATTTATGGAGTTGAATTAGTGGTGGCTTCCCCATAATTGCATCCTCCTAGACCTTGATTTTTTTTTCATTTCAAGGCACCTAGGTCGAGTGTTCTTGAATTATGGGAATTGGAGCTTTACATAATTTCCAAATGGAAGACTCTATCTCCTCCATGATTGGATGATCTAAGATTCTCTTCCTACTTTCCTATAGGTATTTTTTAGGAATTATAGTCTTCATCCATTCCTTCTTGCCAGACACCACTGTCCATAATATTTTTGTCCCTAGTGTTAAACTCATAAGTAAGGGGTCTTTGATGTCCAACCCTCCATTCTCCTTGGGTGCCCTCACTATGATCTAATTGATTAGATGGTACTTCTTGGTTTTAGTCTTCCCTCCTTTCCAAAGGAATTTATGGACATCTCTCCAATTTATTGCATTATCCCAATTAGAGCCAACATAGTTGATCCTTGATAAATTGACTCATTAGGGGAATTTTGAGGTAAAAAGTGGACCTAAAAAAAAGTACTATCAAAATCAACTTTAAAAGAACCAATATGATTCATTATAATGATGTCAACGATAGGGATAAATATTTTTGGAGGGAAAGGAAGAAAATATTTTTTAAAAACAGTATTTTCAAGTTATCTCCTTATGGGTTTACTCAAATTTCAAGTGTAGATACTCTTTGGATGTGGAATTTAATTTCACATCCAAAGAGTACCCACTCTGCATACTTTTGATAGATCCACAGTGAGATAAATTGGAAATACATGAAAAAATGTGTAGAAACACATTTTTTCATGTATTTCCAATTTATCTAAATGTGGGTCTATCAAAAGTATGCACAGTGGGTACTCATCAAAGGCTAAATTTAAGTCCACGTCCAACCAGTGCCTGCACTTGAAATTTGAGTGAAGCCATAAGGAGATAAGTAAAAAATATGATTAAAAAAAGTTGTTTTCTTTCTTTCCCTTTGAAAATTCATAACTCTTGTTTTATTATTTTAACTCTTATTTTTTTATTTTCCGTAGGAGGCCCATTTTAGACCTCAAATTTCTCCTAATTAGTAATGTGGATAAGATTGATTTGATCAAAACCACCCTTTGAGTTGGGTTTAGCAACTAAGAACCCCATTGTTGCATTTAATTTGTTTTGATTTTTTTAACAATGTGCTACCGGTCCACTGCTTTTGGGTAACTAAGAGTTATTGGAATACCTAAATATTTGAAGGTTGACCAATTTAGAACACATGGAAGCTTTATTATTCTAGCTATGAATTGTGTCTATTGTGGAGAGGTATTCCATCCATATACATTACTTTTTCCTTTGTTTATCTAACCACCTGATGCATTCATGAACTATCCAACACCATCTTAAATATCTTGGCTATAATTATTGGTGTTCACCCCATAAGTAAGTTGTCGTCAACAAACTGCAAATGACTTATTTATTTAGATCCCTTGGAAGTTGGTATTCCTTGCAATTTTCTAGCTAGCACTCTTGTTCTAATGTTCTACCTAAGGAATCCACCATGGCAATGTAAAGGAGAGGTGATAGTGGATAACCTTTCCTTAGTCCTATTTTTCTAAAAAAGGAGGTAGGTCTGTCATTCACTAATTGAGCTATATAGGGGAAACCTATGAATGCCTTTACCTAATGAAGAAAGGGATTTGCAAAACCAAACATACATAATACATCAAACAAAAAGAAATGACATACCATGTGGAATGCATTTTCCATGTCCATTTTGATCATCATCCCTTTCTCTTTATTCCTTCTACTAGAATGAATTTTCTCCTATACTAGAAAAATATTGTGATGATTTTCCTTTTCTGAAGAAAAAAAACGCCTTGGTTTTTAGAAATTAGATTATGTAGAATCTTTGTAGGCCAATTAACTAGTACTTTTGTAAGAATATTGCAAGCAGTGTTACATATGGAGATGAGTAAAAACTTTGAAAAGGAGGAGGTATTATTCTCTTTAGGAATTATCACAAGAAAATAATATTGTATGCTTCCTCCTAGTTTGGGATTCTTTCTAGACCAATTGAGCATGCAACATATGTCCTATTTAATGATACTCCAACAAACACATAAGAAATGGATTGAAAACCCATCCAACCCTAGAGCTTTGTTTGAGACTAATCCCATATCACACTTATCACTTACTTATTCTTTCTTATCACTTATCACTTCATATTCAACTATTATTTCCTTATTCTACATGTTTATCTCTTGTACATTATTTATTTGGGACCTTTTCCTTTTCTTTCTTATGAAAGACATAAGTGTTCTTGTCCCCTACTTTCAACCATAAACTTATTGACTTTAACCTCCAATGCTCCTCCTCTTTCCTATTAGCTAGATGAAGCTTTCCACATATATTATGATCCTATGATAACCTTTTATGAGTCACCTCATATGCTTCTATATAGATTACATGCTCCTTAGCTAATTTTGAATGTCCAATATTTCTTGTGATGAGTGTAGAAATTAATTTTTGGCGCATTCTTTTAATTCTAAATTTATTGTTTTGAGTTTTAATTCCCACACAAAGAAGGGGGAGCCTTAAACTAGTTTCCTCTAAGTCCCTCTTATTATAATTTTCCATAGCTCTTTGATTGTGAAACCATAGAGGGTTGAAGCGAAAAGGAAGAGGATTGAAATATTGGATGAGTTAGAGGGATGGATATATAGGTTTATGGTCCAATATTCTAGGTGATATTATATGAGAGGATATTATAATATTTCCCCTCAAAAGGTTGCTATGAAGGAGAAATCAATCCATCTTGACAACCATATGACCCCGCCTCATCCTTCTATTCATCAAAGTATACTTTATTGTCTTTGGATTAATATCCACAAGGTCCCAATATGAGATCATGTCCTCCAACTTCTCACTAAATTGATCCATTACATTGTTTCCTCCCCTTTGTTCATCTTAACAAAGTTGAACCATGTTAAATTCACTTTCTACAATATTGTTTTGGGCATAGTTGGAACCCCTCATTTCACTCAATTTTTTCCATTAGTCACATTTCTCTCTATATTGAACAAGGGCATAAATAATGAATATCTGAACTTATTTTATGGAGATGTGATGAACAAGACTAATTAGGATATAATATTGAGTTACTAACTAAGTGTCAACTACCTCGATTATTGTATAGTTCCAAAGGGTAAAATTTCCTCTTGATGCCCCTCAAGCACTAATTGTTATTCCTTGAATTTCTTTCCATTGCTTGATACTAACTTATAGGATTCCACTTTCCCCAAGCTTGTCTCCTGGATGAGGATAAAAACTGGATTTTCTAAACTTATCAAATATCTTAACACTTCTAATTTATACCTAGTGCACATTCCCCTGCTATTCTAGGAGATTATCTTTGTTATTTCACTATCGAGGGTTTTGAACCACTGCCAAAAAGGATCTTTGATGACACCTGCTTTTTGGGGTTTTTTGCTAATTTTTTTTTTATTCCACTTCCAAATGAATTATCAATGGATGCCTAGATCCCCATACGTTTTTCCTTGTTTATTGTTGTTTCTCTCTTCTCTTTGAGTGTTTTCCTCCCAAGTTTCTTCCAAAGCTTTTCTTCTTCAAGTTCTTCTTCTTCACTCCCCTACTGATATTGGGACTTTTTTCTTGTGAGCACTGTATTAGGTTGAGATGAATATTTCTCTAAATATGGATCCAAGTACTCATGTTGATAATTGAGAATTTATGGAATTGATTCAATGTTTGGGGTGTCTTCAAATTCTTGAAGAGGCTCCGAGAAAATTGATGGCACGAAGGTCTAAAGAGAGAGGATTGAAATAGAAGTAGCCATTGACTAAGAAGCAGGGGGGCCACCCACCATTTAAGAAAGAAGGGGTGCAACCACTGACTAACAAGGCACAAAGGAGGATGGTATTGGATCTGGGTCATGCCAATATGGGATTGCAATTTGATTTAATGATGGAGCCACTTTTCCTTTTTGGGTAATGACTATTGGAGGGGTGACCTGCTTGTTGCATGTGTTTTTCTTAGCCTACTACCATTGGTCTTGTTTTTTTGGAAGCGGTTGAATAAGGGTTTTCAATTTGTAGTCTCTATCTAAATGGTTGTACTCATGACATGCTTTGCATTTGAAGGGTAATTGTTCATAATCTAGTTTTTGTAAGTGTGTCCAATTATCCAAGGTTGGAATTATTTCCTTGGGGAGTCCTTTTTCCAAATCCACTTGCACACATATTCTTGCAAAGGAAAATATCCCTTCATTGGGTTCAAATTTGTCAATGTACTTTTCAAAGGGATTTCATGATGGTTAGAAAGGAATCATCACTCTAGAAATGAAGTGGAAGGTGTGGAAAGTGAACTGAGACTAGGATCGTTGATGGAACATCCACTTTGAGGTCAAATGTTGCATCCAAAGATTCATATATGAGTGAGTGAAAGATAATGATGGTCTCTCATGATGCGTTAGTGGCAATGCAAACCTGGAAAAACAACGATTTGTTAACTTGGAGGGATTATTCAAGGTACTTTTGTTGGTTGTGGAGCTTGATAATCTTCCTAATTTATATGTAGGTATACCTATCCCCCTTTTATCGAGGCTCTGGGTGGGACCTACCCCCATGGCTAGGGGGCATGGGGGCGAGCAAGCCCCCATTCGGGGGTTTGGGGGAGGAGCCCCTTGTTGGTTGTGGAGCCTGATTATCTTCTTGATTCAAAGGTATTTGTTTTAAGTCATGTTTATACCCCATGAAGACTTTACACCCCGGAAGAATGTACACTCCTCCACGCGAGGGAGTGTAGGGGGGGCTTGCCCCTCCTGCGGGGTCCAAGGGAAAGAGGGCCCCTGAAGGAAAAATTTCCTTGTAAATGTATATTGTAATTTAATAGTAAATCTGGACCGTTCATTATAAGGTCGCAGATCTGACGGTAGAAGTTATGTTAGGGTTTTTTTCCCTAGAAGGCAACCCTCTTTTATGAGGGAAATGTATTGTTGTTATGTATCACTGTGAATATTGTATTCAAGTGAGGATACTGTGAGAGAAAGAAGAGGAAGTTACAGAGGGTGTGCTATAGGTTGTATCCCTTCATTTGCTGGATAATAATAAAGGAAGGACCTGACAATTTCTCTGGTGGACATAGCCCACACTGGGTGAACCACATATATATGTTTCTCTATTGTATTGTGTATCTTCTCTATTTTATTTCCACATTTGTTTTATTTTATTGCTTCGCGGTCCTTTTTTTCTAACAACTGGTATCAGAGCGAAAGGTAACTCACAGGAAAAGAGGGTTCCTAGTTTGAGTGGGAGCAATGGCGGGAAGATGGAAAGTTTAGGGTCGAGAAATTTAATGGCCAAAACTACCAGTTATGGAAGATGCAAATGGAAGCTTATTTATATCAGAAGGATCTATTCCTACCATTGGGTGGAATAGAAAAGAAGTCGACGGCCATGAAGGACGAAGAATGGGAGGTTCTTAACAGAAAGGAAATAGGAACGATACGACTGAGCCTGGTAGCATCAATGGCTTTCAATATTTCGAAAGAAAAGACAACGGAGGAGTTGATGGATGCATTGGATAAACTGTATGAAAAACCCTCAACATCCAATAAGGTGTTTCTAATGAAGATATTATTTAATATGAAGATGCCATAAGGTGGGTTTGTTGCAGATCATTTAAATGAATTTAATATGGTTACTAATCAACTAAGTTCTGTAAAAGTGGACTTTGATGATGAGGTCGGGGCTCTTCTAATCTTGTTCTCATTGCCAGAAAGTTGGAGCAGCTTGGTCATGGTTGTAAGTAACTCTGTCTCTAGTTCAAACACTTTAAAATTTGATGATGTTGTTGGTGTTATCCTTAGTGAGGAAATGCGATGAAAAAGTACAAGTGAGACATCAGGTAATGCGTTAAACATGGAGAACATGGGAAGACAAAAGGATAGAGGAAAGGGATCAGGGAACCGCGAGAATTCTAGGAAGGGAAGACCCAAATCCAGACTTGGAAAGATAGAGTGTTGGAATTGTGAGAAGAAAGGACATCTGAAGAAAGACTATAGAGCTCCAAAGAAACAAAGAGATGGACAATAGGAGAAAAATCAGGAAGAAAATGTAACAGGTGATGTGTTACAAGATGATTTGATTCTTTCTGTAGATAATATTTATGAGTCTTGGGTAGTATATTGAGGGGCTTCATTTCATGCCACACCCCATAGGAAACATTTTCTAGATTATGTTCAAGGTGATTTTGGACAGGTTCATTTGGGTGACGATGCACCATGCCAAATTGTTGGAATGGGAAAGGTAAAAATAAGGCAAAGAAATGGAAACCAATGGTTGTTGAAAGAGGTAAGACATGTTCTAGATCTAAGGAAAAATCTAATTTCAACAGGCCAATTGGAAAGTGAAGGTTGTATATCCATATTTACAGATAAAAAAACAACAATTTATTAACTTAGAGGGATTATTCAAGGTACTTTTGTTGGCTGTGGAGCTTGATTATCTTTCTGATTTATATGTAGGTATGCCTACCCCCCTTCTACCGGAGGTCTAGGTGGGAACTACCCCCACAGATGGAGGGAATGGGGGTCAGCAGGCCTCCATTCAGGAGTTTGGGGGTGGAGCCCCCTGTTGGTTGTGGATCTTGATTATCTTCATGATTTAGAGGTCTTTGTTTTCAGCCGTTTTTATACCCCATGAAGACTTTACACCCCGAAAGAATGTGTTAGTGCTAGAAGTTGATCCTAGAATTCCTTAGGAACAAGCCTAGCACATCTTGTTTCAAATGATCAATAATGATTAAGGTTTGTAGGTGGAAGGGTCACACCCTTGTTCTCAACATGGTTTAAGGTTTGAGCTATTAAGATCACTTGCCTATTTGCAACAAGTCAGACAAACAAAACTCTATGGCTAGTGATATAGATTCAAATGGTTAGGCTTAGAAGAAGAAATATACACAAAATTGATAATCCCACTAAAGATCAACCTAGTCTTCAATGATCATATGCAATAGAAGAAAAAATCTTAACTTATAAATCCTTTCTAAATTAGATTTATGTGTTTAAGCATCATTGTGGAAAATATTACATCAAATTCTTTGAGAGAACCTTTTCAGCACAATAGACAAAGTCATATACTATATAACAATGTAAAAATTCTCAAGAAAGAATAATGAAGATGGAACACATGAATGAAAGAACACACTAACCAAGGATTTTATTCTTTGTTGAAGTCTTTACATAAATCAAATGATCTCAAGAACTCTGAAAGATTTGCAATTAAAACCAAAGAGTACAAAAATAGTCCTCTGGACTCCTTCCAAGATCTTCATGATCTTCAATGATCCACTCGAATCAAGACTTTGACAACTCAGAAATGTTAACTGATCTGTAGAATCGTCTTATCCCAAGATAGACTATAGATCCACAAAAAGGGTATCTAACTCCATCTAATGATCCACAAAGTATTTTCCTTGTTTACATGGACTTTCTCCAACATAAAAATATGAATCTGTGTCATATATGCTGCAAAATCAGTTGCTACAGGTGTTCCTGTAGCACCAATATTTTCCTGTGTATAAGACTGCGAGAACTTCCTATAGCACCATATAAAAACTTGTTTTGATCCTTTTTTAACTCCTTTCCATGCCCAGGTTACATCCAAAACATAAAAAAAGAGGAATGGTCCCTTAAATACAAGGAAACAAAAAGGTTCTTCCATCATCAATCATCTTTCAGTCAAAATTTAGGGTTTTCATTGAACGTGAAATTCTCAAATTGTGAATTCTCCTTGAAAAACTGATGTAGTTGCTTCTGCCAGCAAGTAAAAAATGTTCCTTCTTGTCTGCTTGGTTTGAGAATGAGTTTGTATTCTCTTGGGCTTCTCTCCTTCATATCTGATTGTAGGGTTTGGGCGTCTCTTACTTTTTTTACTCTGTTTTCTTACAAAAGTTTTTTTTTCCCTGTAGGAGTATTTGTATTTGATGTGAGTCCTCCCTTTTTATAATTATTCCTCTCAAGCTTAGTTACATGAATTTTCTTGCTTGCTGATGGCTCCTCTTTTGGGTTTGTAGATTCTTCATCAATAATAATAACCTTATCTTTAATGGAAGGGTTATACATTGCTTTGGATTTCACCCTGAATTTATTTCGAGGCTTGGTGCTCCTTTTTCTCATCAAATTTTTATATCTAGAAGCATCGTCTTTAGAGGAGATTGAGCTAGGAGGAATCGTCTTTGGGGAATGATATTTAGGCTGTACAGGATCTATAAATTCTTTTGTTGTCTCAGGTTCCCGATCTTCCTTCAATACCCTTGGTTTAACTAACCTTTTGGTCCTTCTAGAATAAGTCTTTTGAGCATATGGAAATGGATGTTTTCCTCCACCTAGGACATGAGAATATCCTATGTCTGCTTGCATGCTGGTTGGAGCAGCTTCCACTAGCTCGTCTGAAATATTTAAACAAGCTTCACTTTTACCCTTTCCTGGAATGATTGGTTGACTTGCGCTGGGAGAAGCTTCTTGATTTGGCTCAACAACTTTATCATGTAACTGTGTGGTAGGAGGATGCACTTCTTCCTCAAACCCTAACTGGATCAAGAATTGATCCCATGTCCTCTGCAATTTTCCCAGCTCAACTTTAATAAGTATCTTAATCAATCCTTGATGATAAATTCCATGAGGGGTCTTAGGGTTTTCTTGAATTTGCATTGCCATCTTATTTAGATCTCTCAATCAGTAATATGGTAGACTCATCCTTTTGATTCCTGACAGATGAAGAAGGAAATGAAGATGAAACAAAAACATAGTGGAATAGTTCCCTTCACATGTGATGTATCATTTAAGCATAAGCAAGGCCTCCATCCATTCATCAACAATCCAATCCCTAGGAAGACCCTTGGCCCAATTGGGATCTCTATGTTCAAGTTTCAAGAACTGATTTACATCCCCTCATGTAATCAATTTATTTTTGAACCACTTTTCGCCATCGACAAGGAGGTTATAGCTTCTGCTATGGACTCTTCTATAACCTGCATAACCATGTTTGCAATTTGGGCCCTTTGTCCATTAAAACTTTCAACAAATGCCCAGGCTGCAGCATAGTGATAGCCATCTAGCTTGGTGTAGTATAAATACCAACCAGCTCGATCGAAGATGTGTCTACAGTCTTCATATGCTTCCATAATATCGGGCCCTTCAAGTTCTTTTATTTTCACATGTCCACCTTTACCCATATTAACTGTCACGTTAGAAGCTGGACTCTTTGCTGCAGAAAAGGGATATTCCTGTTGTGTCGAGAAGGATACAGGATTTCCTAGCTCTGTGGATGAAAATTCAAATTTAACCAGCTAGAGTAACAAATAATGCACCATATTTAAAAGAACTATTTTTTGAATAAATTTCATCCGCATGAAATCCTGGACAAGAGACAGGTATAGGTGAAAATACCCCCACTTTGTATGTTTTTACTGGAGATTGGGCACTTGCTAACTTCCTTGAACCTTTCATTCAGCCATGTAGGATGATCCACGTCCTTAAATACACTTCAACCATCTGCGTGATGATGAAACATGGACAGGTGGAAATTCCTGTAGCGCCCTGCATAAACTTGTCTTTTGGCATATTTGAAATGAAAACGACTTGAAATTCGTTATATAACTTAATAATTATGAAACAAAAACTATGACATGACATATGATCTTTGATAAAAGGATTTGACACTTTAAATGATGTCATAGGTCAGTATTTCAAACATGTCCATAATTAATCTTATCCCCCTTTCATAAGACTAAGTACCCCTCATTTTCTCAGCACAACACAAATTTGACCCCCTTTAATAATATTTTGCACCCTTAATCAAACTAATTATTGGGATTTATAGCTTACACAAAAAATATGAATGTAGAAACTAAGAGATGAGAGATAAAACTTTGTAGAACATTAGAGGTGATAACAGAATGTACACTCCTCCACTTGGGGGAGTGCAAGGAGGGATTTCCCCAGCTGCGGGGTCCGGGGGCAAGCAAGCCCCCGAAGGAAAAATTTCCTTGTCAATGTATATTGTAATTTCATTATAAATCTGAACCATTCATTATAAGGTCGCAAATTTGATAGTAGAAGTTATGTTAGGGTTTTTTGCCCTAGAAGGAAACCCTCTTTTATGAGGGAAATGTATTGCGGCTATGTATCATTGTGAATATTGTATTATGAGTGAGGAGACTATGAGAGAAAGAAGAGGAAGTTACAATAGGCGTGTTGTAGGTTATATCCCTTCATTTGCTGGATAATAATAAAGGAAGGACCTGGAAATTTCTCTGGTGGACATAGCCCACACTGGGTAAACCATGTATATCTGTGTCTCTATTGTATTGTGTATCTTCTGTGTTTTATTTCCGCATTTTATTTTATTTTATTGCTCCGTGATCTTGTTTTCTAACACCCCCAAGGAATTGTTTTTGGAAAAATTGTCTTGTAAAATATTGTAATTTCGCAGTAAATCTAGACCGTTCATTATAAAGTTGCAGATATGATGATAGAAGTTATGTTAGGGTTTTTTCCCTAGAATGAAACCCTCTTTTCTTGAGGGAATTGTATTGCAGTTGTGTATGTGAGTGAATATTGTATTCTGAGAGAGGAGACTGTGAGAGAGAGAAGAGGAAGTTACAATGGGTGTGTGTTGTATCCCTTCAGTTTGCTGGATAATAAAAAGGAAGGACCTGGAAATTTATTTGGTGGACATAGACCACACTGGGTGAGCCACGTATATCTGTGTCTCTATTGTATTGTGTATCTTATGTGTTTTATTTCTGCATTTGTTTTATTTTATTGCTCTACGATCCTATTATTCTAACAACTTTTACAATGAATTTGAATATGGTGTAAGAAGATGAAATGTAGGAAATTGAATTAGATTTCCGAATATACAACTTTTCTTCATGGAAATCGTGAAAAAATGTGTCAAATTTGATTTTTTTCTAATAATGGTATCTTATTTTTCCAACAAAATATAAATTATATGTTTTTGTTCGTGCAGGTGTTGAGTACCTTGACAATGGAATTTTGTTCCAAAATCTTGTATACATGTAGAGAACCCATTTTTATTATGCCGTGGATTTTTTGGAAATTTATAATAGTAATTTTATATTTTTTTAAAATTATCAAATTCAACATATCCCTGAAATTACAACGCCTTTTGTTTGTGCAAGCTAAGAGGGTATTAACATGATCAAAAAAAATTATTTCTTTTTTAGATTGTAGATATCGGTCTCCTCTAGTGTCGCATATAACTCATTTAGGAAATGGTTAAGCCGACAAAAAGTTATAGCATAAATAAGAGAGGTATGTATTCTAGGATTTTTATATATGTCAAGACAAAAATAGATTAAAAATAGTAAACATTATTAATTTAAAAAAAAAATGTTTATTTGGAATATGTAGAGCCAAATATATCTGTTTCTATAGTTTCGTCAATAATTGAATTGTGTAGCCTATATAAAAATAACATCAAAAACAAATATATGGCGAGGAATTCATAAAAATGGAGGATTTTATGTATTTGCAGACCGAACCACTAGGTTTTTCATCCCGAACCTAAATCCGAGGAAACCAACTCAACAAACATGTACACTAGAGTTTTCATATTAGGGACCTAACCTACCTAACCCCTCAAGTGGGTAGAATAATATATTTCCATGTAATAAAGGTCAATATTAATAAGGCCTAGAAATAAGGAGGAATAAGTCAGTTGTAGGAAGACCTAATAGAAGCTTCCGCTTCTAGAAGGATCTTCCTCTATATTGTTCTTTTGGATAGATAGATTTAGTATAAATAAGAGTAGAGGGTATGAGAAGTTTTGTCTTGGAAAAATATTTTAATAGAGCTCTTCTCTACTAGAGGTTTCCCCCTCGAAGAGGCAAGTGAACATTGTTTCCTATCAATAAAGGTATAATTGTGGTGTTGTGGTTCCATATAATTTGTTGTTCCGTTGTTATCTCCGCAATATTTATGTATTATGTTTCTATCTCAGTATTATTCTCTTCATTATTTCTCTATTATGCTAATATAATAGATCTGGTACCTTACAAGTGGTATCAGAGCACTTTCCTTGGCTGAAAATTGTGGGTTAATTTTTTTTCAGGGTAGATACGTATTCTGGCGTCTTAAAGCTACAGAGATATATCATTACGCGCATAAACACGTGGTTGGGGAGTAATACATGTAGGAAATACAATAGGTACTCAAGTGCACATCTGTTGTCCACCCTTGTAACCCCTGTTGGTACCCCTTCGAGTGGTAGCGCATCAGACAACATCTGTATACAGATCGACCTAGATCTCCTAAAGCCCTCTATAGATAAACTGATCGACCGCCTGACTGCTATAGTGCCACCGAGAATAAAACTCGGGAAGATTCTCTCTAGTACCTGGGTGGTCGAGTAGTACGACTAAGGGAACGGTCTAGCCTCCTTAGTTGGTGCCCTGAGATATTGGGCCGAGTTCTACTGTTGGACAACCCACATATATCAAAGAGCTATAGCACAGGAAAACCCTTTTCTGTAGAAACCCTGAATACCCTAACCCTTGGGACGAAAACAAAAATAGAACATAAAAGATATATTGGGCAATTGTGCCTTCTACATTCTGGTTATGAAATTACTACACATTTCTTCTTGTTAAGCATTTGGGCATTTCGTCACTGCGGTATTATTCAGGCCGGAGTATAACTCCGCAAGAGTAAAAAAAAAACGAGTATAGTGGTCCCATCAACACACTTATTTGGGACCTATCCCCTTCGATTCCCCTTTTCTCCCTAATCGCAGTCATACCTTTCATTTTTAATCTTTTTTTTTGTTTTGTTTTGTTTAGTGGACCCGAATCCTTCTCATCCTCCCTATTTTTCCACCTATTCCATTATATTTCCCTTATCGCCCTGATTGTCATGGTAACTATCACTTATACGTCCTCTTTTGTGGTCCCACCCATCCATTTTTCCTTACCCGCACTTCCCCTCTCCAAATGGCCACCACTCGCAACCAAGACCTGCAAGCTTTCATCAATCATGTTACATCTAAGATTGGCTCTACCAATTCCCACCTTGCACAATTTGAGGCCCAAGTCAAGCACAAATTTGACACCATGGAAGCCAACTTCACAAACCAATTTAACACCCTCCAGTCTGTTGTCAACTAGT
>ML800930.1:292803-311721 GCA_009831015.1 Picea engelmannii | reverse complement strand
CCTCTCTCTAACTGGTAATTGCAGCTTGCCTCATAAGATAATGAGCAAGTGAGTTGTGTGTTTAAAGTGAGGCACTAGCCTCCTATATATACAAGACTGGCATGTGTGAAAGGGTTTCACTGGTAGGGCCAACCTCTCACTCTCGGTGGGTAAACCCACCTTTAATTAATTATGGGTCTTCAATAATAATTGTTGGGGCCGACTTCTTATTCTGCCTATTACAATTGTCCGATGACCAATCCGCAAAAGGGGATTTGGTCCTAATACAATTACCAACATGATTAATCCACAATGGGGATTAATCCTAATAATAAAATAACAATAATAATAAGAATGCTCTTCGCAGTTACATTATTTCAACAAGAAGAACAAGACATCACAACAAAAATGGAAGATTTCCTTGTTTGAATACCATCAAACAAAACAACTGTTATAGAATCATCCCCAATGAAAGAGATATAGTGTGACATCCTATGTTTACACACCATAGCTTAAAATATTTTAATATTTACAGCCAAAAGAAAACTCTTCAGCAAAGACTATCCACAAATTTTTTTGAGTAGAGGAGCCATAACCAAAGTTTTCTCCATCCTGACATATACAAGATTTAACATAGAAAAGAATCAAAATTGTTAAGGATTTGAGTTAATAAGGACACTCTAGATGACTTGGAGGTTTAATAAATGATCCATGGGAAAAAAACATGCTCAGTTCCTTCATTGACTTTGGTAATAAACCATGTCCCAAAATCCATCTACAAGCCTTCTTTAGAGAGAAGATTTGCCTCCTTGTTACATTCCTTGTATACATGTCGAATAGAAAATGAATCATAAGTGGCCAATATTCTAAATATTTCATCAAGCAGAGGAGACAATAATATATAGTGGCACCGCTGAGTCTTTCTGATCCAACTTATAATAATCATAGAGTCACCAAATATCTGAAGAGAAGAAACATCTTTTTTCTTTTTCAAACAATAATAACAGTTTTAGAGCCAAGAGTTATAAATAGTTGTTTGATCCGGGACCTAGCCCCATTTTTATCCTAAAAGAGAGATTTTGTGTCAGGTGTAGAACCGCTCCCCCACCACAAATTGTATTATTTTTTTGAGAGGCTCCATCAAAAGAATCCCATGGTTTGGTGAAGTCAATTTGTTCTTCATGAATGTTTCAAGCTATACCATAATCCTTATCTTGGGGAAAGTGAGATAGAATGTCAAGTCCTTGTGTAGCAATGCAATCCGGAAGGGTGGTTTTGTCTTTAAAGACTACTGAGTTTCTACCTAACCATACTCCCCATAGTATGATGAGAGAAAGAGCCTTTATATTCTTGTTGTTGGGTTGTGAGAGCCATTCCTTCCATGCCTCTTCAACCAAATGGACTTGCCACTTACAGGTTTTTCCTAATGTACGAGAGCTCTCCTCCCATATTTTCTTTAAAAAAGGACAAGAGATAAAGAGGTGCACTCTAGATTCCTCATTGGCCTTGCATAGTGCACACCATATCGGTCCCTCCACCTTTCGACATTTCATTCTATCCCAAGTGGGAATTTTTTTCTTAATCAGAAACCACATAAAAATTTGAGCATTTAGAGGGCATTTTAACTTCCATAGGCCCTTCTACCACCAAGCAGGCTCCCTCTGTTGGAGATCTATGATAAGTTGTGAGTATCCTAGCTTTGGGGTGTAAACCCCATGGGGGGCATTTTTCCAAACCAACTTTTCATCCCTTTCTGTTATTATTATATGTTCTTCCTTTAAAGAGCTTGTGTAAGTATCCCAACCATTTGAGAATTCTTCCCCCAAGCCGATTTGATCAATTTCTTTCCATTCTTGGGACCAGATAGAAGTGCAACCCTGATCGACAATTTGACAGATATAATAAAAACCATTTGTGTTTAGTTTTCGAACCAACTCCTATGGTAGGATATTATTATTCCCACTTCTAGGCCATGGATCTGTTCCCAATCTGACTTTGTTTCCTTTTCCTACTCTCCATGTTAGGCCCTCTCCAATGTTTGTAAAGGATTTTAAGAGGGATTTCCATATAATTGTACAATTTTACCTTCCTTTTGTCAAGATTTTGATCCAATCTTCTATCGATTCCAGATGGATATACTTTTGGATGACCACCTTAGTCCACAATTTTTTTGTGTTAATCAGTCTCCAACTAGACTTGGCAGCTAATGCTTTGGAAAAAAGAAAAATGTTTTTTAATATCCACCCTCCAAGAATTTTTGTAGTTGCCATCTCTTCCCATTTTACCCATGGCAATACAAATTGGTCCTTTGAACCTCCCCAAAGGAATTTGAAGCAAATCCTCCTTATTTTTTCCAAAATATCTTTGGGAATCTAAGCTAATGACATCCAGTAAACATGAATAACTTATAAAACTGATTTTACCAGAACCAACCTTCCTGCTCTTGATAGCCATATGAAACTCCATACTTTCAACCATTTTTCAAATTTTTCCAAATGCAAAAACCAATTTGTTTTTCTATATTTATTTGGCTTTAACTGAAAGCCCGAGTATTTTATACTTTCATTTAGATTCTTTGTATCCCATATGTTCTTATGCCTCCATGTTGTGAACCGAAAGTGTGGACTTTCTATCATTTATTCGCATTCTCGTGGCTCTTTGAAACAACCCCAAAATGTTATTTAAAGTTTATGAATCATTCCTTAGGTCGTTGCAGAAAATCATATCATCCACAAAAAGGAGATGAGTCACTTTTAAATTTATGGATATAGAGATACCTTGAAATTCCCCATTTGTTTTTTCCTCTTCGATGGCTCGACTTATCCCTTCTACCACCAGCAAGAAAAGGAGTGGAGATAAATGACACCCCTGCCTTAGACCCCTCTCAACATCGAAGAAAGGGGATGCTAAGCCATTAATCAGAAATGCAAAGGAGATTGTTGTTAAGAAACACATTACCCAATTGATAAAAGGTACCTCAAATCCCAAGTGAGTTAGAAGCAATCTGATGTAAAGCCAACTAACTCGATCATATGCTTTTGATAAATCAATTTTTAGGATTGCTCCTTTGGTTCTTCTCGATTTTAAACTATGCATAACCTCTTGTTCCACCCCAATAACTTCATGGATTTGTCTCCCTTCCAGGAATCCAAATTTTTCCTTAGATATCTTTTATGAGAGAATGGTTTTTATCCTCCTTGCTATAACTTTTGACACAACTTTGTAAATGAAATTACTTAGCGAGATTGGGTGAAAATATTCCATGGAGACTAGATCATCTAATTTGGGAATAAGGGCTATGAAGGTGGGATTTAAAGGGGCGTGCATGTGACCTTCAAATCGAGTTTCTTCAACTACTCTTAGAATATATACCTCGATTAGTTCATAGAGACCTAGAAAGAATTCAATTGTCCAACCATCCGGACTAGGGCTCTTATCCTTATGAAATTTGTGCAATACCTCCATGAGCTCTTCTTCTGATATCTCTTCCATCAAAGCTCTGTTTTCATATTCTTCAACAAATCTGGGGAAGTAATGTAACACACCCATCCTTAAACCTACTGGGCTATGCCACAAAGAAACTCTTGTGGAACTGTATAAACAGTGCCATCCCCGACCACCTAGGCCAGGCCATGCCACTCCATAATAACAATAATTTCATCTGTATATAATATAAAACTTAAACAAACAAACATATTCTGCAAATACATAGATTCATGCGGAAATAACAGTAACAATATACATGTAGCATACACAGGAAAAACCCATAAACATTAACAAAAGTATAAATACACAACATGTAAACTAATACACAATTGATACTTATCTTTGTTAGAATACAACCAACTGCGTGCATACCTTCCACGATTCTCCCAGCCTTAGACCATACTGTTCATAACTTTCGGTAGTGGGTCACCCCCGAGATGGGACTAAACTCCACTTGGGTAAAGGGATTCCTAGCTAAGCTGAGATGAATGAGACAACGGGAAGGATCTCGTTCCAGGAGCCAACTCCAACTAATATCCTACAACCTATGATTCCCCACATGCATGTCCTACCCCAGAAAGTGTGCCCCTTCTCTTCTCAACAGTACTTCGGTTGCCCCACTTCCCTTCTAAAGCTTCAACAACAGGTTGGATAAGAATTCTCAGAGCACTATAGTTGCAGTTGGGCTCCCTCAGGAAATCAATTTCCTAGAAATTCTCTCACTTGGAGAGAGTTTCTCACGGTCCTGAAAAACCACCTCTTATGTTCAGTGTTTAAGTCAACCAGTTACAGGCTCAGGTGAAGGCAACAATAGAAAATGGTTATGGAACAGGTGAAGGCAACAATAGGGATCAGTTAACGAACAATATTGGCTCAAGTACGATACAATACTAGCTCGAATATAGTACGGGTATGCTACCCATGACAGGGAGGTACTCCATACAACTTTTGGGTTGTAGAGGTCGAACGATGGAGGTACCAGCGTGAAATGATGGCAGACTGGTGAATCGTGAAAATGCGAGGGTGACTGGGGAGAATCATACCTAATGAACTAATTTTCCCCACATATAACTGTATGCACATTGATTGACACATGGCCCTCTAGGAGCTTGTTCCTCTCCACTTGTAGATCATTCCCCTTCCCATAAGAACTTATGATAATATGAGATTTATCCTTTCCTTAGTCTTTTGGAATAATAATATAATATTCCCTTAGAGATAATCCCTCTAGCTTAGCCTCTTTACTAGGATCTTAGCCCCTCCCTTTCCCTTCCTATTGGAGTTTATTCCCCCATACTTTTTTTATCGTGGTTGGTCTATAGGAAATAATGTATTATATTAATGATATGAGTGTTTACATATACAAAAATAGGCTCATTGACCTTTAGCATATAGGCTCTCCGACCAAATCATCACATAAGCCTCTTGGCTTATAATCACCTGGCTCACCAACCTATACAACATGTTTACAATTCAACTGGGGCTCAGTCTTGGGGTATTACATTCCCCTCCTCTTATTTATGCATTGTTATCAGTGCATATTATTTACATATTACCATCAAAAATTTCAAAATCTTCAAAAGGATGTGGGTATTCTGCCCGCATAGCATATTCGTGCTCCCAAGTTGCATGCTCATGACCGTACTAGGTCCATTGAACCTTTACTAGCTCTATGGATCGATTTCATAGATACTTGATCTTCCAGTCTAGTATGCACACCGGATGCACTTGAAAAGCGCCTTCTTGCTCCACCTGAATCACATTCCAATCAATAACATGATTAGTATCAGGTACATATTTTTTTAGCAATGATACATGGAATACATTATGAATAGACATTGATGCAGGTAATGTAAGCATGTATGCTATAGGACCAATCCTCTCTAGGATTTCAAATGGACCACAATAATGATCTGCCAACTTTGAAAATTTTCCCAACTTCAGGGAATTTCTGTTGGCCTTCACTTTAAGGAATACATGATCACCCACTTTAAATTCCCTGTGAATTCTGCTCTTATCAGCATAGTTTTTCTTACTTCCTTGAGCAACCTTTAAATTCTGCTTTATTTTAGACATATCCTCTTCCATTTCTCTAAGAAAATCTGGCCCAACCACTGCTCTATCTACTGGGTTGTCCCAGCTTACAGGTGTGTTGCACCTTCTACCATAAAGTGCCTCAAATGGGCTCATCTTTAGAGATGCTTGGTACCCATTGTTATAAGCAAACTCTACCAATTGTAGGTAGTCTTCCCATTTTGATGGTTTATCCATAACATACATCATCAACATATCCTCAATCACTTGATTCACCCTCTTTTTTTTCCCATCAAATTCTGAATGATAAGTTGTGCTAAAATTCAAATTTGTTCCAAATCCTTTAAACAATCCTTTCAAGAAATTTGATGTAAACTTTGGATCTCTGTCAGACACAATTGTCTTGGGTATACCATGCAATTGAGAAATTTCCATCATATGAATATCAACAACGTTAGTTTCTTTGTGAGTGAGCTTCACTAGAATGAAATGGGCAGCTTTGGTAAGCTTATCCGCCACTACCATGATAGAATCATGTTGCTTGCTTGTTTTGGGTAGTTTGGTGATAAAATCCATTGTTACTACTTCCCATTTCCATTCAGGAATGGGTAATGGCTGCAACAACCCAGTTGGGTGTCTATGCTCAGCCTTGGGTACATAAATTCTACCTCTATACCTGAGAGTTTCATCAATTCCTAGCTTGTAGTCCTCATTGCTCTGCTGCAAAATACCTTGTTGTAATTTTGCCATTAATTCTATGAAAATATGATTTTGCAGCCTCTAAGATTCTATTTTCAATTCAGATTGGTACATGATGATGGTTGTAGCATGAAAATCATGCACTCTTCTATTGAGTTGGTTGATAAAATAATTTTTTCAGACCATTATGGTATGTCCTCAGCTCAAACCTTTTCCCCATGAGGTAGTTCCTCCACTTCTTCCAAGCATGCACTATGGCTGCCAAATCCAAATCATGAGTGGCATAATTCCTTTCATGCTCCTTCAACTTCCTTGATTCATAACCTACAACATACCCATTTTGACTAAGGACTCCACCAAGTCCTCCTTTACATGCATATGTGCATACAATGAAGTCTTCATTTGGTTCAACAATCCTTAGTATTGGAGCATTGGTTAATCATTGCTTCAAATGTTGGAAACTCTTTTCACACTCCAATGTCCACTGAAACTTCACTCCCTTCTTTTGCAAGGAAGTGATCGGGTGTGCAATATTTGAGAATCCTGGAATAAATCTTTTGTAGTAGCCTGCAAGGCCCATGAAGGATCTGACTTCTGTCACATTCTTAGGTGCTGACCATCCTCTAATGGCCTCAATCTTTTCAGGATCCATTGCTATCCATTCCTCGTATATTATATGCCCCAAATAATGAATTTGGTTCTAATAAAATTAGCACTTGCTCAATTTGGCATAAAACATGTGCTCTCTTAATAATTGTAATACCATATTCAAGTGTTGATCATGCTCTTCTTCCGACTTGGAATATATAAGAATGTCATCCAAAAAGACAATGACAAACTTATATAAGTATTCTCTAAAAATACCATTCATTAAACACATGAAGACAACTGACGCATTTGATAACCCAAATGGCACCACTGTGAACTCATAACGACCATACCTTTTTTTGAAAGAAGTCTTGATGATGTATTCATCTTTAATTCTTACTTGATGATAACCTGACTTGAGATCAATCTTGGAGAATATTTTTGCATTCTTCAACTGATTAAAGAGGTCATCGATCCTCGGAAAAGGATACTTATTCTTTATAGTTACTTTGTTCAACTACCTGAAGTCAATACAAAGTCTCAATGTTCCATCCTTCTTCTTCACAAATAATACTAGAGCACCCCAAGGTGACACACTTGGGCATATATACCCCTTCTTCAGTAGCTCTTCAAGTTGCATTTGCAACTCCTTTAATTATGGTGTACTCATCTTGTAAGGGGTATTGGATACTGGAGTTGCTCCAGGCATCAGATTTATAAAGAAATCAATATCTCTTTTAGGGGGTAATCCTAGTATTTCTTTAAATACATCCTCAAACTCTTTCAGGACTACATAATCTTCGATATTTGACACTCTATCTTTAGGTATCTCTTCCATATGAGATGAAACATCCTTTTCTATAATATTTCTTCAGCTGCAAAGATAAAATTTCTTTGACAGTTATTGCTTTGGGAATTCCCTGCACTGTTCTTAGGTTCCCTTCTTCATCCCAACAAGTAAATGATTTATTATAACAGTCTGGGATAGCATGGTGTTGGTTCAATCAATCCATACCAATTAGACATTCTTAGGAACCTATAGGAAAGATGTTCAAATATTCCCTGGTGCTTAGTCCATTCATGCCCACTGGACATGACTTAACCATCTCATTAAATTTTCTTTTGGCTCCTGTAGCCAGCTGCACCAACCAATATTTTCCATGCTTGCATCTTGGCAAATTCAATATTTCCACCACCTTAGGATCTATATAACTATGACTAGCTCCCGAGTCAGTTAAAATTGCAATGGTTTGGTTGTTGATCATACCTTACACTTCAATCATGTGTGATTGAAACTCAACTTGCTTGTTGTCCAGGGATGCATAGATCATGGGTACATTCCTACCCATGTTCTTCCACTATTTCAGCTTGTTGTACATTGTGAACAACTCTCACTTTTTAACTTATGTGAGGACAATATCTATAATTATGATCTCCCTCACAACCCCAACATTGAATAGGTGTCTGCCTTGGCCTTTGCCCCCCTGTCTCAATCATTCTGGGCTCTCTAGAAGCTGGATGTCCCTGAGGAATATTTCTGAAGAATGGTGGCTTATTCCCTTCTTCCTTTGTTCCACCTTGAACTTCTTCTTTTCTTCCCAAGATTTTTGGAAAGTTGTCTTTCCTTTATGCTGATCATATAGGCATTTAGCTTTCCTTATGGTCTCCTCCAAAGTTTTGGGATCATCATATTGTATCTTGTCACTGATGAATGATGGCAGCCCACTCAAATACCTCTGGGTCTTAACTGTCTCATCCTTGATGAAGGATACATACTCCCTAGCTTGAGTTCAAATAACTCCTTCATTTTCTTGTCATAATATCTCTTAGTCAAGTATTTATTTTGAAAATACTTCTTGAATTTCTTCCAAGTAACATTTTTCTCTTTAATGTGCTGCACCTACACAAGTTGGTCCCGCCACATAGATGTCTTTCCCTTGAGATGACAGAAAACAATTCTTCCTTCTGCATGTGAAGAATAATTATGTAATTGAAAATCCTTTCTCATGCCTAGCAACCATGTCTCTGCATCCTCATCCTTCTTGTGCTCACCTTCAAACATAGGAGGTTTGATCTTATTCATTTCTCCTCACAGCTCATCCACCCCATACCTATTATGATGCTTCCTGCCAGGGGATGGACTTGAGTTGTTGTGTGTTGTCCTATTGGAATTCCTTGGGGAGTGATGGTGATGTCTGTTAACACTTCTTATTCTAACTTTCTCATAAGGAGACTTGTGATTTCCTGATTTGCTTGAGCCATTCTCCTTATCCAATTTATTTTCAATTATGTCCAAGCTCTGCATTAACTTCATGTTGAAGTCCTCCTGCTACTCCTTGGATTTCATAAGCCTTTCATTATCATATTTTTGACTTTGGACATCCTTTTGAAAAATTTTAATGGTCTCTATCATATTCATATTTTCTTCCTTTCCTTCTCCATGTCCATTTGAGTTTGTTCCTTCAATACCCATATGGACATCCATCCCTTTGATATTATCTTCCTGGATGTAATCCCCCTGTGTGTCTTCCATCTCTCTCCACTCTGTGTTGATTCTGGTCTGATCTAATAGATGTTGACTCTGCAAAATGTGAATCCAACAAAACTTGTTAGGTTGTCTGTCTCAACAATTTCATGAAAATATGAGCCATTTTGGTTCAATAATATATCAGAATTATTTCTTCTCCTTTTATGAGAAATTGACTGTTCAACTCAATTTTCTAGGTGAAAATTTATATTCTACTGTCCAATATCTTTCCAATGACTACTCCCTTGCTCAATTTTAAGTCTTGAGCATAAAGTTATGGATATTTGAACAATTGTTCTTCCTGAGAGGTAATCCTTGTATAATTCTTCTTCTTTCTCAGAGTTGAATTGGCTCTTGGATCCCTGATAGATCCTCTCTTCAGGTTTACATGCCTTCTAAACTTCTTTAGGTGCAGGTATGTACAAATCGGTACCCCACATATTCCTTCTCCAAGCCCCTCTTTGTCTTTAAAACAATTTTCGGTCACTAGCCCTTTTTCTTCAACCCCCAATCTCATGTGACCACGACCTATGAACAAACGCTTAACTGAAAGGCACATTTCGGAGCTTCAAAACTTCGGGCTTCGGAGGTTCCACCTACTCCACACATCATTCCCTCCGAACGCCGAAGTGGCGAACTCCTCGAAGGGTACTTCTTCGGAGCTTCAGGCCTCAGAGGTTTTTATACCTTCACACCTTATTTCTCCCTAACTCCGAACTTCTGAATTTTCGGGCTGGTGCTTCGGCGTTTCATTACTCTGGCACTCCATCGCTTCAGGCTTCAAAATTTTGGACCACACAACACGCAAAGTTCCTCGAATGTTGAACGAGCGAACTACTTCAGTGCTCCCAGGCTTCAAAGCTTCGTGCTTCGAAAGAACTTGAAACAACATATACACATATCTCTGAATGCCAAATCTATGAACTTCTAAAGTCTCATAAAAAATCACTCACTAGGGGGGTGCTACGTGTCGAAAATATAAAGATGACACGTGGCCCAATCTACGGATGACACATGTCAAGTTCTAATTGGCCCAAAAGGTTTGTGAAAATCTTGAAACAAGATGATATGTGGCATGCTTAGAGTGGTTCCACGTCACCCTAGGTGATGTCAACATGCCATGTCACTCCACTGCTCTGGGACTTTGGAGAACTTCTCAGTACTACACAACACATCTCCCAAATGTCGAATATCCAAATAGGTCCATGTCACTCTAAGTGACGTCATCATGCCGCGTCACTTCGACGCTCTGGGACTTCGGGACTTTAGGACTTCGAAATATCTCACACTAGCACACTTTATAACTCCCGAACACCAAACTTCTGAACAAGTGTTCCCCGGAGATTCAGGACTTTAGAACTTCGGGCTTCATAGGATTTTTCTACTGAACGCCACTCCACCCCCGAACTGTCAAAATTATGAACACTTGCTAATCTTCATACACATGTCCACGAACATGAACGGTTTGGATTGGTTTTGGACTTCGGGACTTTGGGGAAAACTCCACTCCACGCAACCACAACCAAATTTCACCGAACTGCCGAACCACTTGGGGATCCAACGGTCCACCTTATCCCAAATGATCTCAATGTAGATTCACTCCGAGACTTTGGACCTTAGGGGATTTTCCTCCTTTTTTGAAAGTCTTAAAAATTGTTGAAGCAACAAAGTATGAAGGACTGGAGGGGTTAACCGTTGCGCTCCTTTCCCAGATATAATGGCTATGAATGATTCAGTCCCTTCCCGAATAGATCCTATGACCACTGTGGTTTCACAAACTGCTACACCTCTTGGGATTTCAAACAAAGTTAAGGTGTTCTATCAGTGTCCTCTTGGCACTCATGGATGTTATGAAACTCAAATTTGGTCCATTTAGACAACAACTCTTTGTGAAAATTTTCCTTCAATTTCCACTTACACAGCCCATCTAGGCTTAGTGTTGAAAACTAGGGCTCTGATACCAAATTGTAACACACCCAGCCTTAAACCTAATGGGATATGCCACAAAGAAACTCTTGTAGAACTGTATAAACTGTGCCATCCCCGACAACCTAGGTCGGGCCATGCCACTCCATAATAACAATAATTTCATCTGTATATAATATTTAACTTATGCAAAAAAACATATTATGCAAATACACATATTCATGCGGAAATAAAAGTAACAATCTACATGAAACATACACAGGTAAAACCCATAAACATTAACACAAGTATAAATACACAACATGTAAACTAATACACAATTGATACTTTTCTTTGTTAGAAGATCACTAGCTGCGTGCAAACCTTCCACGATCCTCCCATCCTTAGACCACGTTACTCATAACTTTCGTTAGTGGGTCACCCCCGTGCTGGGACTAAAATCCACCCAGGTAAATGGATTCCTAGCTAGGTTGAGATGAATCAGACAACAGGAAGGATCTCGTTCCAGGAGCCAACTCCAACTAACAGCCTACAAACTCTCATTCCCAACATGTTTGTCCCACCCCAGGAAGTGTGCCCCTTCATTGCTCAATAGTCCTTCAGCTGCCCCACTTCCCTTCCAGGGCTTCAACAACAGGCTGGACATGAATTCTCAAAGAACTATAGTTGCAATTGGGCTCCCTCAGGAAATCAATTTCCCAGCAATTCTCTCACATGGAGAGAGTTTCTCACGAGCCTAACAACACGCCTCTTCAATCCATGAGCCTGATAACCTGCCTCTTCAATCCACGGGCCTGGCAACCCACCTCTTTTGTTAAGTGCTTAAGTCAACTAGTTACAGGCTCAGGCAAAGGTAGCAATAGAAAATGGTTATGGAACATGTGAAGGCAACAACATGGATCAATTAAGGAACAATATTGGCTCGGGTACGGTATAGTACTGGCTTGGATATAGTACGAGTATGCTACCCATGACAGGGAGGTATTGTGTACGGATTATGGGTTGCAGAGGTCGAATGATGTAGGTTGCAGCATGAAACAATGGTATACAGGTAAATCGTGAAAATGTGAGGGTGACTAGGGAGAATCGTGCCCAACGAACTAATTTCCCCCACATATAACTACATGTGCCATGATTGACACATGACCCTCCAGGGTATCATTCCTCTCCACTTGTAGATCATTCCCCTTCCCATAAGAACTTAGGATAATATGAGATTTATTCTTTCCTTAGTCTTTTGGATTTATAATATAATATTCACTTGGAGATAAGCCCTCTAGATTAGCCCCTTTTCTAGGCTCTTAACCCCTCCCTTTCCCTTCCTAGTGGAGTTTAGTCCCCCATACTCTTTTATCGTGGTTGGTCTACACACAACGATGTATTATAAATTTAATGATATGAGTGTTTACATATACAAAAATACGCTCACTGGCCTTTAGCATCTAGGATCTCTGACCTAATTATCACATAAGCCTCCTGTCTTATAATCACCTAGCTCACCAGCATATAAAACATGTTTACAATTCAAATGGGGCTCGATCTAGGGGTATTACATGTAAAGAAAAATTATTACTACATCTACCATTGAAACCCTCACTTCTTCTTTAACCAAGTTTTGAAAATGTTCCTTTCCTAGCCGAACCAAACCTTCGAATGAAGAAACATGTCTTCCCTCTGTGTCATTTAGGCTCCAAATAGTATTGGCCATTTTTCTTCCCTTTGCATATGCCTGGAATAATTTTGTTTTTTCATATCCACTTTTAAGGTAGATTGCTCTGCTTTTGAGGCGTCAAGCTACCTCTCTGTCCTCCTGTAGTTTTCTCCTACGTTTTTCCATATTTTGCATAGTTTCCTTTGTTACCGTTGATTTGTAGCCTCCTCCTTCTAAGTCATAGATCGTCTGTAGTGAAAATTTGATATCTACTAAGTCCAGAGATTCATGTTGTCTCTTTGCATGAGATCATTCTATTGTAGTTTCCTTAACTTGTTTTATATTCGCTGCAAACTGTACTCCTTCCCGAAGCCTTGAGTTGGCATCAAAAGGTATCCAATGTTCCTTGACTAGTGAGAGAAAACTCTCCTCCTTTAGCCATTCTAAATTAAAATTGAAAGGGATAGTTATTTTTATTGATCCTACTACAATTTCCAAGAAAATAGGAAAGTCGTATGATTCTCCTCTAGACCCCACCCATTTCCTTATCTAGGCAATGACCTCCATCAAGTTTTTTGTGATCAGGAACTAGTCAATCCTTTTCTCAACATGATCCTATCCTACCCTCTTATTTCTCCAAGTCAGACATATATTTATTGGGGGAATATCTATCAAGTTATTTCTTCTCATAAAAAGTGAGAAGAAGTCCATTAGAGGGTCTATTTGAGCCCTGGGACCCCAAATCTCAGTTGTCCCCAGTGCAAAATTTAAGTCACCACCCACAATCAACCTTTCGAGATTCATGAAGGATTTTTGGGCCAGTTCTTCCCAAAAGGAACCCAGTCTTGATAAGGGCCATAAATGTTTAAGACTGATAATTCCATGCCCAAGTCTTCCGACAGTTCATTTATGCCCAACCCAGACTCAAAGCCCTAATAATTTTTTAGCTTAACTATTTTTGGGTTCCACCCTATAGCAAATCTCCCATACCGGCCTTTAGCATCTGACCCTAGAAAATTCCAATTTTTGAACATGGATTCCAGCCAAGGGATGACAAATGCTTCCTCTCCCATTGTTTATTGAAGGAGGATGATGTCTGGCTAGTTTAATTCCATCAACATGTGGAGGGAAAATTGTTTTTTGGGGGGGGCACCACTCTCTTTCAATTATAAGAGAGGATTTTCATTTGGGAACCCCTTCCGAGGCGTTCTGTGCTCCTAGTGCCCCAAAAATTGAGAGTTTTTTTCCAGCTGACATATCAACCAATGCCCTATTATGATCCTTATAAAGATGGGGCCTTTTTCCCCTACTCTTACCCCCTTGGGTAGGCATTGTATTTTTCCCCAATCCCTCCATTCGTCTTTGGATGAGATTCAATCGGTTTCGTAATTGATACACCACTCCTTCTTTTGTGTCCAGGGATGATTCAGGGTCAACTGGAAAAGGTTTTGGAGTGGGAGGAGAAGTTAGGATTTGTGGAGCAATACAATTTGCAATTGGGGGACCGAGAGGGATGAATTTTGTAGTGTTTGAATCCATAGGGGGGAAATGAATGTTTTTAAGTGAATCAATCCAGTCTTTTCCCATAAGAGACAAAGAATTCACTAAAACATTTATAGTAGGAAGGGGATATAGTACCATACCAAAATGAGAGGTGATACCTTGGATAGGACCCTGAGAAATATGGGTCTAATTTTCTTCCATGCCTTGCTTTGAAGATTGCCCCTGATCAGTTGTAGCTATAGTTTGTGAATCCATAGATTTGTGGTCTTCCTCTTCCTTTTTTGTCATATTGAATCCCCATAGGTGAAATTGATTTCCCTTGTTTCCCTGCAGGAGGGGCTTCGTCTAACTCTATCTGTGATGTTTCCATTTTATTTTGTTGTATAGGTCGTAATTCTCCTCCGCAAGCACGAAAAGGAAATGAACATTGACTTGCATTATTCCCATGCTTATGGCACCGACGACATCGAAATGGGATGCCATTATAATCCAATTTTTGATGAAAATTTGTATGCCCCCAAATCAATTCCATTTCTTCTACTAAGCCTGCTCAAATATCCAAAGAAACAAGAATTCTAGCTACTGACATTTTACTTGTGGTGTGGAATGACGAATCAACATCCATGAAGGTCCCCATAGCATTACTGAACTCCTTGACGCTTAGTTTTGTCTAGAAATTCGTTGGAAACCCAAACATATGGACCCAAATCAGGAGGTAATTCATTCTCTTCTTACTTGCATCAAACAGGGGGACCACCTTTTTAGGAGCAGGGGAGTTGAATCTATGCTCCAAGGTTTCTTCAAAACCCTATCTTCTTCCTATAATTTTTCAAATTTAAACAATATCCATCCTCTTGCAAGAGTGGTTACCTTGGGTAAAATGGAGGTGTGTTTGGACCATGAACTAGACACACAATATTGAATAGTCTTGATGTTGAACTGTCGCCCTCATGCCTTCCCTACCATCACAGTATTTGTCGTATCCTCCACCTGCGACATTGTTATATATTTTCGTAGAACCAACTTGATGGCTGACCTAAATGATTTTATGCCCTTGTTCTTTCTTCTTCACACTACCTTCCTATTGTTTTTTGTACTATCGACCCTCTCTGCAACAGAAACCAGCTTCTATATCCCATGTTCTAAATGCTCCCTCCCTTCCTCCATGACCCCATTCACTAAAGTAGATTCAACTGTGGGTAACAAAAAAGAGTTTACAAACCTTGAAGAGCGTAAGGGGGGTTCCTTGCCTACACAACCAGGAAGAGGGGTTTGAAAGGGGATAATGGTTGAGAGAGGAAAAGGGATCTCCTCATTGGAATATGGTTTCTTTGTCCAGAAAGGGTTGTCGAGGGATGGCCAAAAGGGGGAAAGTGGTCGAAATCTCCACAAGCAATTGAGAAAATCCTTGTAGAAAGATCCAAAGGGGAAAATGTCATCCCTTCCTGAAGTATGTCGACAGGAAACCAAACTCATGATCTGTTCCTGTGTTCCTCCAACCAAGGAAAATGGTTACTCGAACCACCTTCTAAACTCCAGCCTGAGCCTTAGACCTGTGGATATAGAAAGGGAACGAGCACATTACTCGTATGAGGGGAAGCCTCTTCTCAACTGTCATTCCACATAGATGTCACAACTGTCATCTCCCAAATCCCCATCCCTTTAGACCTGGAGTCTGAGATGGGTCCACATAAGGTTTGTTGTACAAATGGAGATGCCTAAATTTGTTTTCCCTCCATCAGATTCGCCGAGAAATTGAGGAGTTCTTCTCCATCAACCATGCTTAGTTGAAAGTCGTCAAAGAGATGTCGAGAAAACCTAGACTTTGGTTGAGAAACAACAAGGGGAGACCAAGGAACCAGATTAATGCTCACACTGAGTGGGAAACCCTATGGGTCTACAACTAGGGTTTCCACAGACCATCATTCTTCCACCTTTTTCCTTTAATTTTTTTCTAAAACAAAAAACAAAGAAACTTCTACTCTCTCTATATATATATGTGTGTGTGTGTGTGTGTGTGTGTTTGAAAAATGTGTTACTTTTTCTTATTTTTAAAAACTTATTTACAAAGTTTTTCCTTTTTTCAGTTTATTTGTTTTTTAACGTAAATAAAAAATAAAATAAAAATCAAGTCGATTTAGGAGTTGATTTTAGCTTTTTAATTTGCAATGGTATCAATTTTTAGGGCCATGTTTTCTATTAAGTCCTAATTTTAACTCCAAAAATAAAATTGGTGCTACTAAGAGAATCACTTTTTGAATTGAGGGTGAATTTTTTGCAATGGTATATGTTGGCAGGGCCATGATTTCGAATGAATCACAATTTTAACCACCCCAACAAAAAAGGTTGTTACCGGTAGTGCCACTTTTTGAAATGGTGGTAAAAACAACCACCAAATTTGACCTCTAAAAAATGAGAACTCTAGAGGGTTCTTGTCAAGTTGGTAACTATGCTCATGGAGTCAGTGGGTGCCACTCTAGAGACAATGGGAAATAGTCAGTCAATAGTCTTGGTGTGTCGGTCAACTAATCAATCACACTGACTAATAGTTGTCCCAACTAGGTCAACTAGTGCATAGGTCAAGGCATAAAACTTGGATCTCAGGTGCACTTAAGATTATGAAAGTGGACTAAATCTTCCTCATTTTAAGGGAGTTATCTACACCTTTGAATATATGAATATGATCTTATGGATCAATGTGTCTGCATATACATACATACATACATACATAGATATGTATGTATGTATGTATGTACACACACACATTGATTCATAAGACCATCTTCGTATATATGCACAATAAGCATTCATTTTCATATATTGAGAGATGTTCACTTATGCTTCAATGCTATAATGTTGTCTTTTGATACCACCTTTCTATTTTGAAATTCATAATTAATCACTTCTACAAATTCCATGGTTATCCAACAATTGTGGTCCTTTATTTTCTTTATTCTTTTATCACCTAATCTCAATGGATAATTTATTTCTTTTTCAATCTTTATTCACTCCCTGTAATCCTATTTCATCTCTTTTATCTCTTCAATGGTCACTTACTATTATTCCTCTTTAAATACAAGCCACATCACTCTTTTCCACCATATTAGTTTCATTTGTCCTTGATGATGGGTGGAGTGTCCACTCAAAATGATGGACATTTCAAAACCTATTACACAGTAATTTTCCAAAAAACTTGCCTAGAATTATAACTAGTTGTGGCACTACTACATATGGGCGGATTATTCCACGAAATTTTTCCACGCTTCCATTATTTTCATGTTTTTTTTTTTAAATAGGGCGGGATTTTCGTTGATATTTCCACGAAAGTTCATCGATATAGCCACGAATAGGTTTTTTTAACTTGGTCAGGATTTTTGTCTCTATTTCCACGAAAGTTCATCCCTATTGCCACGAAAGTTCGTCGCTATTGCCATGAAAATTTTGCCTATCTCATTGGTCGGTGTTAACAGCTAGTTGACTAGTTGATCTATATATACGTGACTTTAAGAGACTTTGCGACACAATTGCTATAGTTGTGACACTGTTTGTGGATTTTGTTTGAGCTGTTTATTTTTTCTGTCACCCACCGGTTGAACAAATCCAATTCTCGATCTACATAGCTCGGATTTTGAACTTGCAAGGTTAGTATGTTTTTTTTTATTGATGTACTCATTTAACTTGTAAATTTTTGTTCAAATGTCCAAATTTCATGTAGCTTGTTTTTTCCTTGATAATATACTATATGTGTAGTACCATATTTCATGTCTTTGGTTTTTGGATGTAGTTAGTATATTCTATGGAAAAGGGTATGTGGATTCCATAATATTCTAGGTTTATGGAATCCACATACCATTTTCCCTTCAATTGTAGCTAGAATGTCTCTCTCTTTTCATTGATAAATATATGGAAGTGCTCTTGAAACTCAACCCTAATCGGTGAAATGATAGTAATTGATTGTCATTTTCTTCTCTCTTTTATTTTTAAGAACTAACAAAAAAACACCAAAAAATCTTTATTGAAGCTTTGATACCACTTGTTACATCCCTAGTACCCAAATGGGATCACACTTGCATAAATTGAAAATAATATAACAGTGGCAATAATGGTTGGGATACTTGCACACCTAATGGCTGGCTAGCACTTACTAATTCAATTAAATGAAGGAAGAAATCTCCATGAATAAAATATTGAAGTTGATTGTTATATTGATAAATGATAAGTTATGGTATATATAAGATAGGAAGGAAACTCATGTTTATAACAATAAGATACATAAAAACTGACCCTAAACTTATGTTAGGTATATATGTCGTTATTATATAAAGGAAACATTTGTACACATATGACCTTATTATAAATATGTTATCTATGTCATGATTAGTCACATAACAATCACTTTTAACTAACCACCTTCAACCATCTTAGCTTATGGTTAGCCACCTTTAAATTTCTTGGCTTATGACTAAGCACCTTTAACAAATGAACTTATGATTATATACCATACTCTTCCAATATAAATAAAGTA
>ML800930.1:242932-258494 GCA_009831015.1 Picea engelmannii | reverse complement strand
ATGCGCCACCCTTCTTCTTCTCTTCACCAACTTGAAATATCAACTTGCCTCATAAGAACATGAGCAAGTGAAGTGTGTGTTAGAAGTGAGGCGCTAGCCTCTTATTTATATCATTCTGGCACGTGTGAAGAGTCACCATCTGGCTAGGCCGACCTCTCACACTGGGTGGGTAAATCCACCTTTAATTAAATCTGGCCCTTTCAATATAACTTCTGGGGCCGACTTCTTATTCTGCACATTGTAATTGTCCGATGACCAATCCGCAAAAGGGGATTTGGTCCTTATACAATTACCGACTTGATTAATCCTCAATGGGGATTAATCTAATAATAAAAATATTAATAATGACATGATTAATCCTCAATGGGGATTTAATCCAATAATAATAATAACATGATTAATCCACAATGGGGATTTAATCCAATAACAAAATAATAAGAATGCTCTTCGCAGTTACATTATTTCAACAGTTGAGAGTACCAAGAGATGCGCTAGGCTAAGGCACACTCATATATCCGGAGATTAGGTCAATCGCTTCACTTAAGGTGCCTCAACAAGAGGATTAGGTTTTCTACAATTGCACCAGCTAGTAACCCTAGTGGCAGTGTTATGGTGACTGCTCCTGATAGAAACCCTAGCGGTAGTTCTTCAACGAGCTTAATATCCTCACAACTATGTTCCCTTCCAGCAGTTAGACTGAATGAAGGAGGTGTGGGCCCATAACCTATTAGAATATAATGAATGTGCTTGTTTTACCATTGACAATATCAATATTGTCACCCAACCATAGGTCAAAGCCACCCTCCGAGCACCTTAACCTTGAATGAGAATCACTCTGGAAGCAAACCCTAGGATAGATAGCCAAAAAAGGTGTAGTGCATCTTCCTCCAAGGATAGCGCACCAACAATAGCTGATCAGATAGTCCAAACCCTAGCCAAGAGATAGTCAAGCCAAAACGTGAATGCTAGCTGCAGCAACTACAATGGCAGCTCTCCTCAAACCTGCGCACAAGACTGGGCATTGCAATGTGCACTAGTTGGTGCTCTACAATTATGAGACTGTCACAAATGAGAGACTGGCGCCCTGTATTTATAGTATTCCTAGCTAACTGTGTGGGCCGACTTCTTATTATGGGCATGTGTCTGTTCAGTAAATATTAATTCTTCTGGCTGACTTCTTCTCTTGGAGGCTAATAACCTAATATAAATTATCTACTTGAGCCGACAAGTCTTCTAGGGTTATTAGCCAACTCATTAGGGTTTCTTCTTGCTTCCCGGAGTATTCTATTCTCATCAGGTTGACACGTGGAGGTAAATACCTCCCACAGCTACCATATTATCAACAAAAACGCCATTAATATCATCTAATAACATAATAAATCAATTGTGAATATATTTATTTCTTGTCTACCACTAAAGTACCGACAACTTGTATCAACATATTCACTAGTAAAACATAATCTTGAAGCACGTCCTTCATATTTGGAAAACATTTTTGCACCTCACAATTTCACAGGGTGAATGTGTTGTAGTGGAAATTTAGAGAATGTCTTTGTTTGAGCGCAAGGGCCATCTGTAAAATTTTTGGCTAACTCTATATTTTTTCTACTTCCGAATCTTTGTTATAATGTTGTTTTATTTAATGGCCAGGAAACATGATTGATCATATCAAAATGGCAGAGGATATGACCATATTGAAATTGTGAGGTTACTTCTATTGCATAACTCATAGATTTATAGTTGATTTAAAATTTTCCCAAACTATTATCTAAACAAGAAATCAATTTTATCTTTTTGGAAAAATAACATTTGTTTTTGAAAAAATATCAATCCATATGATCGAGGTGAATCATGAGCAAGAGTATTTGATTGAATAAGCATTAAAGACATACTCCACCTACAATTAGTAGAAATATACCAAAGAATTGGCAAAGTTCGATGAATTCAAATGGGAGATGTAACCTAGAGTAGGAAGAGTTGGATCAAAGCTTTATTATATATATGATAGACATAAGCATGAAACTATTTCAGTACTTATGCCATAATGACATGTTCTATTAGTGGCATTGCTTTCCCACCATATCTGGAAAACTATGTAGAGAAATCCACCAATCAAGCTTCCCTCTAATCTAGATTATGCTGAGAACAAAATGAAATACAAAGGAAAATATAGAAGAAACACAGAAATATAGTGAAACCCAACTTTTATTAATGAATAAAATAGAAAAAAATTGTAGACCACAAACTTGATAGATTGGGGTAGCTTATCTCTGAAGAGAAAGAGATGTTGGCTACGCTTCATTTGCAACAAGATTTACATCACACTCCATTGCATGATTAAAGGACCTCCTTCACCTAGATTATATATGAGAGAGTGAGAGGAGAATAATTCCCATGATGCATGTCGGATAAATTGGTCTAAGTTTACAAAATTCCATAGGCATGTAAAACACTAAGACTTCCCGAGAGGTCACCCATCCCAGTACTACTCTACCCCGAGCGCGCTAAACTATGGATTTATAATGGGATCCAATGCATCAACATTGTAGGCATTACATTACAAATGGAGATGGAATTACATTACATTCCCCATCAAAAGGGTGAATATCATGGTTTATCAAAACCACAGGTTTGGAAACATTGATTCAGTGGAGAAGTTGGATGGCCACCAACATCCACCTAGATCAATCCTCCCCCCTTAGGAAGCAATGGTCCCCATTATGTCAAGATCCCTCAGGAGATAGGGCAACTTTTGTTGAATCTGAACTTTGGGGAGTTGCTTGCCTTGCTGAAGGAGTTATCCTACTTGTGCTTGGCATGTGGAAGGATGTCATGAACCTATTGGTGGAGGTGTTGGATCCATTCAACAAATCTGGTTGCATGATCTTCCTTGGTTTAAGTGTGGGAGGTATCTGTCAGTGAAGATGCAGTAAGAAGAGATATATCAATGGGGGCTAATGGTTGGAACTTCAAGCATACCTGAAAAGGGTCGTGGCCAATAGAGCTATGTTGAACATATGGAAGACTCTCATTTTCTAGAAGGGAGGGTCTATAGATTGGACCATTGGGTAAGGGAGCACCAAGAACCAATTCAATGGAATGTGGTACGTGGTAGTACATAGGCACCCTCGTAGGTGAAGCATAAATATCTTCGTGCTCCTTTACAATCTTGTCGACCTGCTTCTGTTGGATAGAAAGGTGTTGGGATGAAGTTGTAGTGGTTGCAGTGACCCTCTGTTCACCTTCTGACTAGATCATGAAGAGGGAAAACTTTGTGGTCTAAGAGATTACTTTGTGGCACTATTTCACCACGATCAATGAAGTGGAAATAGTCAGAGATGCCTCTAGTACCCTGTAGAGTTGACCTCCCAAAGTAACAATGACATTGCAAGGATGAGACTCATAGATAGCGTGACGTTTACATATATATGGTTGTCCTAAAAGAACATCACGAACTTCAAGTGGGGAAACATCACATAGTACCTCATCCTTGAAGGGCTTAATGTAATAGGATAGGAAACATTGTTGACTGACGCAGATGTCTCATCCCCAGCTCAACCATCTGATGGTGTATGGTTGGGGGTGTGGAATCATTGGTAGCTTCAATCTCTTGACAACCTCAATTGAGATCAGGTTCTTCTAACTTTTGTTTTCAACAATGAAATGTAGTGGGGTTCCCTTTACGCATATTTTCGAGTGGAAGAGGCACCCCCCTCCTCAGTATCCTCTAGCTATTCTGGTTGTATTGGTGTGGTCATGATGGTAGCAGTGGGTTCTACATCGATGATCCATTTCCCTTTATTATGCTTTGAATCAAAGTCTAAGTCAAGTTCTGATTCTTTTTCTTTGAGCTCATCCACCAATGACTATTTCGAGTGACATTCATAAGTGTTGTGATAGGGGATTTTGTGGAACTCACACCATTTTCTGGTGTCTTTCTTAGACTTCCCATCACCCTTCTTAGTCGATTTCTTGGACTAATTTTCTTGACTCTCCTTGTTTTTTCCCTTATTATGTGATTTAGGGTTTCCTTTTCCATGTTTGTGTTGTAGCATATTTTCAAACCCGAACTCCTGCTTACTCCACTGCTTGAATTTTTGCTCAATTTTGACTGCATATCGATAAGAAGATCCTAGTGAGGAGATTTCTAAGAAATCCATCTATGTTTGAATGTACCTATGAAAACCAATCTGGTACATCAAAACCAGGTGCCCCTCAGAGTCTTTGATACCTATCTTTGAGTGAAGGTATGAAATATGTTAGTGTACTTCGACACCATCTCGTCTCTTTTCTAACACAGAGTCATCCATCTCATGTACGATTCATCATAGTTTTTGAAAGGGTTGAACTCCTCCTTCAGGGCATCTATAAATGCCTCCCAAGTGGGTTCTCTCCCAGATGGAGTAGATTTATATGTGGTGTACCTCTCCCATTAACCTTCCCACCAAGCTCTGACATGGGGAAGGGCTTTAAGGAGCCCAAAGGTGATCTTTTCACTCTCATAATTTTTTTGGAAAAAGTAATAACATTCTAGCATATTAAACCATTTTTCTAGAGCATTTACATCTATATGGCCTTCAAATAAGGGAATATAAAGATTGACTTGTACCTTGAATGGTGTCGCACCTTCGAAACGGTTGTTTCTTGAAGATGCCTTGACCGCCATTGGTATTCGTCGAAGGATCTGAGTGAAGTTGTTCATTATCTCGTTCCTTTGTCGCATAAGGACTTCCTCGAGAAATGTATTGAAAGTATATAATGATCCCTTGTCTCTCTTTTCTTTTTCCATGGAAGGTCGCTTGGGCTAGAAAGAACGGTTCTCCTCAAGTGAAACTAGCTCAAGACCCAACTCTCTATTCCATGACCTCGTTGGGGACATGCTCTGAGAAACGACAAGGAGAAGACTGCTCTGACACCACTGATCTAGATTACGGTGAGAACAAAATGAGATACAAAGGAAAATATAGCAGAAACACAAAAATAGAATGAAACCCAACTTTTTTTAATGAATAAAATAACATAACACTATAGAACACAAACTAGCTAGAATGGGGTAGCTTATCTTTGAAGAGAAATATATGTTAGCTACGCTTCATACGCAACAAGCTTTACATCACACTCCATTGCATGCTTAAAGGACCTCCTTCACCTCAATTATATATGAGAGAGTGAGAGGAGAATAATTCCCATGATGCATGTGGGATAAATTGGTCTAAGTTTACAAAATGTCATAGGCATGTAAAACACTAGGACTTCCTAGGAGGCCACCCATCCTAGTACTACTCTAGCCCGAGCATGCTTAGCTGCAGATTTCTAACGGGATCCGATGCATTAATGATATAGGAATTACATTACAAATGGAGATGGAATTACATTACATTCCCCATCAAAGGGGTGAATATCATGGTTTATCAAAACCACATGCTCAGAAATGTAGATTTAGCAGAGAAGGTGGATGGCCACCGAGATCCATCTAGATCATGCTCCTTAATCTTGAAGCATATTAAACCATATTGATAAATCATTGTTGAGGATTCCATATACTATTATATAAGGGACTACTATGCTAAGCGAAACCTAGTTTGATAGGAGCATTACTTCTCAAACTTCATTAACTCGTGCAATTTATTAATTTATTTAAGAGAGAAAACTAGCTAAAGTAGTTAACAATCATAATAGTAATGTCTGTTAATAGGTTATGTTATCACATGAACTTGTCAGAGCCCTGTGGGTTTGTGGTTTCTACCTAAGACTGTAATTTTTCCTTGTCTCTCTCCTTTTCGCAGACCAAGTCTAAAGTTTTTTCCCCTTCAGCTTGTAAAATCATTTTTTGTTTTCCCCCCTCTATGTTTAAAGTGCCCCAGTCTCCCTGTTTTCCCAGCCCACAACTAGTTTTCCAAATCCTCCATCGCGCTTGCCGCAACCATGGACACAAAGCGTAGCTTTCCTAACAGTCTGTTTTGGGATTGAAGCACAAGCAGAAGGCAAGTTTATCTTTCAACGATGGATATCCAATCAACCAGTTCAGATCAACGGCTCATCGGCATTCGGGAGTCCAAAATCACGCAAAGTATAGCGCTAGAGCACAAAGCCCGGAAATAAGCATGAGTCGTTGATCTTAAAGAGAACAAGTGGCAGTTGATCCAAGCCTTTGGGGAAATGAACTTCGGGAGTTTCAAAGTGAGAAGTGCATAAAACCTTCGAAGGCCCGAAGCCCGAAGGCCCAAAGTCTTGAAGTGCTGAAGTGGCCGAAGTCCCGAAGCGCCGAAGTGGCCAAAGTCCCGAAGTGTCGAAGCCCAAAGGCCCGAAGCACCGAAGTCCCAAAGGCACGAAGCCCCGGAGACCTGAAGTAAATCTTGGTCATCCAAATCCAGAATGCCACACGTCATTAGATTTGTCACTCCGAGAGTTTTAAAATGAGAAAAGCGTCGAAGTCCCGAAGGCCCGAAGCCCGGAGACCTAAAATGGATCTCGGTCATTCGAATCCAGACTGCCACGCGGCGCCAGATCTAGAGCTTCGGGTAAAAGCGTTGAAGGCAAGTGAGATTTGAAGTTTGTTTTTCCCGAAGCCAGGAGCCATGAAGGGATCTCAGTCGTCGATCTCAGGAGGGCCACATGTCATCATATCCATGGCTCTAGGTAACTGCTTACCACTGTCCCTTATCGTCTTCCGCTCCCACCGACACCTATCCTCCACTCATCGCCATCCCGACCTATCGCATTTCCCCTTCCATGTGTCGCCTCTCACCTCCCTCCACCTGTTCCTTCCTACTCAGTGTCACCTCCACTGTCACTATTGTCCCCACTCCCTCTGCCACCTTGGCCTTTCCTCCTCCACTCACCTTCCTCCTAGCCTCGTTGTCTCGTTCCTGGTCCCTGTTCACCCCCGCGTCATTCCACCTGGCCACCAATCATCCAGTGCCCCGTCGGTCGTGTCATCGCCTCATCCTCGTCAGCTCCATCCGTGTTCGCTTGTCGTTTCCCTCTGCAAAGGTCCAACGATGCCTCAGATGACAAAAGAAAGGCCGACACATATTCCAGGTGCCAAGTTGACTTGCGCCTGTCCTGATTCTGATGAAGCAATTATGAAAGCTAGGGAGGTGGTTGAAGCAACATCTCCCCCATGAATGGAAATTCAGAAGATTCTGATTGCGAATTCAGTCTTTCAGCCATGGCGGATCAGAGATCGCGTCTGAAAAAGAATGTGTGCGCAAAGAGACTGCATGCACCGTCTGATTGATAAAACACAACACCATGGAAACTCGAGCACATTTATGTTGTTGTTTACAAAATTTTGAGTATAAATAGATAGTTTTAATATTTTGTTAGGGTCGTCTTTTGGTTGAGCAGAGCTCCCAATTTTGTAATGCTTGTGATTCCAGAGTTGTTCTCTGGTTATGTAATCGACTTAAGAATTTCATGTTAATAGAAGTCAACTTCCTTTCTCCTTTCATTGTGTCTATAAAGCTGTTTAAAACACTCGGGCATGGAGGATCCAGTCGAGGATCGTTGTGCTGATGTAATGGAGGTTTGATTATGGCTGCATCATGATCGGTTTTACTCATTTCCCTGTGTTCCCTTCTCTCTCTTACATTGAATGGCTAGGGCATGGAAGATCTAGTCGAGATGTTGCAGTTGTTGGATGATGGAGGTTTGATCATGTTGTTGATGTAACTATGTCCCTTGTATACATATTTCAGTATCTGAACTTGAGCTCAGGAATGCTCTTGAGATTGAGTTTTCTTCTCGGAGCTGTTGAAAGGTCAGATGCCCATAGTAGTCTACTTCACCTTTCTCCTAAATCTTCTCTCTTTTCTCACTTTAACTCAATTTACTGACTTAAGTTAATGTGGCCCTCACTTCCCTGTACATTTCCTGTCCAATTATGTGTTGAACATCATTCATGTTTTGAGTTTTGTCCATTGACCTCCACCTATTCAAACCAACAACCACATAAACTCTGATGGGTATTGGGCTTGCCTTTCCTGCAATCCGAAGGGCGACTTCAGGTGCTAAAATTTCTGGCGCCGTTTCTAGGGAACGAATTGAAGACGTTTCCCTGGGTAGAACGAAAAAGAGCTTCTGTTTCTGAAGGTGCATCAGACATTAGAACCATTGAAGATTGTGCTTGCACCTGGCGACTCCACTGTTTCAGTGCGGCTGCCTCTGGCTACATCTACAACCCCCTGGGAGAACACAACGATCAGATCTGGCCTTTGATGGTGAACAAAGACCGGACACACTCTTACTGCACATCTTTCACCTGGCGACTCCATGTTTGAAGGATCGATTGACGACTCCATTGGTTCGAAATGGACAAAATCTTGGCTCGGAGGTTTGCTCCTTTTAATTTTTCTGTTGTTCCTGGTTTTCCTAATGTTGTCCCTACTATGGATGAATGGGGTGATTATTTACCCATATTTAGAGAGCGCAAAGAGGACAACCCTGCTCAACATCTCCATGAGTTTCATGATCTCATGCATCAGTGGGAGATACATCATGAGGATGTATTATTAAAAATGTTCATATTCTCATTAACAGGGGATGCCCGTGAATGGTATCACTCTTTACCCCCTGCTAGCATTTCCTCCCTCAGAGAATTTCATGCAGCGTTCAATAGGCACTGTCAAAGGTTTTATTCCTCTGAGTTTATCTTTCATAACTGTTGCAAGGAATATGAGGACAATGATCAAGATATGGTTGTTTCTATTGAAGATTGTGAAGATGATGGAAATGCTTTGGGAGAGCTTATAGGAATGGCAAAATCACTCTCTGCCGAAATAGAAAGGCTGAAATTTTAAGAAAGCGCAGAGGATTTTCCTGTCCTGGAAGCAGATGTTCTTGACAACCCTACTAATGATGATAGTATTGAAGATTACAAGGCTGTAGATGTGTCATTTTTTGCCCCTGATGAGTCTAATGTCCCAGTTTTTAAAGAAGAAACCATTGTGGAAAAGGATTCTTCTCTTTTCCTTAAAGAGATTTCCCATGATGTGTTTGCATCTGAGATTGAAATGAAGAATCAAGAGATCACTCCTGTTTTGCAAGATGGAGGAGTTGTGTGCTCATCCAACTTTGTTGTGTATTCAGATGAAGAGCAGCAGATCCCTGCATCATATTTTGACGACCTGAAGAGCAACCAACATGTGTATGACAACTATGAATCAAATTCCGAGCTGGATGTGCAGGATCTCCAAGAACATACAACAGAACCTTATCCTCTATTCATAAAAGAAAAACATTTTGAGGAAATCAGCCATCCTAGGCCTGCAGAGAACACTGAACAACATAATGAAGAGCGAAACTTTTCCTTGGGTCCTGTTTATGACGATTATGAATTTGACCCTTGGGAAAGTCATGAAGAGGGAGAAGGAGAGCCAAAGGGGCAGTTTATTTCCTATCCAGAGCCTGCGAGTGAGCAACCATTACCTGAGATCATTTAGCCCGTCTCAGCTTTTCCCTCACCTGTAACTACCAGAAACATTCAACCATGTGTGAGCAACTGTGGAAAAGTAGAGCAGGCTTTCTGTCACCAATTATCTAGAGTTTACCACTTGTTCTATGAGCCAGTCGGGGAGTACATGGAGTTGCATTTTTTCCGGGTATTGAAGCCTCCAAACTTTATCTTGCCTTCAGCACTAGGAGGAGAACTGAAAAATGTAATCGATTTGTTGTCACAATTTCATTTTCTTTTATTGATCAGTGAAATATTAAATAAGTTTTCAGTTAGGAGGTTACTTGACTAGCTTTGGTGGAAGTCCACTTTCACCTAGCACTTTGTAAAAACCAATTAGTCTAGGAGTGTACATAAATAATCTCTTTCTGGAGCATATGTGTTTGTTTTCCTTTTTTTTTTAGTGTACATGTCGGCCTTTGATGAAATGTTTTGAGATTGACTCCATAGCCCAACAACTAAGGCACTAGAACTACTTGTTCTTGGCAGTTCGCGGGGAGCATGCCATCCCCTGTGGAGCCAAATGTTATCACATGAACTTGTCAGAGCCCTGTGGGTTTGTGGTTTCTACCTAAGACTGTAATTTTTCCACGTCTCTCTCCTTTTCGCAGACCAAGTCTTAAGTTTTTTCCCCTTCAGCTTGTAAAATCGTTTTTCGTTCCCCCCCTCTGTGTTTAAAGTGCCCCGGTCTCCCTGTTTTCCCAACCCACAACCAGTTGTCCAAATCCTCCATCGCGCTGGCCGCAACCACGAACACAAAGCGCAACTTTCCTAACAGTCCATTTCGGGCTTGAAGCACAAGTGGAAGGCAAGTTTATCTTTCAACGTCGGAGATCCAATCAGCCAGTTCAGATCAGCGTCTCACGGGCATTTGGGAGTCCAACTTCGCGCAAAGTATAGTGCCAGAGAACAAAGCCCCGAAATAAGCATGAGTCGTTGATCTTAAAGAGGACAGGTGACAGTCGATCCAAGCCTTCGGGGAAATGAACTTCAGGAGTTTTGAAGTGAGAAGTGCATAAAAACTTCGAAGGCCTGAAGCTCGAAGGCACAAAGTGCCGAAGTGGCCGAAGTCCCGAAGCGCCGAAGTGGCCGAAGTCCCGAAGTGCCGAAGCTTCTGAATCCCGAAGGCCCGAAGCGTCGAAGTCCCAAAGGCCTGAAGCCCCAGAGACCCGAAGTAAATCTCGGTCGTCCAAATCCAGAATGCCACGCGTCATCAGATCTGTCACTCCGGGAGTTTTACTTCAGGAGTTTTAAAATGAGAAAAGCGTCGAAGTCCCAAAGGCTTGAAGCCGGGAGACCCGAAATGGATCTCGACCGTCCGAATCCAGACTGCCACGCGACGCCAGATCTATAGCTCCGGGTAAAAGCGCTGAAGGAAAGCGAGATTTGAAGTTTTATTTTACCGAAGCCCGGAGCCACGAAGGGATCTTAGCCGTCGATCTCAGGAGGGCCATGTGTCATCAGATCCATGGCTCCGGGTAACCACTTACTGCTCTCCCTTACTGCCTTCCGCTCCCGCTGACACCTGTCCTCCACTCATCACCATCCCAGCCTATCGCATTTCCCCTTCCATGTGTCACCTCTCGCCTCCCGCCACCTGTTCCTTCCCACTTTGTGTCACCTCCATTGTCATTGTTGTCCCCACTCCCTCTGCCACCTTGGTCTTTCCTCCTCCACTCACCTTCCTCCTAGCCTCGTTGTCTCGTTCCCGGTCCTCGTTCACCTCCGCATCATTCCACCTGGCCACCAATCATCCAGTGCCCCGCCGGTCGCATCATCACCTCATCCTCGTCAGCTCCATCCGTGTCCGACTGTCGTTTCCCTCTGCAAAGGTCCAACGATGCCCCCAATGACAAAAGAAAGGTTGCCACGTATTCTAGGTGCCAAGTTGACTTGCGCCTGTCCTGATCCCGATGAAGTAGTTATGAAAGCTGGGGAGGTGGTTGAAGCATCATCTCCCCCATGAATGGAAAGTCGAAAGAGTCTGACTACGAAGTCAGTCTGTCAGCCCTGGCGGATTAGAGATCGCGTCTGACAAATAATGTGTGCGCAGAGAGACTGCATGCACAATCTGACTGAGAAAACGCAACTCCATGGAAACTCGAGCATGCTTCTGTTGTTGTTTACAAAATTTTGAGTATAAATAGATAGTTTTAATATTTTGTTAGGGTCGTCTTTTGGTTGAGCAGAGATCCCAATTTTGTAATGCTTGTGATGCCAGAGTTGTTCTCTGGTTATGTAATCGACTTGAGACTTTCATGTTAATAGAAGTCATCTTCCTTTCTCCTTTCATTGTGTCTGTAAAGCTGTTTAAAACACTCGGGCATGGAGGATCCAGTCGAGGATCGTTGTGTTGTTTTAATGGAGGTTTGATTATGGTTGCATCACGATCAATTTTACTCATTTCCCTGTGTTCCCTGCTCTCTCTTACATTGAATGGCTCAGGCATGGAAGATCCAGTCGAGCTATTACAGTTGCAGGATGATGGAGGTTTGATCATGCTGTTGCTATAACTGTGTCCCTTGTAGGCATATTTCAGTATCTGAACTTGAGCTCAGGAATGCTCTTGAGCTTGAGTTTTCTTCTCAGAGTTGCTGGAAGTTCGGATGCCCATAGAAGTCTACTTCACCTTTCTACTAAGTCTTCCCTCTGCTCTCGCTTTAACTCAATTTACTCATTGAAGTTAATGTGGCCCTCACTTCCCTATACATTTCTTGTCTAATTATGTGTTTAACATCATTCATGTTTTGAGTTTTGGCCATTGACCTCCACCTATTCAAACCAACAACCACCTAAACTCTGATGGGTATCGGGCTTGCCTTTCCTGCAATCTGAAGGGAAACTTCCGGTGCTAACAGGTCATTACAGATATAAACTAACACATTATGAAGTGACATTTGGACTCAGGAACAACTTATAGTCATTACCTCCAACAAACACCCAATAACATTGAATAAATCACCGCACCAATTACATAATCTCTTATACCATGAAGAACATATTCAAAATATAAATAAACTCCAGCATGCCAACATAACTAATATAAGAAGACAACTTAGCCTAATTATATTCTTAAAAAATAAATGCAATGACATGACCACATAATATCCATATATTAAATATTAAATATTAAGTTTAAATCTAAACCACTAATTTAAACTTCTCATAGTTGTATCCTAAACTTATTTTGGAGCTCTCAAATGAGATTTGTATTTACAACCTATTTTGATGCTATAATTTATCATGTGACTTCAATCATGCATTAGTAGTACTATTATAACGAGAGAAACCATATGGTGAGGACGAAGGCATGTGCTCAAACTGGCATGTAGGCGTCAGGTGAGAGAAACCACATCATGAGGGTGCAAGCATGTGCGGAGAATGGTATGCACGCACCGACCTGAAATGCAACCACATGTAGGACATCAAGGCTGAGGACTTATCCCCTCAATTTTGGCAACTAATTTTGGCAGTGAAAGGATTTTGACTAGGGAAACATGGGGATCTCTAAGCTACCTTCCCAATCAGATTTTACAAAGTTCATAATTGCTCTTTCTTATGAAGCTTTTCATATGAATTTGAAATCAAGGGATTTTCTCAAAGGATTTTCTAATGAACCCACTAGCCAGTTGCTAAGAACCTAAATCGTTTGATTAAGGGCTCTATAGGTCTACCTCTATCTGTAGTTCATAATCTCCTATAGGGACTATGGATATTCCTGAAGGCTCGCATAAATTAGCAAGAAGGCATCCGTCTAGCTCCTACCAAAGTCCAAGCAATTACAACATGAGAATCGGGTTCAATTCTATCTACTATTAAGGAATAGGTTGGTCCTAAAATAAGGAATGATAAGAGTGAGAAGAGATAGCCTTTTATTTTCCACCCAATAGATTGGATAGTTGAGAGAGACATAATAACCTTCCACCATTATAAGATGGAGTAGTGAAGGTAGAAACATTCGTCAGTACCTATTAATGAGATTGAAGTCTCAAAGGGACTCACAATCAATGTCTATCTTTATCTATTGCTCATGACCAATGCACCATCCTATTGAACAAAGCACTTCAAGATGACAATTTGTATTTGCAGTATTGATGGAATTATCATGGCCATTCCCATGTTCATTTTATTGTGGATGGATAATACAACATGTGAACCTATACTTATTTTTAGCATGCACTCTAGGTACACATATTAATGTATCTGTGTGAGTAGGAACAATATGATAGACATATATCCACCAAGGCACAACCCAAAAGAAGCAGTGACGACTGGTTCTCTGGGGGGTCCTGAACAAGTACCTATGAGTTGGTATCTCCACCTTATAGTAGTTCGAGATCAACATAGGGAAGGAGGAGGGTGACATATGGCTAGGGGCGTTAGAGGGGTTAAGCTCTCACTAAGTGGGGATAATAGCTCTAGCAGGAATTGGTAGAAGCAATTTTTAGTCCAGAAAGGGATTTTCAAAGTGATGCCAAACCCATGGGCGGAGAGTTGTCGGATATTACTCATCCTATCAGTGCTTCAGAGTGAATTGTTGCTTATGGATATGCTAACTTTTCTATTGGTGCTTATGGGTTGGTGCTTCTACAAGTGGTACCTCAAAGGGTTGAAGGTAAACTAGATGTTCTAGTACTTGATTTGTTACTAGATATGCTACTATTAGTGGTGCTTGCTATGGATTCATAATTGGTACTATTGGATATGTATATGTACCTAGATATACTACTACATCAACTATATCTGCATCAAGATCAACTACTTCATTGACTGGTTTAGTCGAATCAACTTATGCTTATACTAGTGCTTTAACTATATATGCTCTAGATGCTTAGCAAGGTGGCGCTTATGGGTCTATCAGTTATGCTTACCTTGTAAATGGTGGTGGTAGGTATCGATACTAGTGAATCAACCATTGCATAAACAATTGGATCGTACATATGGCTCTACAAGGGCTATCTCTGCCTTTGTGACAAGTGCTTCTACGGGTACTAATGTTGGTGCTGCTTCCTCAATTGGATTTATATCTATCTCTGCTACATATGCTAGGTCTATTGTTGGCTTTGCTACTGATATGTTATTGGTAATGGTAATGGGTATGTATTTGTACAAGTGTTGCATCAACAAAATCCACTGAAAGTATGCTCGATAAGGAGAAACTGATACTGGTATTGCTCCTGCTAATGGACCAACTAGAGTGCACTTAATGACTAGATCAACTACTCGACCAACTTATAGATATACTCTTGTCTTTACTTCTACTTTGACCAACTTATAGATATACTCCCATCTTAGCTTCTACTTCGACCAACTTATAGCTATACTCATGTCTTTGCTTCTACTACTGGGTATTGATCTATAGGATTTACTAATAGCGGTGAGGCTACATGTGTCACAAAAAATTGCTTAAGCCACTGAAGTGACGTGAGGTCACATAAATTTGCTTAAGGCGGTTAGGTCATCAAAATTAAGTGCATTTCATGAATTGTCACTAACAAACATTTATTATTTGAAATTGAAGTGTTAATGCACACTCTCACTCAATAATAACACTTCAAAGTTTATTTCTAATAACATTCAAGAAAAATATTTATTTATTTATTTATATTAAATAATATATATACATAATATTCCAGTTTTCCTATATTAAACTTTATAACGGAACAAAATATCAAAGGGTTAACTAATAGAGAGTGTCATAGTACCTCAATGAGGGTGCTTATTTGAATATATTTTACCATCTCTAAATCTAGGTAATTTGAATATATTTTACCATTTATAAACCTAGGTAAAAAGAACTAGGACTCCTATTGCCATCCGCACGGAGAGGCCTTACAGGTAGTCTTTCTATGTCCATGTATGTCAATTAGATACACACCTGTGTCCAACAAGCCGCATAGGGTGTTGGAGGACTAAATAGGAGTCTCTGTTGCTACATAAATGAGAGTCAACCATGTACCAAATCGGATGATGTATTCCAAATTCTGCAGAACTTGAATTTTGAGTTTGAACTATGGAAATGCACCTAGACCACTACCAAAACCAGCTATGGCATTGGCATACATACACCTCCTCTGCATCAAGAAAACGCTGTTATTGCGCATTCCC
>ML800930.1:184726-197716 GCA_009831015.1 Picea engelmannii | reverse complement strand
TCCTCTGAATCCAGTCGTCAGTGGTTTTGGCAGACGGCCAGAGGCCCATAAACTGACCCACAAGTCCCCTCTGGGCCAGAGCAAGGGCGGTTTTCATTGGTCTTGCTTCAGGAAGAACGATCTCCGGGATCTCCTCCAGTTTTCTTATGAATTTCGGGATTATTGGGTCGGCCTTTCTTTTCCCACTGCTGTTGATCAATCTTCGAAAAGCATCTTCGTCCTGGATCGGTGGAGGGGGAACCTCCGTCCCACCCCCAGGCGCCGTCATGTGAACCCTCGTCCACGAACCAGGCTCGAAACCGGGTTGCTCGCTCAAACCCTCGGTCTAAACTTTAAGCAATCTCGAAAAACGATGGGAAACCTTGTTCAGGAATGATTGTTATCCTCCTCTCCCAGGTTCAATTCTCACAATAAAAGGTGGTGAGCTTGGCTCAGAACGGTTAATTAGGCAGCGAGCAACGCCCATGTTCGGGTTTGAACCCGAGACCTGACCGTCATTACATGACCGACCTTACCACTACGCCGCACCCACGACCTTTTTACCCAACTTAACTCTTAACTTGTGTACATGAATGAGCATAATATAATATGCTTTGAGGTCAATGTCATTTCATAACTATAAAAATTAGTCGAGTCTTATATATTTACGTCGAAAGGCGTTCACCTATTGACCATTGACACATTTAATAGGTTTTTAGTGCTTAATCAGTTTTGTATCGACAAGATTAAATATTGATGGAATATTCTTAGTAGTCCCAATAAATCAATGGTTATGATTTCAACCATTAACTTCCTCACTATTATAAAGACATCAGTTTACATGTTTATTTTTTTACTTTTACTGAATCATATTTAAAATTTACTATGGTGGCTAGCTGATTGCCATGTATGAGTGATTAGGGTTTCATTTTCTAGGCCAACCTAAACCTTTGGCCTTCACCAGCCACGTTCTGGACACACTGCCTCCTTCCAGCCAACTCCTTCCGACTCCTTCCGTCCACCTCTGGGCCGTTTCTCTTTCCCGAAAGTTCAGGTTTTGCAAGCCGTCCTTTCGACGTTCACCAACCACGAATTTGTGGATGTGCTAGTAAATATGACAATTAGATTATTGTGGTTTGAGAAAGATAACGTGGATCCATCCATTTATTGCGGAGGCGGGAAGGATATCCACGAAAGTGCAGGTTCAATGGCGGACCAACTGGATCTTATATGATTCTTAGAGGTTACAAGATGCAAAGGTTTTTTATGGCGGCTCATTCGGGGACTTGGGAAAACTTTTTTAGGAGCCTTAGCACTGCTTCTGCGAGTTTTGAGTTACACCAAGGCTCTGGATGATACCTCTTATTATTCTCGCGACTGATTTAGTGTTTCCTTTAACTAATCACCTTGCCAACTCACTTTTTGGCTAGTTTTTGTTGCTCATCTACCATATTTCAGTGACTTTAATGGCGTAGTTGAGATTTTATTACTGGAGTGGTTTGTTAGTTGGCAGACCCTTTAGTGTTTGTAGTATACGTCTCATCTTCATTCATTAACATGTTCGAATCTGTGGTACTTACCCACTGATGAGACTGGTAGTCTGACAGACTTCACAACAACTCTGACATGGCAGCCATTGAAGGGTTATGGAAACTTTCATAATGGAAAGTGAGGTCATGGCACTTCTGGGTGCGGAGGACGAGGAACATTGGGAGAGGGCGGGATTGTTAGCATCGGTGGATGATCTACGCAGAAGTCATTACAAGAGGAATATTCATAATGGGGATATTAATGAATCATTTACTCCTTTGGAAGAGGCTCCATTTTCACCAAACTCTAGCACTAAACCTCCTCATGTGACAGGAAGAGAGGCAGTCTTGCGAAACCACCAAATATCAGTCCCTCAGCCAAAGGGGGACTCTGTGGGCTTAACTATTGTCTTGGGAGAACATGTTAAGGGCATGCAGGTTGAACATCCACAGAGTGAATACTTTATACTTCCATCTGAGGCTAGAACTTCGGGGCGGCAGGGGGGCCATTCCATACAGAAGAGAGGAAGTCATAAGCGAACATCGTGGGTGTGGAGGCCTAAGCATAAAAAACATCGTCTAGTTATGGGGATGGACGTCAACTTAGAATAAGCGTGCAATATTGCACTATGTGCTTTGGTGGGTAGGTTAGCATATCGGTCTCGCTGCAACCAAAATCTTACAGAATGGATGAAGTGCAATTGGGAGCCTGTTCTAGGTTATTCTCCTGAGGTAATGTCTCTGTCGAGAGGGTGGTTAGGATTTATTTTCAAGAGTTTGGAAGATTCTGTGAGAATATTAGAAAGGTATTGGGGCTATGGGGGTGGAAGTCTGATGTTGAAGCGGTGACGCATTAGTTTTGACCCATCGACGAAGTACTTCAACTTTTTCCACCTTTGGGTCCTTCTCCTGGGACTACCACTCCAGTCGTGGAATGTTAAGGCATTGGAGGTGATAGGTAATGCTTTAGGTCGTTTTATTAAGGTAGATGAACAAGAATTACTCACAACAGATAAGAGAATGGCTAGGGTTCTTGTAGAGGTAGACATCCATGCAGGTTTACTGGAAACACTCAATATAGATTGGAGGGGTCATTTGTTTGTTCAATAGTTGGACTACTCGGGGCTTCCATTTTGTTGTTCGCTCTGTAGAAGAACTGGACATCTCTGGAAGGACTATACTCGTACATATGGGGCTTTGGTTGAGGAGGAATCCTCAGAGGATATACCTGTTGACAACTACTCTACATTGATGGATACTCAAAATTTGGGAGATTACTCTGGTATGAGGCATGAGGAGAGTCTAGAACCAACGGTTACTACTTTTATTGGTAAGATAAAACTTTTATGTCCTTTGCTGTATAATTCATTATCTGCTTGGTAAAGAGACCATTTAGATAGGTTTTTCATTTCGGATATGTTACATCAGCTAGAGGTGGGTAAGGGAAAATATTTGGACTCTGTCTAAGAGCCCCTAGACTTAGTTGAAGATAGGTCTATGACCACTCCTGGGCCAATAATTAATCAAGAGATGAGTCCAACAATTCTACCTGAATCCTTAGCTGAGGAAGATTCAGTTATAGTTCTGGGTTATGGTGAACCCGTCACTAGTGATCATTCTCTAGATAGGATTATTTCAGCTTTAGTCCCCTCCTTTAGTGATAATACAAGTCCCATCCCGCTTCCGACCTACCTGGGGAAGGAGGTAGTGGTTAGAACTAGTACTACCAGACAACACAATGATCCCTCGGGTGATGGGAGTGCTACAGGTAAGGATCCAGTGTGGTCGCAGGGTTTGGGGTTTGAATTATCCCATATCAAAACCAGGAGTGCCCTAAAAGGGCGGGAAACATTGATCTTTTATCTGCAAATCATAATACTACAAACTTAGAACAAGGGGCGGTTAGAGGCATGAAATCTCTTGCAAGGGAAAAATCATGATCCTTCTCTCTCTCAATATCAGAGGGGTAGGAGGCTCCCTAAAAATGGCCTCCATGAGAATACTTTTGTCTAAAACTCTTCCCAATATAATTTTTCTACAAAAAACACTGGTGGCTGCGGAAAAGGAAAGAAATTTAATGTACTTACTCAGACCTGAGTGGATGATTTGTGAAGTGAGTTCTGTTGGAAAGTATGGTGGGCTACTAGTGTCTTGGGATCCTAATCTATTTGACTTAGCGTAGGTCCTAAGTTGTGGCCACATTTTTTTTCCAGGTACCAGCTTAGCGGATAAAAGGAAGGTGTCCCTCCTGAATGTTTATGGACCATGTAAAGATCGTAAGAATTTCTGTGAAAAATTTGATGGAAGGGGCTTACTAACACATGATGATTTGATATTGGCAGGGGATATGAACTTCATGACAAGTTCAGAGGAGGTTTTGGGAGTGTCGGCTTTGGCAAATACACTGGCGATCTTTTTTAAGGATTTTGTTTTAAAAAATAATCTTGTGGATGTGGCTCTTGCCGCGGTGGTCTCGAGGTGGCGAAATGGTAGGTCTGGAGTTGAAGGCATTGCAAAAATATTAGAAAGAATCTACGTGGCAAAGGATCTTATCACTTCTTCATGTAGATATAGAGCTTGGGTTGAATTTCCTTTTATATCTAATCATGCACCAGTTTTACTTCAATTGGGAGAAGGTCTATCATTGGTTGATCATCCTTTCAAGTTAAATCATGCCTGGTTACGAAAATAATATTTTGATTCACTGGTCCGTGATGTGTGGAGCGATGTAGGTTTGTAAAAAGTAGAGGGAGAAAAAAGAAGATTAGTAGAGAGACTAACAACTCTTAAAGCTCAGGTGAAGGTCTGGTCTATGGAACAACGTTCTCGGGAACGTTTAGAGATGGATAAGATTGAAGAAGGTTTAAATGATCTCTCTCATCAGAAGGCACATGGTTTACAAAATGTGGATTTTGAGCAACAGGTGATTAAACCGGAGGTTGATCGCAAAAAACTATTATTGGAGGAGGAAGAGCGATGGCGGAAGAAGAGTAGGGTCATCTGGATTTCAAGTGGAGACAAAAACACAAAATTCTTCCACTGATTCGCCAGCTACAGAAGAAATAAAAAACATATTTGGGAGATAGAGGATGAAGCAGGTCGACTCCATACTGATCAAGAGGCCATAAATGATGAAGCGATCAATTTTTTTAAATCTTTCTATCAGGATAATGGAACAAATAATATTGGTGATCAGGTTGCTATAGTAAGGCTATTTTCTAGAATGGTGACGGAGGAGGAAGTATTAAATCTAGAAAAGTCATGTTCTAGGGAGGAACTTCCAGAGGTATTAAAAGGTTTTACAAAGGATAAAAGCCATGGGCCAGATGGCTAGACAATAGAATTTTTCTTACATTTCTTCGAGTTGGTCGGGAAGGATTTGATCGATGTTGTGGAGGAGTCTAGAGTCAGAGGTGAGGTAATTAAAAATATCAACTCAAATTTCTTAGAATTGATCCCTAAAGTAAATAGTCCCAGCAGATTTAACGATTTTCGCCCAATCACTCTATGAAATTTATGCTACAAGATCATTGCAAAAGTAATAGCTAAGAGAATCCGTCCTATACTTTCTCGTGCTTTATCTGAGGAACAACTAGTATTTATTAAGGGAAGGAAGATCTTAGATGCTATTGGCACGACACAAGAGTGTCTGCACAACATCAAAACAAAGAAAATTCAAGCAATTATTCTAAAGATAGATCTTAAGAAGGCATACAAATGCACAAATTGGGACTTTTTGAGGTTAATCCTTCTACAATGTGGTTTTGGTCTGCCAACTACAAATTGGATAATGGGATGTATAACCTCCATTGTTTATGCAATTCTGATTAATGTTGAGGCAACAAATTTTATTCAGAGTAGAAGAGGACTTCGTCAGGGTTTTCCATTGTCTCCCTTCCTCTTCATCCTTGTGATGGAAGGCCTTAGTCTATTGCTAAAAAAGGTCAAGCCGATGGAGTGTTGTCTGGGATAAAGGTTTCACGAGGTTTCACGATTAAGGTTTTATACTTGCTATTTGTGGACGATGTGATTATTATGTCAAAAGCCATTGTATCCGACTGGAATGAAATCAATAATATTCTCAGTGTTTTATGTCGGGCGTCGGGGCGGAGAATTAATGTTCAGAAGTCTACCTTTCTACATACTAGAGTCCAACAGGAAACTCTTGATGAATTAAAAGATTTGTTTAATTTTTATTATAAATATCTATCGGAAGGCTTTAAATATTTGGGGTATTTCTTAAAACCTGGTAGCTACAAAGCGGAGGATTGGCGGTGGCTCATTGAAAAATTTGATTTTAGGATTAATCATTGGTGTAACAGGCTGCTAACATTGGGAGGCCGATATGTGTTGGCAAAAGAAGTTCTTGAGAGCCTGCTAGTGTACTGGCTAGCCTTAGCTCATATTCCTATTTCTGTTCTAAATAGGATTCGACAGATGGTCTTTTCCTTCATGTGGTCAAGAAGCAAGAAAAAATGAAGCTATCATTTATGAAACTGGGAGATTGTCTCGAAGCCAAAACTTTATGGAGGATGGGGGTTTAGAAACATCTTTATTTTCTACAGGACACCGGCGACTAATACTCTATGGAGAGTATTGAAGAAGAAATGCATATGACAACGAATGATAAAAGACAAATATTTGCCACATGAATCGATACTTACATGGTTAAGATCGGCTTCAGCGGTCTCAACCTATGGATTCGAGACCTGGAAAAATTTGATTAATTCCTTACCACTAGTTTTACAATGGTTGGCATGGAACCCGGGCATAGGACAATTCATTGTTATTGGGAAAGATGTAATACTGGGAATGGGGAAGGATATCAAAGGATTTAGTTGCTACACTTAATCAAAAAAATGTTTACTTACTATATCAAGTGGGATGTGATTATACACAGGGAGCAATATGCTCAAATTGGTTAGATAGTGCATCTTTGGGGCTCAAGGGTGACTTAGGATCCAAATGGGAAAAGTATAGAAGGAATTTGATTGGATCAGGGATCCAACTCCTTGACCGTCTGGATTTTTTTATTATGGACGAGATGTGATAATTCAGGACAACTAACTGTAAAAAATGTTTACAATACAATTGTTGCAAAACTTTGGAAATTTAATATAGGCAGATGGAGGAAAAAACTGTGGAAATGGGACTGTCCTCTAAAGATCAAGTTATTTGCTTGGTTGGTAGCTGAAAATAAAATTCTAACGTGGAAAAATCTATAAAAAAGAGGCTGAGTGGGGCCAGGGATATGCCACCTTTGCAAAGGTAAGAGGAAATCTGGGAAGCATCTCTTTGTGAATTTCCCTTTCACTATTTCAGTTTGGAATAGGGTTAAAACTGCTCTAAAATTCACTAATGGATGGAATGTTCTAATAGTGAATGAGTGCTTCAAAAATTGGGAAAAACAAAACCTTGATTATCCAACACTGCCAACCTTTATATGTTGGTTTATTTGGCTTGATAGAAACAAGACAATATTTGAGACAGGGACTCCATCTATTCAAAAGATAGCATTCCAAGATATTGGTGCAATGAGCAACTATATAATTATGGAAAAATAAACTCTTCCTAGAACTGCAACCTTTGATAGTCTAGAAGATAGAGTCATTGGATGGTTCTACGGGGCAACACAACAGAATGGAGAACAAAGTGGGGTGGGAGGTTTGATAAAGATCAATAATAACACGTCTTATAAATGGACTCTAAATTGTGGTCGAGGAACAAACACTAGGGCATAACTCATTGGTGTTTGGGACTCTCTAATTATGGCTTCAAGATTTCCAATTCCATATTTGCATATGCTAGGGGACTCTAAGATAGTTATTGAGTGGATTAATCGGAAATGAGCTCTTCAAGTTGTATCCTTAGAAATTTGGAAGGAAAGGATTAAAGACACTCTCAAATATTTCAGGAATATATCATTTGCACATATATAGAGAGAGAAGAGAATCAAGAGGCAAACATATTATCAAAACTGCCTCTAACAAAACTGCCTAGAAGCATAACTTTTAACCAATGGGAGTGTGGACATGAGGGACCCACTCTATTATTAAAGATGTTTTAGATTGCATCGGGGGGAGTAATTATTTGCAGTCTAGTAAATAGTTGATGGTCCCAGTAGTTATAGTTTATAGCAAAGTATGAAAGACAATATTTCTTTTTTGATTTTAGTCCTCTTCTGGAAATGCAGGGGAAGAAGCCCCTTTTGTAAGTATTTTGAAACTCTGTGTAGCTATGTTTGGTGTTTAAAAAGAACAAGATATCAATGATGTATGATGTAAGGCCAATTGTTTTGAGAACATATTATATTTTTATAAATATAATGAGAAATTTCCCGTGGAAAAAAAAAGTCAGAAATGGATAACAATATAGAATTAATTTGAAATATTGAATTAGATGAAAATAGGTTGGTGGTAGAAAATATTCAATTATGGTTTTCGAGTAAGGATTTTCTTAAAAAAACATGTCATTCATCGACTTTAATTATATTATATGGTTAAATATTAATTTGTGTTAAATATTTAGCAATATTTAAAAGTAAAATTAATTTATATAAAATAAATGTTATTATAAAAAGTTTTTGAAAAATACATAATATTAAAAATATTTAATATACATATCAGGTTAACTTGATATCTTTTACTTATTGAGATATTTGGATCTCAATTTATTTTTAATTATTTTTTATAATTAATAGATCGAGAATTAAGATGCTAATTTATATTTTCACACATGATTGGACCATATTAAGAACCTACCATACTAGTAATGTACCCACAATCCATGCAATTCAAAGAGGTTACCATCATACGCTACCCACAAATTCTAACTCATGAAAAAAAAACCCTAAAAAATGGTAATTTCGGTGGCTTCTCTCCTTCCACTGTAAGGAATGGTCCATTTAATCAATAAACTAGCATATATTCATGTACACGTTTTTTTTTAATACCATAATATAATGTTTTATTAATTCAAAAGATTAGTTGCATTGAAGCTAGCAGTGGATACATTCTCCACACTCATAGTACTTCCATAAGAGTACACATATTTCTAAATTAATAACTAAAAACAAAAAGATTGCCTCCAAACAAGAATTCCAAGTGTTTATTTTGGCAGACTGTATAACAAACTTAAACATAATACATATAACTCTAAAGAACATTCCTATTGTTTCATACGTGTACATTTTCTTATTCTTTCCCGCCCCTCGTTGGAATGACGGGGACTTGCACCTTCGATCTACATAGGAACCTGGTTTTGATAAATTGTTTCAACTTTTATTAATCCTGTTTGATTCGAAGTCTCAGTGCCATTATTATTGGAGGAAAAGGAGAGGGACTCCATGCATTGTGAGAGGATTAAAGAGAAAATTCTGTCGCATTCAATCTCTAGTGAGTCAATTTGATGTTTCTGAAAGAGAAGAAGGTTCATGAAGTTGCATTTTGAGTTATATTGGCTTGTTCCAACTTTGTAATCTGGGATGAGATTATCATTACCATTTTTGGCTTGACTAATGTCTTCATGCATGTGAAGGACATGCATTACCTTTCTGATATTTTCATTTTTTATGACTTTTCGGTCTCCCCATTTCACATGGAGACCAATTAGAAACACACTAAAAGGATATAAAATAACTACATTAATTCGTATAATCGAAACACTAGGCGCAAAAATGTGATGCCAAGATTCAAACCTCCAATAAAGGGAGTGCTCGGGAATTAACCTAGATTAACTTCTCTAGAATGGAAAATCAATGATACTCATAAATAGAATCCCACAAAGAAGAGAGATGAGACTAGAACGTGCTTGATCGAAACCCTAAAGTAGAGGATAGAAAACAACATTATATACTGAACACATCCCTTCACCATTGACTATAGACTCTTCTCGCCATAATACTCATCGATCCCTTCCAAGATACCAACCACCCCTCCGAAATAAAACTGAGATTACAACCAGGTTTCAGACCCAATGATCCCCAAACCAGAATGCTAAACTTTCACCCCGGGGTGGAGCACCAAACCAACATTATCCCATATTTCATGAGGGTATTCATCATGGTGTATTGAATAGCTACATGTGAGACCTACCAAGCCATATGGGAGCATGGGGCTAGCTTTCTCTTGGCGTCCTTCCAATGTATCCTCCAATTGTTATTCATTGATGATTGCAAGTTGGGAATAGTGTCAATTAATAACAACTGATGATATGATTTAAGGTATAGTGCAATAGTTAAGAACCCCATTTTTTATTAGAGTTCCAAGATCTAATGACGAGGACATTTTTTCCCAATTATTTGCCTCACCATTCAATTCCCTCTTGATGTAGTGAAAGGAAACCCAATCAAAATGGACTAGAACTTTCTTAATTTGAAAGACAATAGATTTTAATTTGTTTGAGCGATCACTACTTTTATAATTAACGAGTCTCCAAAAAATAACAAGGACTTGAGACCATTTTCTTTAGCAATGGAGAGCTCACACCACAATGAGTAAGCCTCGGCTAAATTATTCGACACGTTCTCAAGCCCCCAGACATAATGGGAAATATTATTTCCTTCGGGATCATGTAGAATCCCTTGCAAATGTCACCTCTCTATTCATGTACAAGTTAACAATATGCAAATCCACCCAATCAAACTTTAAAATTCAAGAGCAATATCTACAGAGACTTATATTTTCCAATAATTTTTTTCAAGGAAATGTACTCATGAAAAACCCTTTGAATACTTCCCCATATTTCAATGGATGGTAAGCAGGGTAAACTGTCGGGCCTGATTATGGGGCCTCTCCTTGGGGGAATCAAGAGAGTCGAACCCATGACCAACTACAAGAACTCACGTCTGGCTTTAGACCAATTGATATAACCCTCTGGCCTTCTATTTTCTAATATATGTAGATGAACACTAGGATGCTATAGTGACAATAAAAAAGCACTTAACTTCAATATTCCATCATTTAGCCATGGTTCCCCAAGTATGATTTCACTAATTACCTCATCAAAAATACTTTTAGAAAGGTCAACGCCACAAGCTACATAATCACCAACATTGTCTCAAACCTACATAAATGGAGAAAAACAAAAAATTAAAAAAAGAAACATGAGATTTAGGATATTTCCATTGGATGTTTATAAAAAGAATATGATTGAGAATTTTTTTTATAATGTTGTTAAATAGATGTTGGTTTGTTTACAATGAGAATATTGGAATATCCTCTTCAACTACATCACCATATTGCAATTTACCAAGGCTTGATATTAGCTATATGGGTGAAATCTTTCTCAACCTAGAGAAAATAATGATTCACAAGTTTTCCATCCCATCCATTACTCTTCATGTCATGCAATTTGACATGGCTATAGAACCCCACATTAATATCACTCCCACCTCTAATAAATCTCTCTCTCCCTCTCTCTCTAAACTTTAAAACACTATCCTCAAAAACAAACCACCGCAAAGGAAAGGAAGGAGAAATGTCCACCAAATTGATGTGAAAACCCTCAACCCTAGTGATGTTTATGTTAGTATATGCCGACCCTTCTCATTCAAGAAGAAACACAAGTTATAGGAGAGAATTGATGCCAAAGGGAATTATGTTATCCCTCCTCTCACCATGATATAAAAATAAAATTCTTTAGGAGTAGCATCAGTTCCTTCCTTCATAAATTCATACTTGCTTGATGCATCACTTGCACTCATCACAAAGCCATGAATCTATATCATGTATTTCAAAATGATTCCAAATGAATGAAAATAATATATATAGATCTGTGCCAATGTTTATGCTACGACATACCTTTTAGAGAGAATTTAATATGCATTTCACAAGATCACATAAAGCCACGATCCTTGAAATTATGCCATTGGAGGCCAGCTAAGTTCTCGAATCTCCCCCTGTTGTTATTTGCTCAAATGAAAATGTAGATGCATGTTTCTTAATAAAAACATTTCACGACTGAGGCCATGTCAATTCCTTGGATGCATAGAGGAATTTAAAAGTACTTATGCATTGAAAATTGCTACAGTGGGTTAGTTGCACCGCATAAATTAGCCCCCCTTATAAATTTGTGCTATAACATCTTTATCCACCTCATTCAGCTAGGATGCACTTTATTGGCCCTGATGCATTCTATGCTTGAGTTTGGATAAATAAATGTGCTCGTAACTCTGCAAAATATCCCTCCTTTGGATATACTTATTGGTTTACTTCATTAAGGGAGCGAATACTCTCTTGTTCCCTTTACGAAATGAGTGAGTGCCTTCAAAATTCAATAAAAAAAAATATAAAATCACGAAAATTACGTAGTCCCACATGAATTTAACTGGAAAATTGGTTCCATAACTTCCTAATTATGTGATAAATGGTCTTAACCATATTGAAATGGTATAAATAAGACCTCAAAGGAGGAGACTTTACACACTAATCCCTGTGATACTAGAGTTATCCTCTGATCCCTATCAGTCAGAGCATTTTTGTCCCCATGGTTTTTATGACAAGCATGTCCTTGAGAATTCCCATTCTCAGTTTATTCCATCTCCCACCTTCTAAGATAGAGATCAAAGACATCCTTGTCTTTCTCTTCTTCACATGGAGTAGAACATTGGAGGTCAAGTAGCCCTGAGTGGCATGGAGCAGGAGGAATCCAGACAGTAGTTACGGGCAGTGCCGAAAATGGAAGTCAGATATAACACATTGCGTTGCTACTTTTATTTATAAAATTAGAGATCTCTCTCATCCCCCTATATACTATGTACTTGCATTTTCATGTTTATTTTTAAGTTCATAATGTTGGTACTAATGCACCTAACTATAGTTAGTTGGTTGGTTATTTCATTATTCATTTTTTTTTTCAATTTTGGTTTGAGGAAGGTTTCTTTTTCTGTGTTTGCAGGTTGTGAAGCCCGTGGAAGGAGCAAGATGATTTTAGCGATGATGGTTCATGAATCTTGTATCCAACTGTTAGTTTACCAAGTAGTTCCTCTAACTACCATGGTAGTTATTTAGGAATTATTGTAGGCCAGTCTAGGAGAAAGAAATATTGTTATCTTATATTTCCAATCTATTGCGATTTCACCCTAGTCATATGATAGAGTTTCATTATCTATAACAATTAGTTCCACATGGATAGTCAATCACTGTATGGAAAAGGGGACAAGAATTCCTAAGATAAATTCAGGTAGAAGGATGGGATGAGAAAAATACTTTTATGAGGAACCCACAAATTTGATTGATTCCTTTCACATAGATCCCCATTGCTCAATAATATTGATGGTTGATATGAGAGAAGGGTTTAATTCCACCAACCCGTGTCCTACCAACATTTAATACCACATTTAACAAAACATATGGGGTAGACAAGTCATCCATTAACCTTGAGACATTCCAATGATTACCTAGATCGAGGTAGATGGGGGTTAATGTTACCATTGTTCCTACCAATTCATGTCCACGAAAACTCCCCGCCCAATACCCATATC
>ML800930.1:167480-184633 GCA_009831015.1 Picea engelmannii | reverse complement strand
CCTTAATACGAAACAATATATTGACTTCATTTATCATTATTTTAAAAGCTTCTTTATGAATATATGTGATAGGATATTTCTCAACTCAGTGAAGTCCCCATGAGTTTCTTACTACTCAACATGTTATAGGAGAAAATTGGTGGTCAAAACCCACAACAATTTTAACATTTTGAGACAAAAATGGAATTTGAATCCTTGTCCTACTTGCCTTTACAAAATTGATAAAATTTTTGGTAATGAGGGGATTGATATGGTTCTATGTTGGATGTGTTTTATTCAATATCCACACCCTTATCATTAGTATTATTTTCTAGTATAATGACATGCTCTATCCAATGTGAAAGGAAAAGGAAGAAGAACGTTGAAAACCCTAACTTCCAAAGTCCCAAAAGCATAGTTCTTGAAGACACTTAATATAATGAGTGTTGGATCGTGTTGTCATTGATGCCAAAGGATTGATGTCAAAGGTCAAAGGATTGATGTCAAAGGAACAATGTCTTGTCATAGCATACTGATGTAATATGTATTGTCTTTGATGTGAATGGATTGATGTCAAGTGGAATCATAGTCATATGATGTCATGCATAGATGAAGATGGATCAATGAGTTTTCATTGATACATGATGCATAGTTGGATTGATGTAAAGATGACTCATTATTGTCTTGATAAGGAGTAAAAATGGATGAACTCCAAAGTGGTCCCCTTATGTTGAAATCCCTCACGGGAAGATGCTTTGCAGTTAAGTGTCTTATCATGGTTGATAGGAAGTACAAATGGATGAACTCCAAAGTGGTCCCCTTATGGTGAAAGACCTCATGGGAAGACGTTTTGCGGTTGAGTTATCCTAGAAGTATAGTTAGATAACCAATGCTTAGTTGTGTAATAATTAGATGAATATCAATGAATTTGTCAGTGAAACTATCCTAGATGGATAGTGCTTGTCATGCCATTTCCAGTGGTATGTGGAACGTCACATAACTCCTCATGGTTTGAGAGTTATGGCCTTACGAAGTTGGAGGACCCTCATATGTTGGCTTGAAGCCCCAAAAGGTCAAAGAAGTCAAAGTGCTTGCAAAGAAGAAATTATTTAAAAGTGAAGTGACAAAGTCAAAGAGGATTATTTAAATAATAAAGTGAAGTGACAAAGTCAAAGAGTATTATTTAAATAATAAAGTGAAGTGACAAAGTCAAGGAGGATTATTTAAATAATAAAGTAAATGGAGAACTTTCTAATTATGGAAAGTGGTTATAAGAAGGTTAACCCTAAAATGAGGAAAATGGGTTAAGTGGTCAAGTGGCTATTGGATACATGGAAAAGTTCCAAATTGGGCAAAGTTGGACATAGGTGACTATGTGGACAAAGTAGCTATGTGGACAAAGTGGCCTAGAAGATGCTTCTAAGGAAGCTACTTGGAGAGTATAAATAAGAGGCAAGGGTCTCTTGTGAGATATATCTCTTAAGCATACATTGAAGGTCTATTTTGAGAGAGAGATTGTCTAGAGGATCTCATGGATGCATCAAAGTTTCCGTAAGTCTGAGATCTTGACAACGCAAGTTTTGGAAGTTTAGAAACCCTAGTTTCTGAAGGAATACAGGAGCAGTAGTGGGCCAGAGCACATACATACGCAGGCTACAATGAGGCAGGACACGTACACATGCGGGATGAAGGAGGACAAAGTACGTACAGTTGGAAGAAATCCATGAAGACTTGAGTGTGAGATGTGCCAGGTTCTTGAAGGCTGAAGCAAGTTCCAGATCTGCATTCTATGGGCTCCAATCTGCCATAGAAACTCTGGTATGGTTACATGGTTGTCTTGATGGATACTCTTGCTTATTGTATGATGAATGCTTAAGGAATTCTTGGTATGGCTGTTGTGATTTGGTTTGTGTTGGTTGATGGAGTGAGAAACACTCTTATGTTTTAGTACTGATATGATTGCCATAGTATACTGGTTTCTTATACATGATTAAGTAGCATTCATATTGTATGGTTGAGGAGCATGAGTAAATTGTTGGAGAGCATATATGTGTTGTGATTGGATCAGATTGGACAGTGACAAAAAAAAGTAAATGTGACCGAAGGCTGCAGAGGATCTGAGTTTTTTCATAGAGATAAAACCCTAATTACTCAGAAGGCATACACAGGTTGTAGTACAGATAGGTCATGTACATACGCGAGTTGTACTACTGGTAGGGCATATACATATGCGTGTTGCACTATTGACATGTCGCGTACCTGTTGACAGATTGGTATCTATTGAGGATTGATTCCTCTTCTCATTTGGTGCTGAGTTGTGTAAGTCGAGTATTTCATTATAGAGTTGTTTCTCTTATGGAGTTGTAACTATATTCAGTTGTTGTTGATAACCCAAGGGTTGTAGTCCGTAACAAAAATAAAATTGTACATACATCTTATGTGCTTTGTGTTCCTTGTGGTGATGACTTGTTGATGATATATGTTCACATACCGCTGATTATAAATGACAACAATAAGTGATGAGTAAATTGGTGATTGCTAACTAAGGATTTTTGTGAAGGGAAATTGGAAAAAGGGCCCTACACTGATTCACCCCCCATCTCAATGTGGTCGTTGTGTCCAACAATTGGTATCAGAGCGGGCCTTCACTATAAGCCTTAACAAGCTTGGAGGAGATCCATGGACACACAAATGGATGATGAAGTTCCAATCCTTGATGAGGAAAACTATTCTACACAGAGAATAGAAATTAAAGTCCATTTGAAGGAAATAGGAGTGGGTGTTTGGAAAGTAGCTATTGGTGGATCACTTCCTTTGAAGAACAAATCAAAGTTTGCAGCTCAAAGGGAAGAGAAGAAGAATGATGCATTGGCTCCCAAGACCATTCTTAGTGGACTCTCAATTTCTATCAAAGAGAGCATGGGACAATGCACTTCCGCCAAGGATCTATGGATAAAGCTAGAGGAGACATACCAAAGCAAGAAGGAAGACACTAAAGATAACTCCATCAAGAACAATGAAGGTAAAGAATCTCCAAAATCCTCTATTTGCAATGATTCTAAATGTGATGATGTTGGAAAAAAGGAAGACCTTGAAGACAATTCCATCAAGATCAATGAAGGTAAATAATCTCCAAAAACCCCCGATTGCAATATATCAAAAAGTGATGATGTTGAATATTTCTCTACAAGTGAAGAAGAAAAGCTAGAAATAGTTTGTGTAGAGTTAGATGATAGTTATCCCATGGAAGAAGTAGAAGAAGAATTATCGGAGCTTAAAAGGAAAGTTGAATGGGGTCTATTTGAATACAACTATGATCATTGTTACATAGAATATAGCTATCTTTCTGATAACACTAAAATTTTTCTTAAAAAGAATCAAAGGTATATCTTGAAGTTAAAGGAAATTCTCAAGGAACAAGAAGAAAGTAAAAAGACTCAATTACAAGAAAAATAAGAAGAAGAGATCAAAAGACTAAAGAATGAAATAGAATAGAATAAGAAGCTAGATGATGAGATTGACAAAAGTCTTGAAGTTAATGTCCATCTCAAGACCCAAATTGAAGAAGCCAAAAGGATAGAGGAACTATTAAAGAATCAAGTAAATGAAAAGGAAGAGACTTGTCATAAGTTGGAAGTTGAAGTTGTTGATATTAGAAAGAAAGTAGAGAAGTCAAACAAATTCTTGAATAGCTAAAAAATCTTGAATGAGATCTTGGATAGTCAAAGATCACCAAATGATAAATCAGGTCTTGGATACAACAAAGAAGCTACGCATGTTGAAGCAAGCACCTCAAAGAAGCATGAGGTAAGTCCCTCACTCTTAAAGGATGGAAATAATGTTGCAAGTCAACCATTTACACAAGGCAAGGAAAGTTTCAAAAGAACAAAGCAAGGAAGACATCAAGAAGCCATATTTACACCTCAAAGAAGATAAACACCTTCAATATGGACACCAAAGAAAAGGTATGAAAATGTTTTTCATGGTCACTATTACTCATGTAATGAATATGGTCACAAAGCTTTGGAATGAAGATTTTGCAAGGAGAGATAATGAAAGATTTCATAACACCCTAAGGTGTTGGAGATGTGATCAAGTAGGACACATTGTTGCTCATTGTCACACCATGAGATGCTACAACTGTAGTGGATTTGGCCACAAATCCTAGGATTGTTGGAACACAAGAAGAAATTCCATGATGAGGACTTCAAATAGCATGACCTAGAAGAAGTCATGAAGTTAGGAAGGAAAACATATTTGAAAAAATGGAAGCTCAGAGCTCAAGTTCTGAGAAGCAGGGACACCTTTAGAAGTGGGTAAAGAAGACTGAACAACCAGAGAAAAGTGGCACCCTTAAGAGAAGCTCAATTCTGGCATCTTCAGAAACATAAGCGAGTTACAATGGTAACAATCATGTACATACGCAAGCTGACCTATGAATAGGTCGCATACATACGCGATTTGTCTATGCAGTAGGCAGCATATCTGGGGTAAAAGCCTTGGGAAAAAGGCTATGCATATGAGTTGTAGCATGGTATGATGGTATAGCTCTGTGTTGCAGGGTCTGACATGGTTTTTTGCAGGGTATGACATTATTTGTTGCAGGTTTTCATGATTACATATTGGCATACATAATTGATGTGTGTATGGTGATGACATATGGTTGAGTGTTGAAATACTATCTTGGATGCATGGTACTAACCTTAGAGTGTGGATTGAGACATTTTTATGTTGGAGAACAATGGTGGTTGTGACAGTGAAGTTATGGCACTTTGGTTATGAGATATATCATGAATATGCTAGTTAGAGATGTCATTGATCTACTAGTACATGCATTATTGGATGCTCAGTATTTTTTGTAGTGAATGGTGGTTGAGGTTAATCTGTTGGGGTACATGGCTGATACATATTTGAGTTTCATTGATATATCTTATGATGTATTGATAGAGGCATATTTGTTGGATATATTGGTGCATGCATTTGGCACGTGGATGAACTACACATTGGGACATGTAATTGATGAGTTGATGAAGTGGTCATGTTGTACACCATTGATGAGTCATATCTTGATCTATGGTTGATGCATGTTTGGTACAAATTTGGTACATTGTTAGAGGCACCTACTAGCAGTTTGATTGGCACATGTTTTATGGTGGATATGGCATACATGGTTGGCACATATTGATTATGGTTCATCTTGTTGTGGTATTGGTACATGGTTGATGCACTTGCTTGGTACAGGTGGTGATACATGTTTAGTGCATGATGATACACTCATAGATGGTATATGTTCGTGGATGATAGTACTTGGATAAAGTACACCATTGGTATTACTTGTTTTAGCATATACTTTGGTACATGATATTTGGGATGATATAGTTGAGACACTTGATTGATTGAGATACATGGTCGTGGCACTTGGTTCATGGTGGAGGCATATCATGAGTGATATGACACTTGTTTGTGGCACATGGTTGGCATGTTGGTAGAGGCATATGGTTGATACACTCCATTGATGATATCTTATGGCATATTCAATGGTATTGATGTACATGGTTGATGTACATGGGTGTTGCTCATGGTTGGCACACAATCTGACACAGGATGTACTTGGTTGATGTTTTGTTCATGATTCTCTATTTCATTATTGACATATCTTATTATTTATGATGTATGGTATGGCATGAGTTTGATTCATGGATAGGTCCAAGGATCGTCATAGAAAGAGCGGTCGATATATGTTCCGATTGAGCAATAACATTTGCAGCAAAAACATATTGCAGTGGTAGCATATTGTTCATATTGAAGAGAAGATAGGGGGAGACATACCCATAGGGGGAGTCATTCTTCCTCCCATAATTCTAGGAGGATATATATATCAAATGAAAATATGAATACTTGGAAAATGAGCTCTATACTTGGAGAAAAGAGCACAGAGGCATAGTTACAGGGGGAGCGATGGTCACATGGGGAGAATTAGCGATATGTTTTCAGTATTACATCAGAGTGATATCCCTTGTTCAAAAGGGGAGATATTATTCAGAGGAAGATCAAGGCATCCAAGTAGGGGGGAGCAACCCCAAGGAGAGTTCAGGTTGGGGGAGCATCCCCAAGGAGAGAACTACCCTTTTCCATTGATGTAAAAGGGGGAGTGATAGTCACATTGATGTGATTGAGATGATTATTGATGTAGAGCAATGCCTTGTCTACATGTTTCCATCAATGTTGGTGTTGACATCAATGTTGGTATTTCCATCAATGCCAAAGGGGGATATTGTTGGATCATTTTTTCATTGATGCCAAAGGATTGATGTCAAAGAATTGATGTCAAGGGATTGATTGATGTAAAAGGTCAAAGGATTGATGTCAAAGGAACAATGTCTTGTCATAACATATTGATGTAATATGTATTGTATTTGATGTGAATGGATTGATTTCAAGTGGAATCATAGTCATATGATGTCATGCATAGATGAATATGGATCAATGATTTTTCATTGATACATGATGCATAGTTGGATTGATGTAAAGATGACTCATTATTGTATTGATAAGGAGTACAAATGGATGAACTCCAAAGTGGTCCCCTTATGGTGAAAGCCCTCACGGGAATATGCTTTGTAGTTAAGTGTCTTATCATGGTTTATAGGAAGTGCAAATGGATGAACTCCAAAGTGGTCCCCTTATGGTGAAAGCCCTCATGGGAAGACACTTTGCGGTTGAGTTATCCTATAAGTATGGTTAGAGAACCCATGCTTAATTGTGGAATAATGAGATTAAGATCAATGAATTTGTTAGTGAAACTATCCTATATGGATAGTGCTTGTCATGCCATTTTCGGTGGTATGTGGAACGCCACATAAATCCTCACGGTTTGAGAGTTATAGCCTTAAGAAGTTGGAGGACCCTCAGATGTCGGATTGAAGCCCCAAAAGGTCAAAGAAGTCAAAGTTCTTGCAAAGAATAAATGATTTAAAAGTGAAGTGACAAAGTCAAAGAGGATTATTTAAATAATAAAGTGAAGTGACAAAGTCAAAGAGGATTATTTAAATAATAAAGTGAAGTGACAAAGTCAAGGAGCGTTATTTAAATAATAAAGTAAATGGAGAACTTTATAATTATGGAAAGTGGTTATAAGAAGGTTAACCCTAAAATGAGGAAAATGGGTTAAGTTGTCAAGTGTCTATTGGATACATGGACAAGTGGAAAATTGGGCAAAGTTGGACATAAGTGACTATGTGGACAAAGTGGCTATGTGGACAAAGTGGCCTAGAAGATGATTCTAAGGAAGCTACTTGGAGAGTATAAATAAGAGGCAAGGGTCTCTTGTGAGATATATCTCTTAAGGATACATTGAAGATATATTCTGAGAGAGAGATGGTATGGAGGATCTCATGGACGCATCAAATTTTTTGTAAGTATGATCCCTTGATGATGAAAGTTTTGGAAGTTTAGAAACCCTAGTTTCTGAAGGAATACACGAGCAACAATGGGCCAGAGTGCGTACATACGTGGGATACAGTGGGACAGGATGCATAAACACATGGTTGAAGGAGGACAGAGAGTGTACAGTTGGAAGAAAGTCATGAAGACTTGAGTGTGAGATGTGTCAGGTTCTTGAAGGCTGAAGCAAGTTCCATATCTGCATTCTATGGGCTCATATCTGCCATAGAAACTCTGGTATGGTTACATGGTTGTCTTGATGGATACTCTTGCTTATTGTATGATGAATGCTTAAGGAATTCTTGGTATGGTTGTTGTGATTTGGTCTGTGTTGGTTGATGGAGTGAGAAATACTCTTATGTTTTAGTACTGATATGATTGCCATAGTATACTAGTTGCTTATACATGATTAAGTAGCATTCATATTGTATGATTGAGGAGAATGAATAAATTGTTGGAGAGCATAGATGTGTTGTGATTGGTTCATATTGGATAGTGACAGATAGAAGTGAATGTGACTAAAGGTTGCAGAGGATCTGAGTTTTTTCATAGAGAGAAAACCTTAATTACTCAAAAGGTATACATAGGTAGTAGTACAGACAGGTTGCGTACATACGTGAGTTGTACTACTGGTAGGGCGCGTACATACGTGTGCTACACTACTGATAGGTCATGTACCTGTTGACATATTTTTATCTGTTGAGGATTGATTCCTCTTCTTAGTTGGTGCTGAGTTGTGTAAGCTGAGTCTTTCATTGTAGAGTTGTTTCTCTTGTGGAGTTGTAACTCTATTCAGTTGTTGCCGATAACCCAAGGATTGTAGTCTATAATAAAAATAAAATTGTGCATACATCTTGTGTTCTTTGTGTTCCTTGTGGTGATGACTTGTTGATGATGTATGTTGTTGTTATCTGTTGTTGATATATGTTCACATACAACTGATTATAAATGACAACAATAAGTTATGAGTAAATTGGTGATTGCTAACTAAGGAGTTTTGTGAATGGAAGTTGGAAAAAGAGCCCTACACTGATTCACCCCCCCTCTCAGTGTGGTCGGTGTGTCCAACAATGAGACTAGTATCTTGTTGTTGCGAGAATATAGTTAATTCCAAAATATTTTGTAACAAGTTAGCATCAATGGGAATATTGTGAAGTTGTCAAGTTCCAACCTTCATAAATAGACTTAGTCTCCCCCTGCTTCACCAAATACTTTTGTCCTCCACTTCAATCTGTTAACTTCCTTCACACTTAAGAAATTCTTTATCACCCACACAATGTTCCCTCCTACGAAATTCCCAATTTTCAAAGTAATTTTCAAAGATCATGGATCCATATTGGATGGTTTTTTATTCAATCTCCACACCCTTATCATTAATCGTATTTTATAATAATTCCATGCTCTATCTGATGTGCTTAATTGTCAATTATATTTTCTTGCGAGAGAATGAATTTAAATATTTTTGTTTCTTTTTCCAGTTTATATTTTATCATCTTCAGTTAGATCTCAATGCCTTTAATTACCTTTCACTAATCTTCTTAAACTTTCCAAAGTTTCAAGAAAACACCCCCTCTCATACAAAAATAGTTTGAACCGATAACAATGCACCATGTTTATGCTAGTAAGCCAACTCATCTTTTAGTTTCAAAGTTCTAGGATTTTGCATGTTAAAGGAACAAGGAAATTGAAAACCCTAATTTCCAAATTCCCAAAAGCATAGTTCTTGAGGAGATTAATATAATGAGACTAGTGGCGCTTGTTGCTATGACAATATAGTTAATTCCAAAAGATTTTGTAGCAAGTTAGAATCAATGAAAAGATTGTGAAGCTATCAAATTTCAACCTACATAAAGCCACTTAATCTCCCCCTGCTTCACCAAAGTCATTTGTCCTTTGCTTCAAGATAGTAACTTCCTTCACACTTAACAAATTCTCTGTCACCCGCATAATGTTCCCTCACATCGAAGTCTTGAATTTTAGATCAATTTTCAAAGAGCATTGTATTATAGCTTGACATGTTCTAGTTTTCCATGACTCCCAAAGAACATGTTAAAGTTGACCTAAATATGGATGAAACATACAATAGTCAGTCTCTAAATTTTTATTATTATTTTGGTAGTGTTTACTAGCTTAGGCCTAGGGGGAGAAGATCTATACTTTTGGTTTTGTGCAAGCAATTCAAGTACCAAAATATTTTCCTTACTAGAAGTTAATTCTAATATGCGTAAAGCACTACAACATTAGGACTAGTAACCTTCTTGTAGATTTTAAAACTTTACAGTATAGCAATGCACATATAGATTCTTTATAAAACAAAAAGAAAACAATAACAATCACACGTAGTACTCATAAATTTACCCTAGAAACCCTTAATCGGGAAAACCAACAAATTTTTAGAGCCTGACTTATAAATATCCTTCTATTAACTTCATCATTTACAATATAATATATAGGATCTTGCGACATCCAAAACCCTAATCCATTGACCTATATTAGATTCTTTGACTAGAATTGCATTACAATGGGTCCAAAAACACCAAAAACATGCCAAAAATGAACCAGAAAACGACCCCAAAAAAAATTCTCGAGGGTTATGCCCCCGAACACCTAAATGGGAGGGGGGGGAGCAAGCGCCCCCTCACTTCTCCCATTCCAATGTACAATACATGGGACAAATGTAAAGAATATAACACATACCCAACACTTCTCTCACCCCTAGTAAAAGTGATTTCAAATTTAACTCCCTTGAATTTTAATACCATGTTCCTACTCATGGTAGCTAAAAAGAGAATTTTCATGGCCATGCCAAAAACAAAATCATCACAAGAAAGGAAATCGATGCCCTTAATTCAACCATTAATTATCATTTCATATTTAAGGTGTTGGAGTTGTTGCAAGATGCATACCTCATCAATATCATTGAGGAGGATAAATGACTATTGAAAGGGAAAGTCCAACTATGGTACTTGTTCATTTGGAATATTAAGTATACCCTGTAAGTTTTAAACCTGTGAATTAAAGCAATGCATATATATTCTTAAGCAAAACAAAATTTAATCAATGGCTCATACACAAATTACACAGAGATTTTATACCGGAAACCCTCAACCGGGAAAACCTTTCTTATATTCATTATATCGAATTTCACCATTCACTATACAATATATAAAATGCTTTTAGGTATTCCGTAGATACCAAAACCCTAATCCCTTAATCCGATATTAATTTAGTAAACCGTTAAAAATAGCAAAAACCGTCCAAAAAAAATTTCAATGCCCTGTGCGTAGCCAAGGGGGGGCGTACCTGCCCCCCCTGGGATCCCCCTAGGATCGTCAGATGCAGTTGTCGAATCTGATGCGCCCACACACACACACACATGCAAATAATATAACACATACCCAACATTCTCCCACTTGTTGTTTTCTTTGCATCCAGGGGTCTAAGAGATTATATAGTCAACAATCCAAGGCAAAAATGCCCATTGTTACTCTACACCAGGAGAACTTTTCTGTGCTCATAGACTTTGTCAATGAATCTGCAACATTCTTCCAAGTGTCAACCTTTCCCAACAACACCTTCTTTTCCTCAACCATGTCTCTCACAAAGTGATATTGAACATCGATATGCTTTGTCTTTGAATAATAAGTTGGCTTATTTGCCAGGAAGATTGCACTTTGACTGTCACAATCTAATATCACTTCTTTTTGTACTACCTAAACACAATCTTTGTAACCATATTTCTTCCTTGCTTGCATGATTGGTTTCCATGTACTCAACTTCTGTAGTTGAGAGTGCCACTACAGCCTGTCTTTTGCTCATCCAACTGATTTCTCCTCCAATAGGTTAAACACATACCCACTTGTAGATCTTTTGCGATCTAGATCTCCAGCCCAGTCAACATCAAAAAATCCATGTATGTCCACCACTCTGTCCAATCCTAGTCTTCCTTGGTAGCACAATCCATAATTGGTAGTGCCACGAAGATACCCGAAGACCCTCTTTACTGCTATCCAATGCTCCTTCCCTGGTTTTAACATATACCTGCTAAAAAATCCCACTGCATGTGCAATGTCCGGTCTAGTACATACTATTGCATACATCAAACTGCCAAGTGCACTGGCATATGGAACATGGGTCATGTCCTCTTCTTCTTCATTTGTCTTGGGACAGTGATCTGCAGATAACTTTACACCTATAGGAATAGGAACCTTGACTGGTTTACTTCCATGCATATTAAACCTCTGCAATATCGTCTCAACATATTTTCTCTAATTCAACTAGAGTTTCCTGTTTTCACGATCTATTTTAATATCCATTCCCATAATGAAGTTAGTAGCATCGAGATCCTTCATGTCAAATTTGGAGGATAGTTGCGATTTCACCTCCTTGATAACATCCATGTTATTTCCTACCAACAACATGTCATCAACATACAACACTACATAAATGAAGTGATTACCAACCTGCTTGGAATATACACAGTGATCAACCCTACTTCTTACAAATCCCAATCCAAGGATGTATGTGTCAAAATTTTGGTACCACATCCTAGATGATTGCTTCAGACCATATAGTGACTTCTTTAGCTTACAGACCAACTCTTTCTTTCCCTTCACTACAAAGCCTTCTGGTTGTTTCATGTAGATTTCTTCTTCTAGATCCCCATGTAGGAATGTTGTCTTCACATCCATCTATTCCACTTCAAGATCAAAAGAAACAACAATAGATAAAAGAAATCTAATGGAAGTTAACTTAGCAATAGGAGAAAAAATCTCACCAAAGTCAATTCCCTCTACCTGGGAATAACCTTTTGCTACTAACCGAGCTTTGTATTTCTCCACTTTACCTTGTGCATTAAAATTCTTCTTAAACAACCATTTGCTACCAACAAATTTTCTTCCATCTGGAAACTCAACTATATCCCATGCCTCATTCTTATCCAAGGCATCCATTTCTTCAACCATGGACTTCTTCCAGAGTTTACTATCCTTTGAATTCACTGCTTCCTTGACAATTCTGGGATCATCATCAGTAATAGATAAAGCAAAATTGGAACGGAAATAAGGTGGACTATACCTTTCTGGTTTCCTTTTATCTCTCATTGATCTCCTCAATATTGGGGTATGAGGTTCTTCTTCTTCTTCTTCCTCTTCTTCAGATGATTCATATTTTGCATCATTCAACTCTAGCTCTATTTTCTCATGTTCGTCTTTACTTGGTAGGAATTCCTATTTGGACACATATTTACCTCTCTAAAAATAACATCCCGACTATAAAAAATCTTCTTAGTTTCTGGGTTCCAAAGCTTATAACCTTTCACACCATCTTTATAACCAATAAAGATACATTTTTCAACTTTTTTATCCAACTTACTCCTATTTTCCTTTGTAACATGTACATAAGCATCACAACCAAAGAATCTAAGATGTTGAAGAGAGGGTTTCTTTTCAGTCCATACCTCATGTGGAGTTTTATCATCTAATGCTGATGAAGGTGATCGATTGACCAGGTAACATGCTGTACCCACTGCCTCTGCCCAGAATTCCTGTCCTAACTCGCCACCGCTGAGCATGCTCCTTTCTTTTTCCATCAGTGTCATGTTCATCCTTTCCGCAACTCCATTATGCTGAGGAGTGTATGGGGTAGTCTTCTGCCTTGCTATACCACACTTCTTACAGAATTATTCGAATTCATTTTCGCAGAATTCTCCACCATTATCTGTTCTCAATACCTTTATTTTCTTCTCTGTCTGATTTTCTACCAGAGCCTTAAACTCTTTAAATTTATCAAATACCTCATATTTCTTTCTAAGAAAATAAATCCATGTGTATCTTGAGAAATCATCTATGAATGAAACATAATACACAAACTTACCTAGTGATGGAACAGGCACAAGTCCAAACACATCACTGTGTATCAATTCTAAGATCCTCTTTGCTCTTGTAGCACCATATGGGAATCTTACTTGATTTTGTTTACCATATATGCAATGTTCATAGAAATCAAAATCCAAAGTGCAATTAGACATGCCTTCAAGCATGCCATTGACGTGTAGTGTTCGAAGGCCCTTTTCTCCAATATGCCCCAGTCTTTGATGCCACAGCATGGTCTTCTTTTCAGGAATAGTATTGGTCTTGTCTTCTTTATTTGTATGCTCAAGGAAAACAGATTTGTTACACCCATTAGTATAAGTTCTTCCCAACAACTTGTACATAGTTCCACACCGAACTCCCCTCATCAACACCATTTCTCCTCGTACCATCTTGCAAGTGCCCTTTCCCAATACAGTATCCACTCCTGCATCATCCAACTTGCTTACATATATTAGGCTCCTGGCTAGTTTTGGAATGTGCAGAACCCCAAGGAGAGTTCTAATCCTTCCATATTTTAGTAGCAACCTAACCCTTCCACATCCCATGATTTTTTTTGTTGAGTCATCTCCTAGGAATACATCACCACCATCATATTTTTCGTATTTAGAGAACCACTCCTTGTGAGGAGTCATATGGTATGACGCACCTGAGTCGATCAACCATACATCATGGTCTGCATGTGTACCTATATATGCTAGGTAAACATCACCTCCTTCTTTAGTGGAGGTTTTTTCCTCTGTGGAAGAGGTACTATCAGATCCCTTTGGTTTTTCAAGCTTCTTAGACTTGCAACCTTTTTATAATGCCCTGTTTTACCACACTTCCAACATTTCCTCAAAGATTTTCCCAGGGACTTAGATATACCTGTAGATTTAGATCTCCCCCCTAAAGGCTTACCAGGATTCTTGTCTTGGGTACGACCTCTTACAAATAAAGCATCTGTACTATGACTATCCATGCTTTTTCGCCTCATCTCTTCAGACAACAAGGATGAAACTACATCCTCATGCTTCAATGTAGATTGAGTGGTACTACCAATTGCTACAACCAGATTATCCCAAGAGTCTGGAAAAGAACATAAAAAAGTAATACACTTATCTTCTTCTACAATCGTAATATTAACAAAGACAAGTTGACTTACCAGAGTATTAAAGACATTTAGATGTTCTGTCACATAATCTCCATCTTCCATCCTAAGATGATACAAATTCTTTTGAATAAACAACTTGTTTACCAGGGACTTCGATTGATACAAATTCCCTAACTTATTCCATAGTTCCTTGGCTGTAGATTCTCCCAAGACATTCAACAACACCGAATCTGCCAGGCGGAGTCGAATAATACTCCTTGCTCTTCTGTCCAACTTCTCCCAATCTTCCTTTGACATACTAATAGGTGGTGTACTAGTAGGTTGTGTACCAGTCGTCTGTGTGCTAGTCGACTACGTACCGGTAGGCTGTGTGCCAGGATCCACAGTGATCCATTGTTCTTTGTCTACAAGAAGGTCCTCCATCTTCAACTTCCATAGCTCAAAGTTTTTACCGTTGAACTTCTCTATCTCGATTCTAGAAGAGCTCTCCATTCCTCTTTCTACACTCGAATAACCATTGAAAAAGCTCCCACTAAACCCAGGTTTATCACAGACCCAAGATGAACTTGATCTATCAAGACCGAGCCAAACCCTCAGCAACAAAGGCATCCCTCTGAAGCCAAAAACGAGCTCTGATACCACATGTAAGTTTTAAACCTGTGAAGTAAAGCAATGCATATAGATTCTTAAGCAAAACAAAATTTAATCAATGGCTCATACACAGATTACACAGAGATTTTATACCGAAAACCCTCAACCGGGAAAACCTTTCTTATACACATTATATCGAATTTCACCATTCAGTATACAATATATACAATGTTTTTATGTATTTCATAGATACCAAAACCCTAATCCCTTAATCCGGGATTAATTTAGTAAACCGCTAAAAATAACAAAATCCGCTAAAAATAGCAAAAACCGCCCAAAAAATAATTCGGGGTGCTGCCCCAAACGCCGCGCGTAGCCAGGGGGGCGGGGGGGGGGGGCATACTACCCCCCCCTAGGATCGTCAAACGTAGTTTTCAAATATGACGTTCCCACACACACACTTGCAAAGAATATAACACATACCCAACATACCCAATACTGATATATGATTAATGATCATTTAATCTTTAAAGTGTTGGAGATGTTGATAGAAAAATACCCTAATATGGTCACCAAGAAGGGTAAACAACTATTGAAAGGGAAATCCAATTAGCTCTATAAAGAATATTCCACATGGATTCATGCTTATAGCTTTGATGACCAATCAAATATTTTTCCTAAGTATTCCTTAAATGAATATTTTCTACAAGAGTTTCATAAAAAAATTGTCAAGCGTTTCCTCAAATTTAGGAACTCTAAGAAAGCTTAGTTTGTGTCTCTATCAATCATCATGTATGGATGTACCATAAAAAATTATAATCTAGACATCCTTTGATATTGGTTGTTGAAGGTTAATGATGTCCAGAATCTGGTTCAATCTTGATCCATTCCTTGCATGAACATCAAGGTAAGTTATCAACTTTTTTTGGGCATCTAATCCCCCTTTTTCAATGATACATTTAGGGCCTTTTGTGCCCATGAAATTTCCATATGAATTATCTACCCAACTTGCGTTTGTTTTTAATGTGAAGGGGTTGACTTAGGTTTGTTTTAGGCCAACCCATGTCAAGTTTGAGGAAGAACCACACAAACACATATAGGAGACAAAAATATCCTCCAATTAGCCTTTTATAGTAGCAAAATCATAATTCGTAAAACTAAAAGGAGGGGAGAAATAGGCCATATATATTCTACATCAATGACTGCTAGGGTACATAAATTAACTTTATTAGGGTACACATTCTCTAGGGTACATAAATTCACTTTGTTAGGTTACAAATTGGCTAGGTACAAAAATGGAGGAGATCAACTTAATTATCTAGGAGGAATTGTGGTCATTGTGTCTCTTCTTTAGGTAGCATGAGAGAGTAGAATGTCAAGGCTTGGGTTATTATTACAGCATGCAGGAGAGTCGAAGGATGTCAACACAAGTGGGATCAAGATAACATGTATTATATAATATATAATACATATTACATATAACATACATAATATGTAATAATAATAATAATAATAATAATAATAATAATAATAATAATAATAATAATAATAATAATAATAATAATAATAATAATAATAATAATAATATAATTTTAAGTTCACGACCAAGCGAAACACCAAATTAGTATATGAGACCCCCTTGTTTGTGGGACAAGGGACCCCTTCTACCCAACGGTTTGACTGGTAAAGTCTATAGTGATATACATACCTGACCCCCTCTGGATTTGAACTTGTGACCTCTTAGGAAGAAACACATGTTCTTAACCTTTAGGCCCAAATGTTCTTAACCATATTATATATTATATATATTATGTAATAGATATTATATATAATATGTATTATATATTATATAATACATGTTATCCAAATCCCACTTGCATTGATATATGTCGACTCTCCCGCGTGCCCTAATAACAACCCAAGCCTTGACATTCTACTCTCTTCTGTTGCCTAGAGAAGAGACACAATTACCATAATTCCTCCTGGATCATTAAGTTGCTCTCCATTTTTGTACCTAGCCAATTTGTACCCAAACAAAGTGAATTTTTGTACCCTAAAGAATTTGTACCCTAGTAAAGTGAATTTTTGTACCCTAGAATATAGATGGCCTATTTCTCCCCTCCTTTTAGTTTTATGAATTATGCCTTTACTATGAAAGGCTAATTGGAGGCTATTTT
>ML800930.1:108484-158914 GCA_009831015.1 Picea engelmannii | reverse complement strand
CATTTTTATGGTCTCTATCTTATTTGACAATTTTTTGAGTCAGTGAAGCACATGTTTCAAGATTTCCATTAATTGCAAAGAATGGTTGGAAGTACATTTATGATCAATATTCAGTTCTTCTTTAGGGAAGGATTCATTGGTGGGAACTTTTCTTGGTGATTGCAACTATTTGGTTTGCTCCTCTTTCATTGGTATTTGGCATTTTTTGAGGATATCTACTCTGTATACCCTCTAGAAAATTTGATGTAGGTATATTTTTTATAATGAGGTTAGTCTTTTATCTACTTTCTATAGCATGTGGAGGAATGAAGTACATACACAATTTTCAACTAAAGGTTCTTTTCTTATTAAGAATGTCAAATCTCTAATCTTACAATCACATATTTTGATTTACTTTTACTTTAATAAAATCAAGAAAGCAAATTAAACTCTCTCTCTCTCTCTCTCTCTCTCTCTCTCTCTCTCTCTCTCTCTCTATATATATATATATATATATATATATATATAGAGAGAGAGAGAGAGAGAGAGAGAGAGAGAGAGAGAGAGAGAGAGAGAGAGAGAGAGAGATTTCCATATATAAATTATAACTTATATTTGTACCTAAATAATAATAACTTAACCTTAACCTTTTTTCTTTTTTCTATATCTCAAGTTTAAGAACTCATCTTTTTGTTATATCAATCTTATTTTCTTAATGGAATTTTACTTAATTTAACTTAAGAAATTTAAAAATCATGCACACTCTACTAGGGTTCTCTGCATTTTCTGAATCTCTGGCTTTGTCTTTGTCCCTCATAAATGGATCACTCGAGGGGGTTCGTCCCCCCTTCCTACAATATTACCCTCAATAATGGTGGCCACGACACTTATACAACATCTCATGATGACTCCTCTCGCATTCTTTCTCAAGATAACAATGTTTCTGTTGCAATCCCATATCATGATGATTTCATGGAAGATCCATCACATCCTAATAGCGATTTTCCCAAATGGAAACCCAGTCAGTGCAATCTGAAGGAAAATGCGATGCCCAGATATGAAATTTTCACATAGCGAGTCGAAATTTATGTTTAGATCATGAAATGGCACACGTCCATCCATAATTTTCTTAGAATATGGCCCTCAGAGAGAGACCTTGTTGCATGGATCAACTCTCATTGGAAACCCAAAGACCGCTTTGAGCTCAAGCTCGAGTTGAAAGGGATTTTCATGACCATTTTTCAAAATCAGGATGATTGAGAAAGGGTTTTTGAGAATGGGCCATATTGTTTTCACTCAACTAGCCTGCATATTTGACACTAGACTGAGAAATTCAATCTTGAAAAGGAATATTTTACCTATGCGTCAGTGTGGGTTCCTCTCTATTCACTTCTACATGAATATTGGGATGAGGAAATCCTGACAGGAATAGGTAATACACTAGGAAATTATGTCAAATATGTAGAAGCTACTAAATAAGGCCACTACACCACCTATTCCTGGATCTACATCTATATGAATGTTTCCATCCGTATCCCCAATTTGATCTACCTTAGCTATCATGACTCTGACTAGTCTATTCAAACCATGGACTATGAATTCATACCCTTTCATTGTCAGTCATGCCACAAACATGGACATCTATTCAAAGATTGTCCCCTACTTAATCCCTCTAAGATAACTAATATAGAACCTGAGAAATATGAGGAGGGCTTCACCAAAATCGTCTGTAGGCATAGATCCAGAAGAAAACCCACCCCCTTTCGCCCTTCTAAAATAACTTTGAAATCCTTGGATCCGCTTCTGATATATATATATATATATATATATATATAATAATAATAACTTAACCTTAACCTTTTTTTATTTTCTCTATATCTCAAGTTTAAGAACTCATCATTTTGTTATATCACTCTTATTTTCATAATGACATTATACTTAATTTAACTTAAGAAATTTCAACATCCATGCACACTCTACTAGGGTTCTCTTCATTTTGTAAATCCCTGGCTTTGGATTTGTTCCTCAAGAATGGATCACTCGAGGGGGTTTGTCCCACCTCCCTACAATTTGACCCTCAATAATGGTGGCGAAGGCACTTATACAACATCTCATGATGACTCCTCTCGGATTCTCACTCAAGATAACAATGCTTTTGTTGCAATCCCATATCATGATGATTGAATGGAAGATCCATCACATCCCAATAGATATTTTCCCAAATGGAAACCCAACCAGTGCAATCTAAAGGAAATTGTGATGCCCAAACACAAAATCTTCTCAGAGTGAGTTGAAATTTATGTTCAGATCATGAAGGAATACAGGGTTATCCATAAATTTCTTGGAATATGGCCCTTGGAGAGAGACCTTGTTGCATGGATCAACTCTCATTGGAAACCCAAAGACCACTTTGAGCTCAATATTGAGTCTAAAGGGATTTCCATGACCATTTTTCAAAATTAGGAGGATTGAGAAAGGGTTTTCTAGAATGGGCCCTATTTTTTTCACTCATCTAGCCTGCATTTTTCGGTACAATACTGAGAAATTAAATCTCGACAAGGAATACTTTACCTATGCATCAGTGTCGGTTCCTCTTTATTCACTTCTACATGAATATTGGGATGAGTAAATCATGGTAGGAATAGGTAATACACTAGGAACTTATGTCAAATCTGCATAAGCTACTAAACAAGGCCGCTACACCTCCTATTCATGGGTCCGAATCTAAATGAATGTGTCCATCCCTATTCCCGATTTGATCTTCCTTAGCTATCATGAATCTGACTAGATTCAAACCCTGGACTATGAATTCATACCCTTTCATTGTTGGTGATGCCACAAGCATAGACATCTCCTCAGAGACTGTCCCATACTTAATCCCCCTAATATAACTAAGATAGAACCTAAGAAATATGAGGAGGGCTTCAACAAAATCGTTGGTAGGCATAGATCCAGAAGAAAACCCACCCCCTTTATCCCTTCTAAAACCTTTCAACCAAAAACAACTTTGAAATCCATGGATTTTCTTCTGAGGATCCTTCCTATGGTTACTTTCCAGATCCCTCCCATTACAATCCCAAATATCACAAATTCTTTGATCCTTTCCCTAATCTAGAAGAACCCAAAAATCCAAAAACCTCTGCCACCCCCTCCAATATTTCACCTCTTGAAGATGTATCTATGAATCTCGAGGGGGAGGATGGAACTGACTTCGAGCTAGATGATATGGAACTAGAAGGCATTGAACTATAGGGTATTATGGATGCATGTCAAAGGAAGGAAATGAAATTGATCCCACCAGAACACATTCAATGAGCTCATTGATCCCTCCACAAAGATAGGAAAGAAACAATGATCCCTAATCCATCACCAAGATCTAACCCTACACTTGGAATTCAAACCAATAAGATGAAGCCGAAGAAGAACCTTCAGGATGAAAAACACAGAGGAAGAAAATTAGATCTGCAAATTCTAGAAGAAATAAGAGATATCTTGGTCAATTCTTGCCAAAATGCTTTGATCATAGACTCTTACCAACCCTCTCCCTCCCCAAGTTTTCAATGAAAATAGTCTCTGTGAATATCCAAGGAATAATTTGTAAGAGAAAGCAAATGATCTTATGCAATAAGGTATGCATGAAATCTTGTGATATTCTTATGCTGCAATAAACAAAATGTTATGGTTCATCATTCACTACTATTCTTCCCAAAGTATGGAAAAATGGTATTTTTGTATCCCTGGACTCTAGGGATATGCGGGGGGGCTTGCAACTATAAGGAATATGGCCATAGTCCTTTTGGACAATTTTTTTCTACTACAATAATTCTAATAATTCGATTTAGACCGATCATCTCAACGACCACAATATTTATCACCAAAGTCTATAGACCTCAACAACTTGATGAAAAATAGGACTTCCTACATGCACTTCAAAACATTTCATATTTCATTGAGTACCAATTTTGGATCTTGGGGGGATTTGAAATTTATATCCTCCCTTACAGAAAAAAAAAAGTGGGGGAATTTGCAGGCTACACCCTAATAGTGATGCCTTCAATGCCTTCTTTCAAAGCCAAAAAATGATTGACATTGATACCATCAATTGTCTACACACTTGGAACAACCAAAGAGGGGGATCCAAATAAATTTATTGTCGACTGGATAAATACATGGTTACATAATCTCTTATGCTCTCTAGACTTCACATGGAGGTCATCATCCTTCCAGCAACAAGTTCTAACCACTAGCCCATTTGTCTCAACTTGGATGTTCAGGGTGTTCCTCTCAAGAGTCCTTTTAGATTTGAAAAGTTATGGCTCTCTCATCCAAATTTTGAAAGTAACATTAAGAAATGGTGGATTGAATCCAGGGTGCTACATGGCTCCCCAATGTACCTCTTTTAGCACCGTCTTAAAAATCTCAAGCAACATCTCAAATCCTCGAAGAAATTGGATTTTGGTAAAATATTTCATGCCCAAAAGAAATTGGAAACCAACATGACCTATCTCCAACAACAAATCATTTATCACGAATGGTTGGAGGATCTCGCCTCGTAAGAAAGGAAGAAATCCCACATTTAATGAATTATGGAGGGGGAGCACAACACCAAATTCTTCCATAGATCATTGATTCAATGACGACATGCCAATCACATTACTCAATTAACTTCTGCTCAAGGTAACAAACTCACCTCTCATAAGGATATAGAAAAGGAGTTGATCTCCTTTTTCCAGTATCTGTTATCAGAACCCCATCAAGACCGATTGTTTGGTGCCTTTTGTCACAAGAGTGATCAAAAGAAAGTCCCTTAACTACCTTGGTAAGCTAGCAAAGAAGAACATAAAAAATGGTTAGGAAGTTAGTGAACCTGCAAGTTAGAAAGCAAAATACAAAGCAATGAAAGAGAAAATAACACTAAGCACCAAACTAAACAACTATAAGAAAATATGCATGAAATTGAACACATGGAATGGTTACCCAATAGAATTGAATCTTCAAATTGAGTGCACCAAGAGGAGAAATATGGGACTATGAATCCCTTATTCCTCCTAAGGTAGGTGTAACACCCTGTTTCCCCCAGTCTGTAAAAATAACTATATTGGCCAAGAACTATGGCAAACTCAAAGATGTGAATGTTTGACTTGATGGACCTTTGTATAAAAGGTCGATGAATGTAAATTATGTTATGAATATGTGTTGCATGACCGCTGGGAGAGGGATGTGCTAAAAGGAGACCACGATGGCTAATGAGAGGTGGTAGAAGGGACCTGGAATGGTTGCGTTAACTTCCACCGAGCAAGTACTGTACTGGTTTATACTTGCTCACAAACCAAAGCAGCTCTTTGATCCTGGAATGGATTTCCCCTCAGATTGGTAGGTGGGGAGGCTCCTTAAGAGTTAATGAGGGGATGGGGGTGAACCTCCCATCCGTAACAACCCTTAGACCTGAACATGGATGGAGGAATTCTCTCCACACGCAACCTTGTAGACAGAAATTGGCAAGAGAGGAAATGTGGTAAGGGGAGAGAAGTGCGCGCGATGGGGATCACGAAAGAGACTGGAGAAACCCTGGAAATGCAGGGAGTTCTGAATATTAGGAGAAGCAGAGTAACCTTTGTCCTGGATTGTTTTCCTGTATCAGGAGAAGGAGAGTAACCTTCGTCCTTGATTTTCTGTCGAGTTGGAAATAGGAAACTGAACCTCAAAGCATCATGGTCTAGCTCGGGGGTGGCTAGTGGTAAATCTGTTTGGAGTCACTGAGCCTACGGTTGGGTGGAAACGAGCACCCCTCTCAGCAGTTGCATCACGCCTGGTAGATTTGATAAGTGTTTTATACCTTGTATTTCGAACTAAATATCATGAATGCATGCTTGTATTTGTATGCCCATAATAATTCCTGTGTAAAATGATTGCCTGGCGTTTTAAACTAGAGATAATGGATGCATGTGCATGTTTATATGTCACCATTGGTTTCTGTATAAATGGTTAAGTCTGGAAACCTTATGCAAGGAAGGATAGTTCTCAAAGGTCTCGGAGTCGTAGGAGCTTGAAGCCCCGAGAAGTTGAATTTCGTGATTCAAGCTCAGAAGGGATAGCGAGCCCAATTATAGAAAGAGGGAATACCCTATCATTTGGTAAATGAACGGTCGAAATCCTTTTGGGAATACCCCAGATATGTCAAAACCGATGGATCTAGAGAAGGAGCATAGGCGTTAACACCTCGCCCCTTTCAGCCTTCGCAAGTAGCGATGGGACCCAGGACCATAGATCCAAGGATCTGACGGAGCCCTAATGATCGTCGATCTTAGCCTTTGTATGGGTAGGAGAGTAGCATTTCATTGACTCGTGACTTGGAGTAGTCAAGGGTAGGATTGCATGAACTCACGATTATCGAGATTGTGACGTAATCGTGGTCATTGGATCCAGGGCACGGGAGGACCTTTGGATCATAACTTTCGTAGTTATCGCCTATCGGGGGTTCGAAACTTGAGGGAGTTTCCTTTCGATTGTGGAAGACGCGAAGATTCGAACGACGAGGGCTCGTGCAAGCACACGACCCATCCTTAAGTGGGGACTGCATGGTGTTATAACCCTAAATTGCACCACACATGCTTACCTGGCATCGGGCCAACTCATATCCTTTCATGGCCAAAACATCTACTGAAAAACCTCTTTGAAAATCCTCTTAGGTAAATGCACATGCGCCCTAACCCACTACTGCACGCGTGTGAACGCTGGCAAGCCTACTACAGCCTACGTTTACCTAACAAAACACAAAAATAGGAAAGTTGTCAATGGAACAAAAAGCTATGGGTCAGTTAACTGAAACTCCCGGCCATGTATGGCCGAGAGTTTGTCCAAAACCCTAGCTCCTTCTAGCCTATAAAAGAAGGGGTAGGGGTACTATTTGAAGGAAGAAAATTATAGCGAAGAAACTTTGCCCATTTTCCGACTCCATTTGTCCCAACCCTTTAGCCTTTCCTCAAGCCTAAGGAGAATTAATGCAAAGCAGTTGGAGGACAAAAGAAGAGGAGGAGCCCAAGATCAAGATCAAGGAGCGGTGGCCGGTCTCGACTTTGATTGTAAGTTGATTCATTTTGAAAATAATAAAAGAATACTTTTCCTGTCCCAATGCATGAGTTATCTATGATTTGTGTAATTTATGCTTAATTTCTAACCCTCAAGTAAAAAAGTAGCATGCATGCATAGTGTTTTGTCTTGATTGCAGGTTAACTTTGGAAGGAGTAGCACAAGTAAGCGGGCAAAGGGAAACGAAGGATCTACACCAAACATCAGTAAAAAGGTTAGTAGTTCCTTTCCATGCATGTATCATGAAAGAGGGGTTTAAGTTTTGGGTGGTAGGTTAAAAAGTCATTTCTTCATGGTCAAAATCTGCATGCAAGTCTGACCCTAGTTTGCTAGTCCGTAGGGTATTTTTCCCAACAACAAAATTGGCGACTGTACTGGGGAAGCTACTCTTTAGGGTTTCCGGATTTAGTGGAGTTTTTGGGTAGTTTAAGAGATTAGATTTTCTGTTTCTTTGTTTTTCTGTTTTCTGTAAGGCCTGAGATAGCAAGGAGCCTGGTTCTTTATACCAGTTTTCCCTGACTGTTGCTTGACGACAATTTTTGGGACACACAGACGTACACGCGGCCTGCAGAAGGCCTGCACGTGTGTGCCCGTGCCCTAACCTTCTATAGCCCGCATGTGAACACTTGTTGTAGAGTTTTCAGTAGCGTGTAGGAGTTCAGAGAGCTTGAGAGGCGGTCCTCCTCTTCCCTGTCAAAATTATACGTTCTCAGGGGGCTTTCTGGATCCTGTCTGAGTCTTGCTGGTTCACAATCTTGTCTCAGTTTGCTTTATTGCGTTCTGTTATTCCTTGCAATTATTTTTTCTTTTCTATTAAGAAGAAGCATCCAAGCCTTCAGGAGACCCTAGTTATCAATACCAGAGGCCTCTTCCTGGTCTGGGCTGCCTGTGTTATTTTTGTCTTAGAGTTGATGCATACATGCGGCTTGTGCAAGTGCAGCCCGTGGGTACAAGCACTCTGTTGTAGCTCAGCACGCGTGCTGTTTCAGTGACAGTAGCGTGCTTGACAGGCTGCTTTTCAATCAGGGTGGGGCAGTCATCCCCTCTTGTGGTGAAAAGTGTTCCTCTCAGGTGTTTGAGTCTAGGGTTGCACAGTCAATAGGTTAGGGCCTCTTATCCTTAGCCTGTTTTCTTTTTCTTAGTTGATATTTGATAGAAAAGATAAAATAAATAAATAAATAAATTGTTTTATGGTTTTTAGACAAGCGTAGGAGTCTGTGCTTTCTTGATTACCATTGTGTATCTTTTCTCTGATTCTTTGCGATCTGCGATTTAAACCAGAATTTTGTTTTGTTTTCTTGGTTTTGTGCTTGTCGACATTTTCCCTTTGTTGCTTCATTTAGCACTTAAATAAAAAAAAATATATCTCTTTTTCATTTTCTTCTTCGTTTGAAGATTGTGTTTCTGCATCAATAGCTAGGGAGAAGTCTTTTGTTCATAATTTTTTGCAGTGCATTTAGAGCATAAGTAGCTCGTAGTCGAGCGAAATTCCTTTATGTTTGTTGCATGAAATCTTAGAAAAATTGAAAAAGAAAAAGAAGTCTTTCTTTGTGAAAAGTTGTTGATTTTTGCATTTAGTAAAAGTCTTTTGTTTCCAACATTTTTTCATTCGTTTTTTCTTTGAGTCTTTACACATCATCAGTTTCACCTTCATATCTTGTGACATAAAAAGCCCACAAAAGCAACGCTAATTTAAAATCTATTAGACTTTTGTTTGTAGGGTTCATACACTAGTTCAGGACTAGGGACTTGGATTAGGTTGGAGAGGAAACTCTCCAAGGCCACTCAAAACCAAACATTGGAGTCTGTGATAAGGAGTGTAGAAGTCCAGTTTCGTGGAAGTTATCTCAGACCCCCCTCTAACACAGGGGATAAACACGAGGTCACGTGAGGAAATGTAGAGGAGATAACCCCTCCAAAGTTGGACCAAGCGTAGTGGAGAACACATATCAAGGGCTTGTTTTGGGATTCTGTCGTTTGCATTTTCCATGGGGCTTCGTGGGTCTCGAATCCATTCGAGGTCCTCAGTTGTCTTCCGGACCATTTTCTCTCGATACCCTTGACAGGTTTCAGGCTTGATACCCTGCTCATTGTGGTCTACCCGACTATCGACTGTACCTTCCCGGTGACTGTTCGCGTGCTGGAAAACTAGTTGCCAATATTTTTTAGGGACATACACAGGTGACTGCGGGGGTATACTGTGGTACCTAGGACAGACATCAGGCCACGCTTTGCAGAGTATACCCGGAGGGTGCTTCCATTTTCGAGTTGCACTTGCACCGGTAAGTTGTTCTAGTGTTGGTTGTTGTAACTGTTCTTCAAAATAGTTAGTCATTGTGTGTCTTATCTCTTAGGGGCTTCTTTTTAGTGTGTGTTACTGTTTGAACATCTAGAATACCTCAGCGTGTCTTGGATCTTCTCACACAGTGGAGGATCTCGAGCTTTGCCGGTCACGAAGGCTTCTGGGCCTGTCGCCGGTTATACTGGAGCCACCCCCGCCACCATTGAGATGGAAGATAGACCAACAAGGGTCTTTCGAAGCAACCAGATTACAAACCATTGTGCCCGAACAACTCCCGGAGGAATCAACAGCCAATCTTGGCTCGGTTGAAACTCCAACCACTGATACTTGTCCACAAGTTATTGTACCAATTCAATTTTACGAACGCCTGTCAGTGCCTCACACAGCTATGGAAACAAACATTGTTACCTCCTCTGGGAATTCTTCCATTCCCACCACCGTTGCTACCACAGGAGAAACATATCCTAACTTGCCGTCGTCGGTCCGAGCCACCATGGTATCGGCCGCAACTACGTCGCACAGTGGACCGACCCCATCTATTGCGGCAGCCACAACTCCCTTCACACCTAGTGTGACAGGCCCTGCGTTCTCATACGGTATGCCTAGTTCGGGTACAAGTCCTGCACTCACTTACTCCACTTTACAGACTTTGGGTCTGGGGGCAGGGAGCTCTAACGCTCCTCTGCAAGGTCAACTTGGGGGAATTCCTGTCCCTTTTAATGATTTTCCTTACGTTGGAGGTCATATCTCTCCTTTGTCCCCTTCGCTTGGTGGTTTGCATCAGCTGTCTTCCAGGCAGCCTGCACACACGAGTTCATTTGGAGCCAGGAGTCAAGGAACACCTGCGCAAACTCTGTCGGTAGGTTCGTCACATTTTGTTTGGAACAAGACATTTGGTAACAACACTTTCGCATCCAATGCCTTCCCATCTGGGGCACTCCCATTTTTGGACAGTCTACTCCGACGCAGGGTACTATTCCTGCACCGGGGGCACATATAACAGGACCTTGGAACTCAGGACAAGGATCCGTTCCCTCCTCTGGAATGTCGTTCTGGGGTAATTATTTCCACAGTCAATGGAACCCTGGACAGACTACTATGCCTCTTACATCAGGACCGACATGGGGTAGTCCTTCCCAAAGTCCTTCAAACACGATGCATGCCCCTCATTCTATGTCCTTTATGGGGAATCAACCAATGATGTCTCCACAGATGCAAAATCCTTACGCTGGTTAGGGCCATGGTTTCTACCAGAATTTGGGCCAGCAGCCAAACTTTTCCTAGCAACCTGGTGCCAGTCAAACCCCAGAACCCTTTTCCCCCAGCTATCAACAACAACCCAAACTACCATTCCTGGCGACATTACACTTTCTTGATTTGACAAGGTTGTTAAATGATCCTATTTGTCACGATCCACGTTGGCCTCCAATGCCAATGAAGTTTCCTTCGGACATTCCAAAGTTCAAGGCCAAGCCTAACGAAGATCCAGGTGATCACGTGACTACCTTCCATCTTTGGTGTTCATCTAACTCATTGAAAGATGACTCCGTCTAGTTGCGATTGTTTCAACACACTCTTATCGGGAGTGCCGTGAAATGGTACATTGAGCTTGATCTCTCAAGATACTCTTCTTTTGGTGAACTGACGATGGCCTTCCTTAACAATTTCCAGTTACCTGTGAGATACGACGCTGGCACAGAGCTACTTGTCAATTTCGAATAGACGACAGTGGACCATATCTCTGATCATATCCGAGAGTGGAGACGCCGAAAGAGTCTAATCAAAGTACCAATCCCATTGGAATTCCTGTTGGAGTGGTTCCTTAAGTCTTTAGTCCCACAATTATCCAAAGACGTCACGACTTCAGGAGTTTTCTCCGAAGAATATGCCATCATGAGGGCTCAATAGTTTGAGCTCATCTATTCTCAGTCTGGTTTATTATACAACATCCTGCTAGATGCACCACGATCTATACTAGATAAAACTAGACAGAGAGCTGGACCACATGCCGATGGTATTGTTGGGTTAGCACAAACCAAGCCCGCTGAGCAATTGAAAAAGCAATTGCAACAGTTATCTATACAACACTTAACGGCCAGCCAGACTACTGCTTTCGCTGCTCCTCCTACCCAAACGTCAGAAGTACACTCCGTGTAGACGACTAACCCAAAGGCCACCCAGCAGCCTGAAGGGAAGAAAAAACAATGAAAGAAGGGTAAGGGGGAGAAAAAACCCATTGATAATGCTGGCGAGGGCACCACGGAAAAATGGAAGGCAAGGTATCCATGCAACTTGTGTGCGGAGGAACACCCAACCCACCTATGTCCTCGACTTGTAGAGGCCCAAAAGTTTGTCACATAGCAACAACAAGCCGTGTTGACTAATCCCTTTCATCATGGGCAAAATTTAACTCAAGCCTCTACAAGTGCCGAAGGAGGCAGCCAAGAAACCTGCCCTCCCCCAAACAATTCCTCATCCGCAAACGTATATATGGTTAGGGGTGATGCTTTAATAACGACTAGAGCGCACGACTATAGTAAAACAAGTGCCTCTGAGAAGGGTAAAGAAGCTGAGATCCCATCTCTTCCTCTACAGATCGAGAAGACGTTGGGTGAAACAATGACACACATTCCAAAGGGTGCATTTAAGAAATCTTCTCACAACCCAAACGCAAGGGCCGCCCAGAATTACTCTGTGGTGGAAGATTTATCACAAACCCCTTGTGCGATGTCCGCTTTGGAAGTCCTCCAAAGCTGCCCTGCTCAGAGGAAAGCCTTGTTGACTGCTTTAGGCTCTACTGAGACTTGTAACCCAGGTACCATCATGTTAGATACGACCGACTTAAAACCTCGTCTGCCTTACCATGTTGTGTTTCAGATAGTAGTGGCTCATCCCACGAAAACTTTTACACGGAATATCTTCTGCACGGTGGTCGACGAGGGCGCTTCTACTTGCGTTATGTCGTTAGCATGTTGGAAAGCCATTGATCAACCCGCTTTGTCTCCATCACCTACTCTCCTCACTGCATTTGACGGTCGTTCTTTCCGACCACATGACATCGTTCCTTCTTTCCCTGTGCAGTTAGGAGGGAAGACCGTGTGCGTTGAAGTAGAGGTAGTCGATGCTCCCCTCGACTTTAACCTCTTGTTAGGTCAAAGTTGGACTTATGCTATGCAAGCCGTGGTTTCTACAGTTTTCCGAGTCTTGTTGTTTCCACACGAAGGCCAGATAGTGACCATCGATCAATTTTCCTTCTCTAGACCTGACCCAACTTTGGGGGCATCCATGGTTCCCATGATAGATAATCCTCAACCCGGTGTCGTTAATGTAGGATTTGGTTTGTGCCCATCCTTGATGGGTACCTTTGATTGCCCACCTCCTCATGACGATGTCAAGTTTATATCGAATCACCACAAGGCTGAGATTTTTCACGTTTCGTCATTCCGCATGACTTACTTTGAGGATCCGTGGATTCTTCCTTCCCCATCAGCCACGATGGATGAGATAGGGCACTCTGGCATGCCCATGCCCTTGTCGGCTGCTGAAGTAGCGTACTCTTTAGTCCAGCAAGCTTCAGCTAACACCGATCTGACTCCCGCACAAGAGTTGGATCCACTTCCAGAGCCTATTTGGGCTCAGGATTCTCTTGCTACCACCGATTCGTTAGACTTAGTCTTGCCTTCCGACGAAGCAGTGATCGAAGCAATGACTAGTCCGGAAAAACCTTGGGATGATCTTCATCACTGATCATATTTCCTCCCAGAGTTACACCGAATTGAGGAAGGAGAATTCACTATCACCATGACGGGAGATCAGCCGTGTCCTATTAACCTCTTAGCTACACAGGAAATTTATGCAGAGGGGAATATAGCAACTATCGCTGAAACTATACCTATTGACATCTCCCGAAACCCTGGCATCGTAGAGAATGTCTTCGTCGGAGTGGATTGCTTCCCCGAAGAGATTCAAATTTACACGGATCTTTTCAAAGAATTCCACGACGTTTTTGACTGGTCTTATGAGGAAATACCAGGTATCGATCCAAAAATAGTTGAACATGAAATCACAACGTATCCTGATGCTAAGCCTGTTCGACAGAAACTTCGTCCAATCAATCCTAAGAAAGTAGCAGCCATTAATCTCGAGGTTGAGAAATTTCTCAAGGCAGGGTTCATTTACCCTATTCATTTGACTCAATGGGTGTCAAACTCCATTCCGGTCGATAAAAAACAAGGCACGATTCGTGTATGTACCGATTTTCGTGATTTGAACAAGGCATGTCCAAAAGATAATTATCCAACCCCATTCATCGACCAGATCATTGATGAATGTGCTGGTTGTGAAGCCTTTTCGTTCATGGATGGTTTTCGGGCTATAATCAAATTCAAATCAAACCTGAGGACCAACACAAAACGACATTCATCTGTCCGTGGGGTACGTTCGCCTATCGTAAGATGTCGTTTGACCTTGAAAATGAGGGAGCCACTTTCCAGTGGACCATGTCTTTTGTGTTTCACGACCTCAAACATATAGTCGAGGCCTATCTAGATGATTTAGCATCACGCTCTCGCAAGCAAAAGGATCATCCTATGCACCCCAGACTAATCTTCGAACGCTGTCACTACTTTAGGATTCGCTTGAATCCCAACAAGTGCAGATTTTGCGTCACGTCAGGACGTTTGTTAGGTTTCATCGTATCAACAACAGGGATCATGGTGGATCCTCCTAAGGTGGAGGCAATAATCCAGTTTCCCCCCCCACGCACATTCTTACAACTTCAAAGTCTTCAAGGCAAGGCGAACTTTTTACGACGCTTCATCACCAACTATGCCGAAATTACCAAGGGATTTATGCGTTTACTCAAGAAATATGTTCCCTTTTTCTGGGACGAAGCCGCTCAATGCTCTTTCGACGCATTAAAACACTCTCTCACAACCGCACCTCTTCTACGACCACCTAATTATAACAAAGATTTCCTATTATATCTGGCTGCCGCAGAGTCAACCATAGGCATAGTTTTAGTTTAGGAAGATGATTCGTTTTCAGAATACGTGATCTATTACCTGAGCTGAGGCCTCGTAGGACCGGAACTTAATTATTCCCATCTCGAAAAACTTGCATTGGCAGCAGTTCATGTTGTTCAACGGTTCCGTCACTATGTTCTGTTTCGCAAGACCACCTTCGTGGCTGTCGTGAATCCATTCCAGTACATGTTGACACGACGAGTTATCGGCGGAAAAATCAGTAGATGGATGGTCATCCTCCAATAATTTGACTTAGACTTCGTTTCCGCAAAGTCCAAGAAGTCATTAGTCTTTGCAGAACTTATTTAAGAACTTCCGGTTGAGTCAGGTGACGTTGTGCCTGAGGAATCGCCTATCCAAGGGGATATGTTTTTGATTGAATATTCAGACCCCTGGTACGGAGATATACTGATCTATCTCCAGACTTTGAAGTGCCCCACCTCTGCTTCTCGTGACGAGCGTCGATGGATACGCCATCAGGCTAAGAATTATCTCATACTCGATGATACATTGTATCAGAGAGGTGTAGACTGCATATTGCGTCGATGTCTCACTCATGAGGAGGCCATCATAGTGCTCAACGATTGTCATACAGGAGCCTGTGGCGGTCACTTATCTGGGTTGAAAACAGCCCAAAAGATTTTATGAGTAGGTTACTTCTGGCCCACACTTATCGAGTCGGTCAAGAAGTGTCATCCGTTCCAAATCTTCTCTCGGAAGATGAGGGCACATCCAGCTCCTATGTTTCCTGTCATCACAGTTGGTCCCTTCACTAAGTGGGGAATTGATTACACTACATGCAACCCCCCGTCAGCAAGGTGGCACCGCTATATCATCATAGCTGTCGACTACTTCACTAAGTGGGTCGAAGCTATGCCAACGTTTAAAGATGATGGAGAGATTGCAACTCTCTTCTTATTCAACCAGATTATAGCACGGTTCGGTGTCCCGAGAGAGATTGTCACTGACCATGGAAGTCACTTTCAGAACCAAATGATGTCCGAATTAACATCAAAGCTTGGGTTACAGCAGAAACATTCATCACCTTACTACCCCCAAGCCAATGGGCAAGTGGAAGCTGTAAACAAAACTCTCAAGACTATCCTACAATGAACTATCAACTTAGCCAAGTCAAATTGGCATTTGATGTTATACTCGACATTATGGGCTTACCGAACATCTGTTAAGACTGCAACCGATTTCTCACCTTTCCAACTCGTTTATGGCCTGGAGGCAGTCTTTCCCATCGAATGTCAAATCCCATCTCTGAAATTGGCAGTACAGTTATTGCCAGACACTTCTCCACTTGAAGAACGGTTAGTACACCTTGAGAAGCTTGATGAGCAGCGTCGTGATGCGGCCCTGGCCAATGAGGCTCATAAACATAAGGTCAAGTGTCAATATCATAGGTCCGTTCGTCCTCAGATTTTTTCTGAGGGCGACTTTGTCCTGGTCTATGACCAAGATAAGGACCCCCTGGGGGCAGAAAAGTTTAAACCCATGTGGTTTGGACCCTTTATTATTAAAGAGGTTTTAAAAAATGGCACTTATCGTTTGGTCAATTTTGAAGGGAATGCTTTGGCGGAGCCTAGAAATGAGCTCTACCTCAAGAAGTATTACTCATAGAACAGTCACTGTGGGTAACTTTTTGTAACATATGTATAGTCTTTGTACTATTACTTTTTTACATTTCTTTTAAAAAGTGTTATGGATGTGTCATTGATGGTATCTTTCGTCAATATGGAAGATGTCAAGTGAGTCCGAGGTGTTCGTTGGGTATGCAGACGGTGCTAGTCGGCACACGCGGAGGCTTGCCTCCGCAGCTTGGGTAATCTTTACACCACAGGGTCAGTTGTTATCTTTCGGAGGTATATGCTTAGGTGACACCACAAATAATGTTACCGAGTATAGTGCAGTTATTGAGTTGCTTCGTGATGCATTGTCATTGGGTATCTCTCATCTCCGGGTCTATCTAAACGATCAACTGGTTGTGTCGCAGCTAAACAGAATATACCGGGTTCATGATTCAACCTTACACCGACGATTCCTTAGGGTACGCCTCTTAGAACACAGCTTTAATTACATTACATATTTTCATGTTCCTAGGAGATTAAACCAAATCACAAATACTCTAGCTAATCACATTTTAGATTGGCATCTGGCCCACATATAAAAAGATCATGGACATAAACATGTAAATATATTTTTGCACACATAATCCATAAGACACAAAAAGAGATAAAAAACCATATATAAACATCATAAAATCCTCAGAGTTCATAGATGGGCGCAAGCGCCTCAAAAGTGGGAACATTAACGAGTCACCGGGCTTATACCCTAAAAAATATATACATATCATTGCTCGTGGCACGTAAAAGTCTAAAGTCTTCTCAGGGCCTATGGGCCCTGTTATAATCATGTACAACTTGGACTAAACACCTAAACAATCGGACCCATGTACGAGGTTCCCCCACAACATGAGTCTGCATGGATGGCGGCAGGTCCTCTATCTCTGCCATGGGAGCTGTGCGAGTGAGCGCAGTAAAGTTCCGCTCAATTCACCTCAGGACCCTCTCAGCCTCTCCTGCTGGGAGGTTCCCTGCTACTGCTGCTCCTCTAGTGGCGGCAGCTGCGGCTTGTCGCCGTGGGAGACGCCTGTTCCGTGCATAGTCGACAGGTCGCATGGGTCCCACATCCGCATGCCATAAACATCCACCCATCAAAAAACTCTGGTATACAAAAACATGATATATATATCAAAAAAGACATAAAAATTACATATGAAAACAAAAAAAAAACTATATAGGTGGAGACTTACCCATCTCCCCTCGCTCCTCACCAGGAGGGACTAGTATCTCTAGATCTCTGGAGAAGTCGATCCCCGCATATGGGTAGTCCTCTATAGCCAGGATCTGCCGTGACAGCCAAGCAAAGAAGTCATCGTTGAAGGCCTCCACGGTCCTTCCACCACCCTGTCGCGGAAGTAACACTGCCCATCTGCATACTGCGGGGAAAGTGGCCAGATGTCCTCGTATTGTCAGCCGAGGACTGAAGCACGAAACTCTCTTGAGAAAGAACGAACACAGGATGGTCCCAAACCCGAAGTTCCTATGTGTCCGCCGTCGGCAATATGTCAATTGCCTCTTCATGCACTCCAACAGTGTGGTACTCCAATAAAAAATTTGTGCATTCATGCACTGGATCGCACAATTCATCTGTGCGCGCGAAGCCTTATGCACGGCTGCTGAGCTGGTAATCCGCCCAATGAGAAATAAAATAGTCTGGTACCGATGAACCTCTATGATCGGTCCCAGCCTCACAGTACTCATCGATCAGCTCCGAGACTTTGCTCGGCCCCGCAGGAAACGTCTGAAAGTTGACTGGTTCCCCTCTCCTTGAGAGGCCAGTCAAAAAGAAAATATCCTCGGTGGTGGGCACCAAGGATTGCCCCTCTAGCATGAACGCCTCTGCATCAGGGTGTCAGTAATCAACCAAGGCATTCAATAGCCTTGGTTGCGCACGCATGAACAGACATAAAAAGAATTTTACCAACCCACACTGCGTCAGCACGACCACAACATTCGGATCTGCAGCCACTAACTCATTGGCGGCCTTGTGCTCCCTTTCCCTCCACTGAACATACATCCTGCCAACACAACAAGGTAAAGGAGGGTCAATATATGTTTTCATTGGCTTTTTCATTACGTGGGGGGGTAAACGCGGCCTGTAGAGGTGACAGTTGTGGGTACCCGCGTGCAGGCTTTGCTCTGCATGCGGGTACCCGCGGGCTGTCCCTGGACAACCCACGCTTACCTAGGGCCGACCTTTTTGAGGTAGACGCCCACCCCAAAAATCAACTAAATGCTACAAAGGAAGTATTGAATAGGTAGACAAGGGAGTTTGTACTTACTTGGTCCAAGCAGAAGTCCGTTTCGTCCACTGTAGCTCCCGAAATCACAATCTTTGGCAAATGGGGACTTTTGGCTCCAGAGTCAATTTCCAAATCAGCAATGGTGATAATGAGATGCCAGCTTCTATTTATAGACTTTTTGGCCTCTTTTTGTCACTTTTTTGGGCCCCTTTATCAATTTCTTTATACCAAAAACCATTTAGAGTGATCCAGGATTTATATGGGAGGGATTTGATCGGGTATTGGGACAATTTTTTTTGAGTTTCGAAAAAAAATAAAAAATATATATATATATATATTGACGATCCATAAAAAAAAAGATAAAAATTATTTTTTCAAAAAAATCAACTTGAGCATATAGGTTAGGATTCTACCCCAACTTTTGCATCTCGTTGCCTTTTTTCTTATGATGTAGGATCGATCCCATCCGGTTGTGACACATAACCGTCATATCTGCTCTAGAAGTGTCACAACTTGGTGGTAGAGCTTACCAAAACATGGATGCCCTAGGTAGGTCCTGGTTGCATTATGGTGTTCATGCCGTTTCTAACAACACTGTAGGCTCGGGAGTCCATATAGTCTTTCCTGAATATGAGTTTGAGCCTCATTTGTATGGGTCTTTTTCACTCTTTAACTTACCCTCTGGACTCCCAAAACATAACGGGTCTCCTTTTAAGCTATTTTCAGACCCTCTAAATATGAAAAGATTGCCGAGCGATCTTGTGGCCTTTCACGCTCGTTAAACTGAAATTTGAAGTCACGTCTGTCTGGCGGTCGTTTCCCCTTTTTTTGTCTGGATGACCAACTGTATGAACAAATGAATACTCTATTGAATTCCCATTCTTTAGAAGAGTATCCTCAGGTATAATTTTATTCCTTTTGCGGGCCTGAGGGACTAAATTTACGAAAAAGAAACCCCTATGGAGTCCATAGTTAAGCTCTTTTCAGACTCCCTAAAATTGAAAAGATCATCGAGTGACCTTATTATTTCACACTCGTTAAAATGGTCCAGTAGAACATTCCTGACGGAGTCCATAGTTAAGCTTTTTTCAGACTCCTTAAAAGTGAAAAAATAGCCGAGTGATCTTGTCATTTTCGCACTCGTTAAAATGGTTTTGAATTGACGTCTAATCGATGCTAGTTTATCCCTTTTTCGAACCGACTAGACTATGGTCGAAAAAGGTACCCCAATGGAGTTTCCTTTTATGCTTTTTTAGACTCTATAAATATGAAAAACCACCAAGCTTCCCTTCTCTAGGCTCGTTAAACTTACATCGAAGGACGTTACCATTGTGTGTTCTATCAACCGCATTTGCATATCTTACCCATCAGTCTTGTAACCGTTTGCTTCTGCGTCTTAACACCTTTGGCCGATGGAGGATTTTTCCCGAGTATCATTTCCCTATAACATCAGTCTTGTCCTTGTGCCTTGATCTTGTATGTTTGCAGTACTCGTTCCTCCATTGTAACGTAATATTCCATTATTCTTTTTCAAAAATTATCAAAAAGAACAAAAAAAATCAAATATACCCCAAAAAGAGGACGGGAAAAGTATTTTCTTTATTGGCAGCATAATGAGTCGCCCTTGGATGAAGCACATCTGTTTATTTTATCATCAGACTATGGGATGTAGTACGACCTTAGGAAGATTTTTCTCACTATATAGAGTTGTGTCCTCCACCATTTGGTTACTCTTCCAAACATATGGAGAGTTTGCGTTGCCTCCTTCGTAGAATTAAGATTAACAAGATATGTTGCCTGAGTCTTATCACTTGTTGTGCTATTATCTAAGGGAAGTGTGTCACTAAGCCTGAGTCGGCCCCTCTGCAATATGTCTCTTGTCCGCATACTCGACCATCCTGAACATCCAATCAAGTCTTTGTTCGAAATCACTGAAGCCTTCAGTCCGATCATCAAGATTATCAAGTCCATAACCGACGAGCCGTCGAAGACCTCTGGGTAGTAAAGTTGTACACTCATATTACAATCCTACCCGAGTTTAAAATATTTTGAAGTTGTTTCTCGAGCTCTGAAGTACAACCATCAGGCCGAATCAGCTTCTGGGAGATGGATACTTTATATGTATATCTTTCTGATTTCGAGATGTAGCTCCGCTGTGTATTATTCGTGGCTACTCTTTATAGTTATTTGACATGGATCTACAGTGTATTTGATTGGTAGCCATGGTTCTATTTTATCCCGATCATGGGTATGCCCGCTTCGGTGAGACATTTGTTATTTTGCAGATGACACCTCCTGATTCTTGATCCTGGGGCTCACTCATTCAGCATATCAATACAGATTGGTAAAAGATTGGTAATGTATTTCGGCCATCAGATGCTCTTTTGACCTCACACATTAGGGGGCATCTGTTATAATCCTAAATTTCACCACACATGCTTACCTGGCATCAGGCCAACTCATATACTTTCATGGCCAAAAAATCTGTTGAACAACCTCTTTGAAAATCCTCTTAGGTAAAGGCACACGTGCCCTAACCCACTACTGCATGCGTGTGAACGCTTGCAGGCCTACTACATCCCGCGTTTACCTAACAAAACACAAAAATAGGAAAGTTGCCGATGGGACAAAAAGCTATGGGTCAGTTAACTGAAACTCCCGGCCATGCATGGCCGATAGTTCGTCAAAAACCCTAGCTCCTTCTAGCTTATAAAAGAAGGGGTAGGGGTACTATTTGAAGCAGGAAAATTATAGCGAAGAAACTCTGCCCATTTGCCGAATCCATTTGTCCCAACCCTTTAGCCTTTCCCCAAGCCTAAGGAGAATTAACGCAAAGCAGCTGGAGGACAAAAGAAGAGGAGGAGCCCAGGATCAAGATCAAGGAGCGGTGGCCGGTCTCGACTTTGATTGTAAGTTGATTCATTTTGAAAATAATAAAAGAATACTTTTCCCGTCCCAATGCATGAGTTATCTATGATTTGTGTAATTTATGCTTAATTTCTAACCCTCAAGTAGAAAAGTAGCATGCATGCGTAGTGTTTTGTCTTGATTGCAGGTTAACTTTGGAAGGAGCAGCGCAAGTAAGCGGGCAAAGTGCAACGAAGGATCTACACCAAACATCAGTAAAAAGGTTAGTAGTTCATTTCCATGCATGTATCGTGAAAGAGGGGTTTAAGTTTTGGGTGGTAGGTTAAAAAGTCATTTTTTCACGGTCAAAATGTGCATGCAAGTCTGACCCTAGTTTGCTAGTCCGTAGGGTATTTTTCCCAACAACACATGGTTGACAGGTGGTGTAACAACAAGCGCCCAGAGGAAGGTGGGAACGGGTGACAGATGATGGACACATGTTACCTAGGAAGGATTCAACCCATTGTTGACTTATCGTTTCTCAGGAACTCGCGAAGGAGGAGCATGAAGGCTCAACACTCCAACCTGTGAAGTCGCGAGATGTGAGTAGCGCTAGTATTTATCCTAGGAAGCGGGTAACCGGTGGTGGACACATGTCACACTGGGGAAGAGTCAACCCACTGTTGACTTATCATGGCTTGGGGTTTCACAGGATGAAGAAACTGCACCTTGATCGCTAAGGTCTCGAAACGCTGAGAGCTGAGGTCTCGTGCGATAAGCAGCGACAACACAGCTCATGAGAATAGTATAGCGGGGCTGAAAAGTGGTGTGTGCACATCGCTTTGGTAGAGTCCATGCAACATTGACTTCTCACGTCTCGGGGATTCGCGAAAGAGGATCACGAGAACTCAACACCTCAACTAGCGAAGGTGCAAGTAGTGCTAGTGTTTGGCCTAGCCCACGGTTACGGATAGAAGGCGCTAGTGAGGAGGGAGCCATACCCGCATAGCATCTTGGGTATCAGTGTTTGGAGAAAGGGGAGCCGAGGATCTTGATTCCCGACTCACGATTTGTGAAAGGCGCTTGCACTAAGGCCAGCTTGTGGTCGCTTGGGGAAGTTTAAGGAAGGAGAAGGTCTGCGCTAGGCCCCATAGAAGTCTTGAGGATTTTGTTCCTCAAAGGAAAAGATGAAAAATCTAAGTTGTTGTAGTGGGTGTGTGACAAATTGGTATTAGAGCATCGTTAAAACACTTGGCCTGCTTGGGCTCACAAACGAGTTGCGCATAAACTCCATTTGAAGTATTCTTAAAAGGAGTAACCCTCTATCTTAACCCCTTTAGCAAAAGCCGAAGTTAAGGATGAAAATTCCTACTGTGTGTGCGTTTGAAAAATATGAATTATGCATTGATTATGAATGAATATAATGTTGACTAACAATATGCGTTTTTCTTGCACAACAAGCGGACGATCAACTGCGGGAAACTGCAGACGCATAGAATGGTGACGCACCAAGAAGTGGGGGATGGCTCCCACAATAGAGATGAAGAGTCTGATGAAAGGAGAGCGGTAGAGACCCCTCCCGATCTATCTGAGATTGTGAGAAGCCTCATGGTTGAACTATAGAGATGCAAGGCCAACAACGAGAGGTTGATAAAAGAGCAAGAGAAGTAGACATAAATTAATGCAGTCTTGCTGCAGAGTTTATCCGACATACAAAGACAATTACAACATGAACCTGACACTAGTCACGCGGACCGACGACAAACAAAGAAAATTCAAAGTCCACCTGGGATATGGAAACGTGGTCTTTCAAGTGGCCACACTGGGAAGAGCACCTCAAGAAAGGTCCACCCCAGAGATAAGGGCCAAGCATCGAACGATTCCTCTGGAAAGGAAACTGGTGACTCGGAGGGATCTTCTAGTAGCAGAACTAGTTCATATTCCCGAAGAAAACAGAAGAAGCGAAAGCATTCCAAGAGTCACAATCTCGAATAATTCAAGAAGGCCAAACCACCCTCTTTCGATGGTGAAATAAAGAAAGGGGAGGAAGCAGAGGCTTGGCTGTTTGGACTAAAGAAGTATTTTAGAGTCCATGACTTCTTAGAAAATTTGAAGGCCCGAGTAGCCACTTTCAACTTGAATGGAAAGGCTTCCATTTGGTGGGAAGACCTTAAGAATGTAAAAGGGATTCACGAAGAGGACCTATCTTGGGAATGGTTTGATAAATACTTCAGAAATAAGTATCTGTCGAAAAAGTTGGGGCAATGCACCATAGAGGAATATGTCAGCAGATTCCTCGAATTGTTGAGGTACATACCCTATATAAAAGTAGAGAATGCAAAGGTGCAATGATTCATCAGCGGACTGCCTAAGGATTATCATAACAAGATTGAGTTTGACTAGCCAAAGACCCTAGAAGACACTATCCGAAAGGCAAGATATTGTTATGAACAGTTGGGGCATCAGACAGAACCTCGCGAAAAATGGAAGCAGAAGAATAGTTCGGGATTCCAGAAAAAGGGGTTTAAATCCCCAATATTTAAAAACTATAAGAAGGACTCAAGGATGAGCTTCCCAACCCGAAGTGTACACCAGCAGAATTTCCCCTCCCAGAGTGGAAATAAACTTTCTGTATCTACCCCAAGAAATATTGTTAACCCAAAGAGAGAACCCTTGAAATGTTGGGGTTGTGGAGAAGAACATCTACTGAGGGATTGCCTGCATCGACAACAGAACAGTCGAAGAATTTACAACGTTCAAGAATCTACCACCGTCAATGACGTGGCTAGGAGCGTGCCACAAATTTATGTAGCCTTGGATAATAAAGAAGCTGACCACCAAGCTTCAGTGGTGGAGATGGAAGGTACGATCACCAACCATCTAGTGTCTATTCTAATTGACCCTGGTTCAAATTTGAGTTATATAGCTCCTAAGGTTGTTGATAAGTGTAAATTACAGCCACATAAACACACCAAGCCATGGATGGTACAGTTAGCCACTGGCACCAAAATAAAAGTAGCGAAGGTCATACCAGCTTGCCAATTCACTATGGGTGAGTTCCCCACCCAAGCAACCCTTAACATACTACCCCTAGGATCATATGACCTATTGATTGGAATGGACTGGCTAGCCACATATAAAGCTAGATTGGATTGTTACCATAAAAATTTAGAGTGTGTAGGTGAAGAAGGAAGAAGGATAACCCTTCGAGGGATCCAAAAACCTGTCTCGGTGAGATGAATATCAACCCTTCAAATGAGAAAGTATTGCAGAAAGTAATGTCTACTTTATGCGATACAGGTGTTGGAATCAGATGAAGATGAAAAACCAAGCCTCGAATACCACCCCACACTAAGATAATACAAAGATGTATTTCCAGAAGAGGTACCGGGTCTACCTTCGAGAAGGGACATTGACTTCTCGATAGAAATTGCACCGCGAACGGTGCCAGTGTCTAGGACACCCTACAGAATGAGCACACCCGAGCTAGTTGAGCTTAAATTACAACTAAAAGAAATGATGGACAAAGGCTATATCCGGCCCAACGTGTCTCCATAGGGAGCACCAGTTCTATTTGTAAAGAAGAAAGATGGTACCCTCCGACTATGTATAGATTATAGACAACTAAACAAGGTAACCATAAAGAACAAGTACCCCTTACCCAGGATCGATGACCTGTTCGATCAATTGGGAGGTGCTTCCATATTCTCAAAGATTGACTTGAGATCTGGATGCCATCAAGTCTGAATAAAGGGTGAAGACATCCACAAAACTGCCTTCAGGACGAGATATGGTCACTATGAATTTGTGGTAGTACCATTCGGATTAACCAATGCCCCTGCCACGTTTATGTGCTTGATGAATAATGTGCTCAGAAAATTCCTAGACAAATTTGTACTGGTTTTTATTGACGATATATTAATTTACTCCAAAAGTAGAGAGGAACATGAGGAACATCTTAGACTCGTGCTTCAAGTGTTAAGAGAACATCAACTCTATGCCAAATTTAGAAAGTGCGACTTTTTCCAGAAGCAAATACATTACTTGGGTCATGTCATATCTGAAAAAGGAGTAGTAGTAGACCCTGACAAGGCCATGTCTATCATGGAATGGCATACTCCAAAGGATGTTTTAGACATCAGATCCTTTATGGGCTTAGCGGGATACTATAGGAGATTTATAAAAGGATTTTCCAAGATTGGTTTCCCAATCATTGCCCTCCAGAAGAAGGGAGCCAAATTCACGTGGACACAAGAATGTGAAGAAAGATTTCAATCCCTAAAACATATACTAACCCACGCACCCGTGTTGAAGATCGCCAATCCCGAAGCTGACTTCCTCATGTGAACAGATGCCTACAAGGAAGGGATCATAGGATTCCTTATGCAAGGAGGAAGTGTAGTCTGCTATGAATCCCGAAAATTGAATGAACACGAAGTCAACTATGTGACCCATGATCTAGAACTGGCTGCCATAGTGCACGCCTTAAAAATGTGGAGGCATTACCTCTTGGGAAAAAAATTTGTACTTATGACAGACCACTGTAGATTGTGATATCTATTTGACTAACCAAAATTCAATGCTAGACAAGCTAGGTGGATGGCCCTTCTTAGTGAGTTTGATTTCGAAATCAAACATATCAAGGGAAAGGAAATCAAGGTGGCCGATGCCCTTAGTAGAAGTATGAAAACAATTCATCTGGCAGTGGTGAGCACATGCGAGACGAATGTCAAGGAAAGAGTCAGGAATGCACAAGAGACAGACACATTCTTCCAGACTGTGACCTCGTATCTGGAGCAAGAACCCACAGGAATAAAATATGAAGGCTACCAGATGATAGATGGAGGTCTTCTAACTTACAAAAACAGATTGTATATTCCAGAATGTGATGACTTGAATAGGTTCATAATGGATGAACTACATAAAAGATCCTATACTAGTCATCCCGGATACCAGAAGATGATCACAACCACCATGAAAAAATTCTATTGGCCTGGATTGAAGAAAGACATAGCTGAGTACTTAGCCAAATGCATAGAATGCCAACAGGTTAAAGCAGAACACCGACACCTAGCAAGATTATTACAACCTCTACCAATCCCGAAATGGAAGTGGGAAACCGTTTCCATGGACTTCATCACCAGATTACCAACATCGACCAAAAAAAATGACGCCATCATGGTAGTGGTGGATAGATTGAGAAAGTTTGCCCATTTTATCCCCATCAAATCGACTTGCAAGGAAATCGATATCGCCAACGTATTCATGAAGGAGATATTCAGACTACATGGTATGCCTAAGGAGATCGTGTCTGACAGAGACACGAGATTTACTTCCAACTTTTGGAAATCCTTGATGGCTGGTCTAGAGACCAAATTACTGTTTAGCACAACCTATCATCCTCAAACCGATGGACAGATGGAAAGTGTGAACCAAATATTAGAAGACATGCTAAGGATGCATGTAATGCATCAACCCAAAAAATGGGAAGATTACCTGCCGCTGGTGGAATTCGCCTACAACAATGGCTACCAAGAATCTTTGAAGATGAGCCCTTTCGAAGTCCTCTATGGTAGACCATGCAATACTCCAGTCAGTTGGAGTAATCCCATGAAAAAAGTTACTATTGGACCTGACATGTTGAAATAAATGGAACAACAAGTGACTCATATAAAACAAAATCTAAAGGTCGCTTAGAACAGACAGAAAAGTTATGCCGACCGAAAGAGAACTCCGAGAGAATTCATGATGGGAGACCATGTATATCTCAGAGTTAGGCCCAGGAAGAGTTCCCTGAGGATGGGATCTTGTGACAAGTTGGCCCCTCGGTATTGTGGACCCTTCGAAGTTCTAGATAGAGTGGGACTTGTAGCCTATAGGCTAGCACTTCCTCCCACAATAAAAGCATATAATGTTTTCCATGTTTCATTATTGAAGAGATATGTACATGATTCTAATCATATAATTGACTGGTCTGTGATCCAGGTGGAACCAGAGGGAGAATTCCTACCAGAACCTCAATGCATACTGAATAGAAAGGAAACCCCACTCAGGAACCGAACCATTGCACAAGTCAAGGTGCAGTGGAAACATTTTGGCCCAGATGAGGCTACATGGGAAACAGAAGATGCCATGAAACAAGCATATCTGATTTTGTTTACTTCTGCACATACATGTCATATTGATAGATAAGAACATCGAGGAAAATGTTCCTTTAAGGGGGGGGGAATTGTAACACCCTGTTTCCCCCAGTCTGTAAAAATAACTATATTGGCCAAGAACTATGGCAAACTCAAAGATGTGAATGTTTGACTTGATGGACCTTTGTATAAAAGGTCAATGAATGTAAATTATGTTATGAATATGTGTTGCATGACTGCTGGGAGAGGGATGTGCTAAAAAGAGACCATGATGGCTAATGAGAGGTGGTGGAAGGGACCTCGAATGGTTGCGTTAACTTCCACCGAGCCAGTACTATACTAGTTTATACTTTCTCACAAACCAAAGCAGCTCTCTAATCCTGGAATGGATTTCCCATTAGATTGGTAGGTGGGGAGGCTCCTGAAGAGTTAATGAGGGGATGGGGGTGAACCGCCCATCTGTAACAGCCCTTAGACCTGACCACGGACGACGGAATTCGCGCCACACACAACCTTGTAGACAGAAATTGGCGAGAGAGGAAATGTGGTAAGGGGAGAGCAGTGTGCGCGACGGGGATCGCGAAAGAGACTGGAGAAACCTTGGAAACGCAGGGAGTTATGAATATCAGGAGAAGGAGAGTAACCTTTGTCCTGGATTGTTTTCCTGTATCAGGAGAAGGAGAGTAACCTTCGTCCTTGATTTTCTGTCGACCTGGAAATAGGACACTGAACCTCAAAGCAACATGGTCTAGCTCGAGGGTGGCTAGTGGTAAATCCGTTTGGAGTCACTGAGCCTATGATTGGGTGGAAACGAGCACCCCTCTCAGCACTTGCATCACGCTTGGTAGATTTGATAAGTGTTCTATACCTTGTATTTCAAACTAAATATCATGAATGCATGCTTGTATTTGTATGCCCATAATAATTCTTGTGTAGAATGATTGTCTGGCATTTTAAACTAAAGATAATGGATGCATGTGTATGTTTATATGTCACCGTTGGTTTCTGTATAAATGGTTAAGTCTGGAAACCTTATGCAAGGAAGGATAGTTCTCTAAGGTCTCGGAGTCGTGGGAGCTTGAAGCCCCGAGAAGTCGAATTTCGTGATTCAAGCTCATAAGGGATAGCGAGCCCAATTATAGAAAGAGGGAATACCCTATCATTTGGTAAACAAATGGTTGAAATCCTTTCGGGAATACCCCAGATATGTCAAAACCAATGGATTTAGAGAAGGAGCACAGGCGTTAACACCTCACCACTTTCAGCCTTCGCAAGTAGCGATGGGACCCAGGACCGTAGATCCAAGGATCTGATGGAGCCCTAATGACCATCAATCTTAGCCTTTGTATGGGCAGGAGAGTAGCATTTCGCTGCCTCGCGACTTGGAGTAGTCAAGGGTAGGACTGCATGAACTCACGATTTACGAGATCGCGATGTAATCGTGGCCATTGGATCCAGGGCACGGGAGGACCGTTGGATCAGAACTTTCGTAGTTATCACCTATCAGGGGTTCGGAACTTGAGGGAGTTTCCTTTTGATTGTGGAAGTCACAAAGAGCCAAACGTCGAGGGCTCGTGCAAGCACGCGACCCATCCTTAAGTGGGGACCGCATGGTTGACAGGTAGTGTAACAATAAGCGCGTAGAGGAAGGTGGGAACGGGTGACAGATGATGGACACATGTCTCTTGGGAAGGAGTCAACCCATTGTTGACTTATCGTATCTCAGGAACTCACGAAGGAGGAGCATGAGGGCTCAACACTCCAACCCATGAAGTCGTGAGATGCGAGTAGCACTAGTATTTATCCTAGGAAGCGGGTAACCGGTGGTGGACACATGTCACACTGGGGAAGAGTCAACCCACTGTTGACTTATCATGGCTCGGGGTTTCGCAGGATGAAGAAACTGCACCTTGATCGCTAAGGCCGCAAAACGCCAAGTGCTGAGGTCTCGTGTGACGGGCAGCGTCGACACAGCTTGTGAGCATAGTATAGTGGGGCTGACAAGTGACATGTGTGGGTCACTTTGGCAAAGTCCACGCAACATTGACTTCTCGCGTCTCGGGGATTCATGAAAGAGGAGCACGAGAACTCAACACCTCAACTGGTGAGGTTGCGAGTAGTGCTAGTGTTTGGCCTAGACCATGGTTACGGGTAGCAGGCTCTAGTGAGGAGGGATCCATACCCGCATAGCATCTTAGGTATCGGTGTTTGGATAAAGGGGAGTCGAGGATCTTGATTCCTAACTCGCGAGTTGCGAAAGGCGCTTGTGCTAAGGCTAGCTTATGGTCGTTTAGGGAAGTTTAAGGAAGGAGAAGGTCTGCGCTAGACCCCATAGAAGTCTCGAGGATTCTGTTCCTCGAAGGAAAAGACAAAAAATCTAAGTTGTTGTAGTGGGTGTGTGACAGTAGGGCTCTTTGATCCCTCAAAAACTAAAGCTATCAATCTCTAATGGTGAAAAACTCCTTATGGTTTTCCTTCACAAGAGGTGTAAAGCTTTCCCAATGCTACACTTTCTCAACCTGTGTCTTAAGGTAAAGATGGCTTTCTCCAAGTGAATTTGAACAACATAACAATGTTATGGATTTTTTTGTTTTCTTTGCATACCATGATCCTTTATTTATAGGAGGATGGTGAGATAGTTTACAACTAGTGTTCAATGTGAATGGGGAGGTCTTTGAAGGTACCTCCCATCCTTTCAATGATCTCAAGGCAGAATTTTAGGGAGATTTTGGGGTATGGTACAGATCTACTTCATCCTAGAAGTGGGTGAGGCTCGAACAAAATCATCAATGCGTCGTTTCCACATCTGCACATGTTTTTCGGTTGTCAGTCGTGGAGGGCACACACTATGTGTGTCGTACACTGTGTTAGCCCGTGTGTTTGTGCACGCGCTATCTTTGTTGAATATGCACGGATTTTCAGGACCATTTGCATAGTTTTTTTATTATCTTTCCAAACTCAATGTCATCATCCTATAATTATTGGTAGTATGTTGTACTTGTGTTGCTTGTTTTTTCATCCATTGTCTGTATTTGTCTGAAAATTTTTTTGGTGATAACAAATGCCCCCTGATGTGTGAGGTTAGGAGCATACATATAACTGAAATTCATCAATGTTTCTTTCTGCTGAAATTGTTGGAACAATAGGAGAGTTGTAGCTGTCGTTTAAGACGGACGGTGAGAGCGACCTGTCAGAGGAAGAGGGGATTCAAAAATAATTCTCCGAAAACTGAAATGTAAAGATGTATCTTTGTACAATCGAGGTAGGAATTCCCAATGCTCGTGTCATGAAACCAAAATAATATGATTGTAACTAAAATTTGTTGATGAAGTAGATCTCTGCATCACCCTCAAGGGCGTCAATGACGACGTATGACAATTCTATGGAATGAACTGGATCTAAATCGAGAAATGGACAATGGTGTAATATGTCGATAACTCAGAGGAATTGATGTCCTAGAAAATTCAGACGTCTTCGGGTGAGTACTGAAAATTGCAATAGTCGCAGAGTAAGACCCACCGTAACATGAAATTTTGTTGGATTCAAATGTTATGGGGATCAATGAAATCAAAAAGAGATAATAACTCTTTTTGTGTCGTCTAAGACTACTCATTAATAGGGGAATGAGAGATAAGATACTACCACCTTACTGGAAACTTGTGTTGACGTCGACATGGAAGGTGGTGTGACTATAAGAAGAAAAGGGCTTCTTGACATCGATTTGATCAAAATGGTATCAGAGATTGTATGGAGGAAAATATGGATAAAATGGTGACATGGACGAAGCTCAAATTGTATGGGACGTAAGAACTTCCCTTGGTTGGGGGAAAATGGGATGATGGAAACAACCATAAAACACGATTTGGTGTCAGGGGGACAACTAGATATTGGGTTGATTGTGTTGAATGGGTGAGACTACAAAGGAGGGGATGATAGGTCCAAAATACATATTTGGAGGACATGTGTGTCAGTGTTAGTCAAAATTTTGTCTATGGCGGGGATAACTTTGTAGAGATGGTGATGAAAGTGGAATGAACCAACCAAGGGAAACATAGGTTGCTCTATGCCAAGGAAAATGTCATGGATTTCGACCACAAAAATATATTGTATGTACGAGAAAGAAATTTATACAAAAATAAATAATGAATCATGGTGGTATTTTTATAGGTACAGAAACGGGTGCCCCAATGGAAGATGGCTTGGCCTGGTGGAGGATCAAGGGTAGGAAGATGGAGGGTGGGACCCATTAGTTAGTTTTGGTACTGGGTAGGTGAATGGAGAGAATGATTACAGATGGGAAACTGATTGTGTAATGGGTGACAGTTTCATGATAATGCGGTGGTGCATTTAATGTAACCAGAAACATGAGGTGGGAGTCCGTAAGGGAGTGGTTAGCATGATGATGAGGAAGATGTATGAGGTTCTGACTTTGGGGTGTAACACTACCAAGAATTCTGAGCCTAATGGATAAAACAACATGAGTGTCAATATTCCAAGGGGAAAATATATGTGGGACAACTCATGGAGGTGAGAATGCTACCAATTGGTAGTACCTAACTGCAATGGATGTGATGGTACCACAAAGTTGGGTGTGGGGATCCTAAGGATAAATTTTGAGGGGTATAACTGGTATATATAGGTGTTTATAGGGGGCGTGAGTGTATGTTGGTTCTAAGTATATACCTGAAGGGGGCAAAGGGTGGCTAAGACTGAAGATGTGGAGGAGGTCGCTAATGAGTACTTGCACATACAAAATCGAATACTCGTTGTGAAACATATTTGAATATGAAGCATATATGATAGTTATGTGAACCTATTCCTGGGATGTGAAGAGGGACCTCGAGGCTCAGAAATGGAATGAGCGATCAATGGTAGCATTATGAAGATGACCAGATAATCATCTTGGTGATGGGAATGGTGCAAAAAAAGGAGCTTGTGTGCTCCAGAATGAAGTTGAAGAAGTTTTGCAAAGGGAGTGTATATGTGGGGGTGGGGCCCACAATCCCAATTCATTTGTACCTATTGATGTGGAGTTATGCTAGAGGATTTTTAGACTATTTTGAGCAATACGAGAGCCTGCAAACTCGAATTTAGTGTGCGTGAGAGTCAGGTAAACCATCAAAACCTCCTGCATAGGTTAGGCATTTTTTGGGTGGGATTGGGGGTTGTACGACCGATTTGATGATTGGGTAGATATGGTTTCATGGGGGTCACCATGGTTCCCATACACATGAGCATGGTTTTTGTGGATACATCCACGTAGGACTACGCGACTGTGTCAATATTGAGCGTGCACATGTGTGCAAAAATTAGGGTTTCGCCTGCACAGTAGGGTGGGAGATGTGCACGACTTAACCTCTGGAATTCACGCACATGTGCGTGATTGTGAGATATTAGGTCACGCACATGTGCATGACTGCTAAATGGAAAGTCACACACATGTGTGCGACCGTAAGGGGGACAAGCATGTGGAAGTGCGTGGTTGTTAAAGAAACAACTACAGAGGAAAAATATTATTTTTTTGCAAAAGAAGAGTTTTCTTGATGAGAAAAAATAAAGCTTTGTGTTGGAATGGGTGCATGTGACAAAGAAGAGGCACAATATGCTTGTCTAGTGGTGAGAGAGGGACTGGGAGACACATTGGAGGATGGTGGGGGATGATGCTTGGATCCAGTGCCATTTGGCCCGAGCGGGTTTATTGTGGTTATTTGATTGCTCATCGCTGTCACATGATATGTTGTTGGATTTTACTATTCGAATGTGGAAGCCCGAGTGATAGTTGTTTGAGGTGTGGGGCGTGACCTACAAATTACAACGGATATTGAAATTTACTTCCTGACTAGGCTCCCTTTTGAGGGACTGAGTTTCCGACACAACCAAGGATCCCACTGGGGATGACGATAGGAGCGATGGCCAACGAGCACTGCTCTGGGACGACGGTTATGCCTAACATCTCGATTAGTATAGCCATGATTTAATCATTGGAGACACAGGTTTTTTTCATGATGATTGTGCACATTTTTGGGTCTTTGGGGACTCAACACATCTCGAGTGCGTTGTTGGTTATTGTAGAGCAGGCCATTGAGGGTCGTATGTATTCCTGGGCGTGTGTGATGCGGGCCTATATGGTGGCACAACTGGATAGGTGTTCCACTGCGAGAGGCAGCGCGTTTGCATTTGAGTCAGTATTTTGTGCCTTTATGTTTGAGAGGGTGGACTTGTTACACCTGCAGGCAATTTTGGACCCTCCCGCTGAGAAAGACCTTAGACTGATGAGATGGGGGCATTTGTTTCCTCACCAAGGTGGTGGCGAGGTGGGATAATATCTTACGCCCTTGTTTGAGTGGGTTTGGTGGCATACCCCATAGGTGTTTTTGGACTTCCCTTATCATGGAACTGACTTCCAACACCACCCGAACATGTGTCTATTGTCGGGTGAGCTCTGGGATGAGCGAGGTGAGTTTGTTGTATTTTTTTGTGTGTTTTAGCACTTGTTGATTTGTAAGTTTTTATATCAAACTACTAATACAAGTTTGTGGTGTGTTGATGCATATGTTGGATCCAACGGTTGGGAGGTTGTTATTGCATAGGCAGTAGAGGACAAGTGTGTAGTAGAGGGGAGGGTGAGGAGGTGTAGTTGATACAGTGATCTAGGGGAAGGGCCCTCACATGTGGTGAGGGCGGGGCCGAGTCATGCTCAGGAAATGGAGGATATGGCCACGATGGTCCATGAGTCTGAGGATTCATGAAGACAGTTGGAGATCGTACTGGATGGAGTGTCAGAGGATCTTTGGCCATAGGTTAGAGATGAGTGGATCCTAGAGTAGTATATCAGAGGGGCTCCACAGTAGTAGGGTATGCCATGATGGGTCAGATTCCAGCTAGTGAACTGTCGCAGAGGGGAGACCCCATGTGGGGGCAGAGGGACCTTAGTGAGAGTTACCAATATAAGTGGCCTTTGTAGGGTCATGGCCCCATTTTGTACAATGTATAGGAGTTGATGAACTCCCATTTTGTACGATGTATAGGAGTTGATGAACTCCCATTTTGTATGTATTGAGGGGTTTTGGGTATAGGAAACCTAGCCATGGAACTAAGGCACTTTTTTTAATTTTTGTATCAAAAACATGTTTGGGATATATATATGAGTAGACCATTTGAGAGTATGCTTCTGATGTTTTTGGTGATTATATGTGATGTTTATGATTGTTTCCTTGTTAAATGGATGATGAATAATGTTGAAATGTATGTTAATGTGATAAATTCCAATCTAGGACTTGATTAGACATATGATCTGCAAATTGGTTTAGGCTCATAGGGATATGAGTAAATGTGATTGACTCAAAATTGTGTGATAAAATTCTAACTTGTAGGTACTTACGGTATAAGCATGAATCACGGGCACAATACACTTTGTTCAACTACAGGACGATGATTTGGGAATCTAAGAGGACACTTAAGTGACAGATGGGGAGGTGACTAGCCTCGGAGAGGAGGCCAATGAAAATGGTGTATTCAGCTTGGTTGTTAGTGGTAGGCCCGATGCATATACTGTTGGAGTGAATTAGTACATGATCCGAGGTGTAAATGGCCCAAGTTGCTGAAGCAAGATTCCAAGTCCAACCACTGACACCATCAACATACCCGATGTGGTAAGAGAATGGAGGATTCATATATCAAAACAAGGACAGAGGATTAGGCCCATGGTTTGGTAGAGAGAGGTGGTTAAAAAAAGACTAAAAACACTAAGAAAATGTAAGAAAAAAATAAGGTAGAGTGGCTATGCTTAAGGGTAGAACTTATTCAAGTATAATCCGTTGACAGGGTCCTTGTGTGTGGCTCCTTTAGGATGATCCAGAATGTAGTCACTTTTAGTAAGGCAATGACGAATGATATAGGGACCTCGCCAAATAGATTCAAATTTTTCATGGCCTAGAGTGTTGTGTGTGATATCATAGGCCAAGACTAGGTCGCCTTTGGTGAAGGACTGAAGATTAACATGACAATCAAAAATGGACTTCGATCGTTTCTTAGTTGCGTCATTATGTTGTAGAGAGGATCGTTAGTTCTTGTTGAGAGATTTGAGAATGATAAATCATTGTTCAATGGGAATTGTATCTAGGAGGAGATCGATTGCGGTGTGTAGAGTAGGAATTTCACATTCTATGGGGAGGATGGCTTCCACCCCATGGATGAGATGGAAAAGCATGAAAGAGGTGGCAATTTTTATTGTTCTGTGATATTCCCATAAGGTCGAGAACAACATGTGATGCCATTTGGTCTTATGTTTATCTATCGTTCATTGCAACATGTTTTGAGGACTTTATTGACTACTTCAACTTTCCCATTGGACTGTGGGTAGTAGGGGGATGCGAATTCATGAGTAAACCCCAGTTTGTGGGAGAGTTCAACGAAAAATTCATTCTCAAAATGTTTTCTGTGATCAAAGACTAGCTGGAGGGGAATTTCAAAGCGAGAAATAATGTGATTGAAGAAGAAATGAGCAATAATGTATGTTATATTGTTGAAAGCGGGCATGGGTTTATCCCATTTGGTAAAGTAGTCGACGACAACTACAATATACTTGTGCCCATTACTGGATGGGGGGTTGAAAGTCATGAAATCAATGCCCCGCTTACAGAAGGGGGGGTAGTGATGATTGGATGAAGAAGGGTAGGTGGTGCTCGGGGTTTGTGTGCATATAACTGACACTTGTCGCAACATTTGACTAAATGGATGCGGTCATCGAATAGGGTGGGAAAAAAAGTATCCAGCATGAACTATTTTATATGTAGTGGACATGCAATAAACATGAACTACACATGCTCCACTGTGATAATCATTGAGCACTTTATTTGGTTCTTCAATGGTGAGACATGGTTGAAGAATGGTGTCAACGCCTCTCCGATACAGTACGCCTCTAATGATGAGATAATGTTAAGCTTGGTGACAAATGTGACGAAAGTCATCTCGGGAGAGGTGAGGGCTGAATTTTTGTGTTCGAATATATACTAGGACATCTCTGTGCCATGGATCATCGGATGAAATGAGGAATAAATGTTCATCCGCGAATTTTTCATTGACAGGAGGGTCAGATGAGTTGGAGGGTAAGTCGACCATGAGTTCTACTGAGACAGGGGATTTTTTCTTTTCGGTGTAGTGAACTCTAGATCGTATTCTTGGAGGATGATGACCCAGTGGGAGAATTTTCCATTGATTTGGCGGCGACTGAGAAAATAGCGAATAGGGTTGGAATCAGCCACCACTATGGTAGTGCAAAGGAGGATGTAGTGATGCAACTTATGAACTACGAGGATGATAATGAGGGAAAGTTTTTCCTCATGATTGTATTTGAGAGTGGGTCCTGAGATATTTTTGCTAATATAGTAAATACGTGTTTGTGTTGGTAATTACATATTTGAACAAGTACTCTGGCAACTGAAATGTTGGAGGCAGACAAGTATAGGATATAATCCTTATAATAGTTTGGGGGACTAATTAAGGGTTCTTTTTTGAGTGCTTTGAGAGAGTCGAATGCAACTTGGGAATTTTGGTCCCATTTGAAAGGAAAGTCACATCGAATTAAGTGTAAGAAGCCATGGGCACGAATGACATAGTCTGGGACAAAACGTTGTAGAAAATTGGCTTTTCCCTCAAGGCTTTGCAATTTATGTAGGTTCTTTGGGGGAGGAATCTCGTTAATGGATTATAATTTGAGAGGGTCGATGATGATATCTTATTGGGAGATGATGAAGCCCAATAGGTGGTCTGCAGTGATGCAAAAGACACATTTAAGGGGGGTTCATTCGAATATTGTATCTTCGACGGTGTTCAAAGATGATCCGTAAATCCTCGAGGTGTTGTAAGTGTTTTTTGGAACAAGTGGTGAGGTCATCCAAATAGGAAAGAATAATGTGTGCCATATCATGAAATACATATGTCATGGTGCATTGGAAGGTGGCTCTAGCATTTTTTAGTCCGAAGGGAATCACTTGATACGCAAATGTTCCCCAAGGGGTTGTGAATGTGGTTTTGTACTAATCCACATGGAAGATTTGTATATGGTTATAGCCAGAAAACCCATCCATGAGTGAAAGGAATTCGTGACTGGCATAGGCATCGATAACTTGGTCGATGAATAGGGTAGGAAATTTGTCTTTGTGACAAGCTTGGTTGAGGTCATGAAAGTCAGTGTAAACCCGAATAGTATCTTTTTTTAAATAGGAACTGGGTTTGAAACACATGATGTGTAGGCTATCGGGTAGATGAAGTCGACGACATGTAGTCTATAGATTTTGGATTTAATAGCCATGGATTTGGAAGGGTGAAGGGGGCATTTCTTCTGACAAACAGGGGCAACATTGGGTCATGTATAAATACAATGTTCGACAATGGTTGGGTCTAACCCTAGCATTTATTTCTAAGACCAGGCAAACACAACTTGGTATTCCTGGAAGAGGGCCTTATATGATATGATTTCTTCTGGAGAGCATGTGTCCCCTAGAGTGATTTCTTCCATGGTATTGGGTTTGACCGAGATGTCTATCTTGATTGTGGGTGAGATATTTTCCATATTTCCTTCTTCAAACACGTCAGGTGCGGGTATTGGATTTTTGAACCAGTCCACATGGACAGGGGGAATAAAATCCTTAGCTTCAATGGTATAGATAGGGGTGTTTGAGTGTGGTGGAAAGGCGTTGTGCGATAAAAAGAAGGAATGGTGGTGGAAGGCATCCCATGGGAAGTCAAGGTAGCATAGAGCTTCATTTGATTGAAAAATGAAGGAGTATAATCGGTCTATGACAGTCTGGGATGGGGGGAAGATTGAGTGACTTCCTGAGTGAAATTCATAGGAGGAATTAGAGGATCATCTATGGAAATATTATAAGATGATAGTGTGTTATCGTTGAGTGTTTCCATGGTGGATGCATTTGTGGGAGGGGGTTGAGGTGTTTCACTAGATGTCATGAACCATATATCCATACATAAGTTAGGCTTATGGGGATTTGGAGGAGGCAGAATATCATGAGTGGGAGTGATGGGTGAATTTGGTTGGTTAAGTGGGAATTCATCACAAACTGGATGACCAGTGGGGTTAGATGTAACAATTATGGTCGTAGTATGATGGGAGTCATTAGTGAAGGGATGAATGCCATCTGACCAGGTGGCCATGTGTCTAACCCGAGAAGCAATTATGAGGGGACACATGTAGGTGAAGTGGTCTAGTTGTTCACATAGTGCACAAGGGCATATCATACATTCGTTTATTGATGTGGAAACATTAAGTGAATGTTAGTTATTGTTGGTATAGTGGAGAGGGATTGTGAGGATGCATGCAATGTGGTTTGGTGCACTGTGGTTAGGGTTTCTCGAAAGTGGGGGAGAGTTAGGAAGTGGTGAGTGTAATGGTCATGTTGTGAGAAGATAGTGCAAGCATGCTTAGTCCTCAGACAATTGTGTTTGGAAGAGGATGGTTTTGTGATAGCCGACACAACGACCAGTGTCGGTAATAATGGTGTAGTTATGTGTTTTAGAATGAGGTTTTGTAACTCGGGCAAGGTGGGACAGAGATTGGTAGGGTGTCCAATAGTGGCACACAATGTGCATGGAGGTGGGATGCATGGTGTGGAAGGGAATTCAGGTTCTTTCTTCTTTCGTGTGCCTCGTTGGTTGGCGACGGTGCCCCCATTGCAAGAATTGGTGCTTCCCGTGGTGCTAGTATTTCCCCCAACTGTGTGACCGGTTGGGTGAGTGGGTGGATGAGCCACTGATTACAACAATGGGGCTGCAGGTTAAGGTGGGAGAGATAAAACCGGTACCATAGATGGTGGTTCTAGATACTATACATGAATATCTATGACCATATTAGGTAAGGTGAGGGTAGCAACAACTTGGTATTTTCTTACTCCTCGGGGGGGGGGCAAAAGAAGGGTATTTGGGTGATGGTCTGTGGGACTGTTTTCCAAATAGGGAGTTGACCCATAGGTGGTGGGTTTTCGATTGATTCCCCTAAGGTAGGTTCCTCAGGAAGTACTTATTGTGTAAGAGAAGGGGTAGAGGAAGGGCTCAATGAACCTTTGAAAGGAGAGGCGTTGGGAATCTCCACCCCATCTGAGGCAACTACAAAGATATTGGTTGTGTTGGGGGTAACCTAGATATGACCCTAGTAAGTATGGATCATGTAATAGTCCTTGTCCGACGTCTTCCATTGGTAAAAGGTCAGCGCCTGAGTGGATAAGTGGCAGCATGTTATCAATAATTCCTGACCGGTTAGGGTCATAGTGGGTCAACTACTCAATGGTGACAATTTTCATGTTGTGAGGGAATAGCATGGTGCAAAAGACCAAGGAAGATACAGCATGCATGACGTACATGTAGCTTCATCCGAAAATAATATTGTAATCCAATTGGGTGTTGATGACTTTTGTGTCTATAGGGATTGTCTTTCCCCCTAACTCCACCAGAACGTTTTCATACAGGCCCTCTAGTTGTGATGGTTTACCGTCATAAGCTCGAAGGGTGATGGTTGATGAAATAACTTGGGTGAACCGAGTTGTTTCCATACCATTTTGGACATGATGCAAGTAGAGGTTCCTTCATCAATGATGCAACAATGGACGGTGATATTCCAGATTTTGACAAGAATATGGAATGTGTCTAAGGATGGGAGTCATGGGTCTTCTCTGTCTAAGTCAAAAGTTATTAGACGGGTGTATGCGAGATTTTTTGCCCCCAATTGTGAGAGTAATGCATTTTGTTGGGAAGGGCATGTCTGAAGGACTTCCAGGACTGACATGGCAGCTGGTGATTGTGCTAGACGGTTAATAAGGTTGTAGCTATGGGCGGTCTGGGCATGGGGATTATGCACATTCTTGTGTAATGGCATGAGGCATGCGAGCGATGACTTTAGTGTTATGATGAGGGATCATCAAAGGTTGTCTGGTTGGTGGTTGGGGGGTTTTCGAGGTAGTGGGTAATGTATCAGGAGGTGTACCATATTGGTGAGTATGAGTTTGCAAAAGGATTTCCTCTTCGATTGTGAGGAGGATATTGTGGTCTGTGGTATTAACGGGGTGGGATTGTTCTAGGGGAGGGATTTTTCCTTGCTGATGTGGGCATTGGGCCACTTTTGGTTGTGTATTAATGACACCTTGGTGAGGGATAGGATTTTGTAAGACCATCGGTGGTGGTGGTGGTATATAATTGGGAGTTCTCTATTGTGGTCCTTGAGGGATGGGTGCCCGAGGAGGATTCATAGCTTCCTTCATTCACTTGAAATCAACTATTTGGGGACAATGATGGATGTAATGGATGTACTCACCACATAATGCACATAGGAAATTGGTTCGAAGGTTATTATTCCTTCCTTGACATGGTTGGCTATTGTTATTTCCCCCTTGGGGATTTTGGTTAGCCTGTTTTTGGTTTCCCCCAGTTTGGGGATTTGTCTATTAGGGGTTGCCCCCTTGTCCTTGATTTTTATTCTCCCCCTTTCATCGATTATTATTGGGTGGATTAGGGGGTTTTGATGTATTCAATTGTTCAAAAGATTGAACTTGTTGAATAGGCGATGGTTGGATAAAATTTACCCCTTCCTGTTGCTGACCATGTGTTGGTGCAGTGGGTTGAGGAGGACTAGGGAAAGGATAGTAAGGATTTCCTTGGGGAGTTCCATACTGGTTGTATGAAGTGGAGGTTCCTCCCATATGGTTAGGAGTATAACCTGTGGATGGAAAGGGTATTGTCGGTTGTACGGGTATTGGGTGTATTGGGGGGGACAAGTACTGGTGGTCCCATGATAGGAGGGGGGGTGTCGTGAATGAAGGTTGATGTGGTGGTGGTGGAGGGTAGTATGGGGTTCCCCCATATGGTGATTGGTAAGGATTGACCCCAAACGTGGGTATTGATTGAGCGTGTGAGTGAGTATGTGATCCAGATTATATTTGGCATGAAATGAGAGCGGAGATATAACAAAGAAATGCACAGAGATATCGTAGAGATTCAATAATATAATGGAAATTTATTAGAGATGCAACCATAAACACAGATATACAGTAATACACAATTTCTATTAATTAAAGAAATGTACAGAGACTGTAAAAATACAGAGTGAAAGACTCGCTAGAATGGTGGCAGCTTATCTCTAAGAAGAGATATGACGGCTACCTGCATTCACAAGAAGATGATTACAATGAGGCTCTGAAGGCCTTTTTAAAATAAACTGGAATGAAAAAAACCATAGAATTCCAAAAACCTAACCCTAGGAGATGAAGTGCCAAAAGTCATGTGGGCCCCGTTTGGGTAAGTGAGTACATCAACTTCCCGGGGTCATAACTTTTGCATACGATCTCCGTTTTAGGCGTGTGATAGCTCGTTGGAAAGGTATCATTGAGGAGATTCATTTTGGGGGATCAATAATTCCTTCAAATATAATTGAGAACCTATATATCAAAAAACCTTCATCTGGGCCCTCAAAATGGCCCTGGAAGTTAAAAACTGCTAAAAATAGTAAATTGCCAAATTTGCTAGAAAACTGTTTTAAGCCAGTTGGAAAAGGTGGGTGGCCACCGATATCCACATGGATCAGTATGGGCCATGGACCTAATCAACCCATCGACAACGTGTGATGTTCCAAGTTTGTCTTGACCTAATGGTAAATGGGGAGGAGCATCAGGTAATACGATATAAAGGTACCCCGATTGAGTGTATATTAAGTCAAATTGTTGGGACTTGGTGATGGGATCGTATTTAATTTGGGGGAAAGTAGTGGAAACGTCTTTGGTAAGGAGGGGGAATACTGATCTGAGGAACTAGTCTAGTCATTGTGTTGGGGGGTGGTATCTTCTTTGCAAATACTTCTTATTCGACGCCATTCATGGATATGATCGGCTATATGGATGGTCGAGGTTTTTCTGAATTCTAATAGAATTTCCAAGCCAGTGTCGTAATGCACTAGAAGTTGGAAGAAGGATAAAAATTCTTTCACCAATGACTCAAAGGTTGAGTGGGACCCAACTTTCTCATCCACATACCACTTAGCAGAGGGACTAGTGAGAGTTCTTTGGAATAAACGTAAGCGAAAAAAATCTTCCATGATGTTATTGGAAGAACACCACAGGTGAAAAGACATAATGTGATTGGTAGGGTATTCTCTGGGATTTCCTTCGAATTTGGGAATATCAAAAAGTATCTTAGTCAACATATTTGGCCAAGTGGGGTCATGTAATATGGGATTGTTCGTCAGTTTGGTCAAATATGGGATATTGAGAGATGACAAGTATGGCATGGTGGGGGGAATACCAACCATGGTATGTGATGGTTGGTAAAACGTTCCTTGTGAGGGTAGTTGGGAGCTTGTTCCTTGCGAAGAGGATTGGGCTCTGCCTCCTTGTGGTGGAGGGCTAGTATGTGAGTTATGTTGGTTTTTGGTTCCAAGCAAAGTGGACCCAAGCAATATTGAACCTAATACAATAGCACTTATTGGTGTATGATATGGATGTGCTGATGTATCAGCTAAAGTAGGGACACCTCCCAAAATTGGGGGTAAGTTTCTCAAGCGCTTAGAATGACAGGGATACTATGGTCCCCCTATGATTCTGGACTATGTCTGGATGTGTGATGGTGGTGATGAGAAGAACAGATAGAATAAGTGATTTACCAATTACCTAAACAATGTATTCATAAACTACATGTAATCAAATGATGATAATCATACATAAAATATTCAGTGTGACTGGTAGTTTGGTTGTTTTTTCTGACTCCGTGTGGGGAAATATCAAAAAATAATGCACGTGTCATATCCGACATAACATCTTGCCTCTCAAATAGCATTGGACCTCCAAAAAAACACTCGATAGTGGGGCCAAAACCCACTTGAGGAGATACTAGTGAAGGTATGAACAATAAGTTATAATGAGGGATGAATGTTGCATATTCTGAAAGTCTTGGTAATATTTCCCAACAGTCGCTCAAAATATGATTGCATCCCACAACCGCCACCTTGGGTAGATAAAACCTAGATTTTGGCCACTAAGTCACCTCGTTCAAGCATGACATTTATATTTTCGGCCCCATAAATCGGTCACAGGTTGGATGCTTTCCAAGGGTTGGGTGACCCCAGAAGGCACGTAAAGAAAAACCAGACCTCGGCCTTCAACCCTTCATGGGTTTCTCCCTGCCTTATGGTGTAGGAATGCTTTATTAGGAGAATTTTGGTATCCTAATTTGCAATTTTCTAATTTTCAATGAAAAAATGATGATGGGGAGTTATTTGGATTCCTATCCCCAAAATTGTAACTTAGACTACCAAAATATTTTTTGTTCCTATTGTGGACATTAGAAATGGGTTTATTGTGGTTTCTTTTAGATTTTTAAAGTGGGATGTGAAGTTGGGGTTATGGGCCAACTTCGTTGATTAAGAGTGGTGTGAGCAAAAGAATTTTTCAAACAAGTGAATCCATTTTGATTCTCCTAGATCACTTATGGGCACAAGGAGAAGATCATACTACGGTTTCAAGTCTCTGAGAAACACCTCTTGAATATGTGATGATGTGTGCAAGAACTGATATTGAGTGATGGATTTTTAATAAGTTAAGTGAGCAATTTTTGGCATGTGGATATCGCTTGGTCCTTTACAATGGTTGCTTACTTCTAATTTACTAGATTTCACAAACAATCCTTGCAAAATTTGACAAAGCCCTAGGTAGCTAGCATGGTGGACATATGAGTCCTTACTCTTGAGTTTTAATCTCCCTAGAATGTTATCTAATCTAAGAAAGCTTTGAAACTATTCCTAGATTGTGAACATGTGGGCATGTGTGGGACCTTACAATGATTTAAACTTCCTAAGTGATTTACTCTAGAAATTTGAAACTATCCTAAGATTGTGCACATGTGGGCATGTATGGGCCCTTACAATTCTTTGAAATTATGTTTCAAAAACAAGATAAGAGGTATTGGCCTCTCCTAAAATGGTTGATTTAAAGGGAGATGAAGGTTTCTTCAAGCAATCTCTTTTTTCGATTTCTAAGATCACAAAAGGGTGTGAGGAAAGATAATACTCCAATATTGTCTAAATAACCTTCTAGTCCCAAATTAATGTGATGTTTTATGTAAAATAAAATATTTTAATGAAATTAAAATGCTAAACTTTAATCCATCCACGTGGCAAGTAAGGAAGTAAAGATGCAAAGGTTCTTTTTAGCCTCTCTAGATGTCTATGTGTGGTCTAAGTTATCTATGCAAGAATGAATTCCAAGCCTAGTTTTGATGGATTTTACAAAGTGCATAAAGTAAATCTACTCTACTTGGTGGAAATGGGATTCTCAAGCCTTACAATTTTGAGAAACTAAGACCAGTGCCCAGTTGAACAAAGAATAATCGTGCACAGAGCGCAGAAGTGCGCGTTGAGAGAGTTACGAGTGCAGGACCATGTGTCTTTTAGGCCTGAACCCACACGCACGCAGAGAATTGGCGGGATGAAAAAATTGAACGACCTCTCCCAAAAAGATGTTAAATTCTGCTATCTGAGGATGAGGCTAGGCCGGTTGTTCTGCAAACAATAGAGAGTGAGAATAACAACTCTAAGAGATTACTTGAGGAGGAATTGTGATTCAAGTCCCCAGTATGGTCGCCAAACAGTTTGGGGTCTTTTGTCACAAGAATGAGCAAAAGAGAGTCCACAAAGCATAATAGAAAGATGGTTAGCAAGTTAGTGAACCTGCAAGTTAGAAAGAAAAATACAAATGAAGTAAAGAGCAAACAACACTAAGAACCAAACTAAACAAGTATAAGCAAATGATGCATGAATTTGAACACATGGAATGATTACCCAATAGAACTGAATCTTCGAATTGAGTGCACCAAGAGGAGAAATATGGGACTATGAATCCCCTATTCCTCCTAAGGGAGGGATCTTTGATCCCTAAAAAACTAGAGCTATCACTTGCCAATGGTGACTTTACTGTGGTGAAAAATTCCTTGTGGATTTGATTCACAAGAGGTGTAAATCTTGTCCAATGCTACACTTTCTCAACCTATGTATCAAGGGAAATATGGATTTCTCCAAGAGAATTTGAATAACATAACAATGTTATGGATTTCTTCTTTTCTTTGCATACCATGATCCTTTATTTATAAAATGATGGAAATATATTTTAAAACTAGTTTTCAATGTGAATGGGGAGGTCTTTGAAGGTACCTCCCATCCTTTCAGTGATCCCAAGGAAACATTTTAGGGAGATTTTGGGTTATGGTCTAGATCCACTTCATCCCATAAGTGGTTGAGGCTCGACCAAAATCATTAATGCACCATTTCCGCATCCCCGCGGGTTTGTCGACTGTTAGTCGCATAGGGAACACACTGTGCATGTCGTACACTGTGTTAGCCCACACTTTTGTGCGTGTGTTGTCTTTGATGAATATGTGTGGGTTTTCAAGACCATTTTGCATATTTTTTTATTATCTTGCCAAACTGAATGTCATCATCCTATAATTATTAGTAGTATGTTGTACTTGATCCGTATTTTATGAGAAGAACGAAATGAATACAAATTATTATTACTCTTAACATAGAAATACAAGAATAACAAAGATACAGTAAAATTGGTTTCTATTCAATAAGAAAATATGTTGAAACTGTAAAATGCAACGAAAAACAAGCTTGCTAGAATGGTCGTGTCTTATCTATGAGAAGAGATGTGACGATTGCGCTCATTTGAAAGAAGATGGCTACAATGAGGCTCTCCAAGCCTTTTTACAATAAACATGAATTCCAAAACCTTAGACATCCAAAAACCTAACCCTAGGAGATGAAGCACCAAAAGTCATGTGGGCCCTATTGGGGTAAGTTAGTACATCAACTTCCCGGGGTCGTAAGTTTTTCACACAATCTCTGTTTTAGGTGCACGATAGCCCATTGGAAAGGTCTATCCAAGGAATACACATGATGTTATTAGACTCTAACTTTGTTTATAGTTTGACTATGAAGATCCCTAAAAACATTGTTTAGGGCCTCAAAACGACCCTGGAAGTAGGGGACCCAAAAAATACAAAAAAAACTGTCAAACTGGGAAACTTCCAAAATGAGTCAGTTGGAATAGGTGTGAGGCCACCAACATCCATTTGGATCAATCCTCCCCCCTTAGGAAGAAATGGTATCCATTGTGTTGAGTTCCCCCATTAGATGAGGAAATTTCTGTTGAATTCGGCCCTAGGTGAGCCACTTGCCTTAGTGCAGGATTTGTCCTGCTTTGACAAATCGGTAAAGTTTGATCCTTTACTGGCGAGTGCCCTTGACCTTTATGTCCACAATATGATCACTGGATGCCTGTTACATGCAGTCAGGGTTGAACTCTGTGGGTTTCAATTGTTCTACTATCTCTGAGGTGTCCAATAATGGTGGAAAATATGGTCGAAGGAGATCCACGTTGAACACTAGGTGCAGGCCAAGGAAAGGGGGAATGTTGAGCTTAAAATAATTGTCACCCACAACCTTGGCCATGGTGTAAGGTCCATAACGGAGTGGGAGAAGATTCTGATGGGGCCCTGTAAGTCGTTCTTTCTGCAAGTGCAACCACACTTTGTCTCCCACCTGAAACTTATGTGGCACCTGATGTTGATCATGGCACTACTTGTACTTGGCATTGGACTTCTGTAAAATATCCTGAACCTCTTGGCGGATGTGTTGGATCTGCTTAATGAACTGGGAGGATTTGTCAGCTTCAGTTGGAGCAGGAGATGAGTTGTCTGGGGTGGTCGCAAGAGGTAGTGCAACATCCATGGGACCCAATGGTTGGAATCCCAACCCGACCTAGAGGTTGAGCCATCCATAGGTCTCGTGGCCGCAAGAGTCTAGCATCGTGGTGAGTGTTGCGACTAGAGGTCGGCTGAGGAAATCAACGACTCAGTTGGTATTGCCTGTTTTATACTTGATGTTGAGGTGAATCTGCTGCAAGTATGTGGACCACTTTTGATGGTGATCATTCTGCAATTTTCCTTGTGTCTTCATGAACTGCAGTGGCTTATGATCTGTGTGGATGACTGTCTCCTTCCTGATAATGTAATGTCTCCATTGGTGGCAAGATTTCACAATGGAGTACATTTCTTTTTCATAAGTAGGGTACTTACGGACAACATCTAATAGTGTCTCACTATGATAGGCCATGAGGTGGTCGTGATGAGTGAGAACTGTGCCCACAACATAATCTGAAGCATATGTCTCGATCTCAAAGGGTTGTTGTAGGTATAGTAATGAAAGTATTGGGGCTGAGCACAAGATTTTTTTTAAGTCATCGAACATTTTTTGTTGGGACAGGCCCCACACAAATTTTGGCTTACCACCACCCCTATTTACTTGGTTGAGGGCCCATGCAATATGAGAGAATCCCAACACGAACCTGCAATAGAAATTGGCAAGGCCTAAGAAGCTCCAAAGCTCAGTGAGTGCGGTTGGGGTTGGCCAGTCATGGATGACTTGGATCTTGGTTGGATTCACATGCACACCATGTTGATCCATGATGTAGCGTAAGTATTGGACCATATCCATGCCAAAGGATCATTTTTCCAAGTTGGCATATAGCTTGTGTTGTCGCAGGGTGTGCAAAATCTGCTAAATATGTTGGAAGTGTTTCGCCCAAGTCTTATTGTAGATGAGGATGTCATCCAGATACACCATTACAAAAGTATTGGTGAAAGGTTGCATGATATCGTCCATCATCTTCATGAAAGTTGCTGGAGCATTTTTAGAACCAAAGGGCATGACCAACCATTCAAAAATACCTTCTTTTGACTTAAAGGTGGTCTTCCATACATCTGTCTGTTCTATGGGGACCTGGTGGTAGCAAGACTTTAGATCAATCTTATTGAAGTATTTGTCCCCCTTTCGCTGATCAAGGAGATCGACGATTCGGGGAATCAGGTACCGGCTCCTGACTGTGATTTTATTTAGGGCCCGGTAATCAATGCAGAGTCGCTAGGTCCCGTCTTTCTTCTGCACCAACACAATTAGGCTCCCACAAGGCGATGAGATGGGACAGATGTGCCCCCTGCGGAGCAGTTCTTGGATCTATCACTTGATCTCTTCATTCTCTAATAGAGAGTGACGGTAGACTGGCCCATTCGACAGTGATGCGTCGGGGGTCAGATTGATGGGATGCTTGACCTGATAGTGCAGAGGTACCCCGATAGGGAAGGAGAAGATATCTTTGTATTCTACCGTGACCTTGTCCACTTGCTTCTGCTATGTGGAGAGGTCGGCTGCGGAGGCCCTGGATGTGGCTTCAATCTTTCGCTCACTCTAAGAGAGAAACACGAAGAAGACAAAATTTCTGGTCTGAGAGATGACCTTCCTGCATTGCTTGGCGGAGATCAAGGAAATAGCACTAGGTGGGACTGCTTTGGGTATCTTGTACAATTTCCTGTTCAAAGTAATAATAACACTGCGAGGCTAAGACTCATATACAACATGATATTTCCATAAATAAGGTTGGCCCAAAAGAACATTACAAACTTCGAGAGGAGCAACATCACACAAGACCTCATCTTTGAAGGGTTTGATGCTGTATGGCATGCGACTCTGTTGGTTGACGTAGAGAACGCTTCCTTGGCGGAGCCATCTAATGGTGTAGGGTTGTGGGTGTGGCGTTGTCCACGGGGCTAGCCACTTGATGACCTCTTCTGAGATGAGGTTCTTCTGGACACCAATATCAATGATAAAGTTCAGCGGGGTCTCCTTCTTCTAGCTTGTTTGGTTCACCAGGATGGACCTTGGTGGTAGCAACGATGGCACTGGGTTCCATGTCAATGATCCATCTCCCCCTTTCTAGTTTTGACTCAGAGTCAGAACCCGCATCTGATTAATAATTTTATATCCATAATAATTTTATCATTAACTTAATATATAAAATTTATAAAATAAAATAATATAATCAATTAAAGAATTGATTCTATGTGTAAATTGGAATCGATAACATCAATGATGTTATTAAATCAATGCTTTATATTTATAAATTTAAAAACAAATGTAATAAAGGGATCAGAGTAGTTGGGTTTACTTGCCTTTCAAGCAATAATTTTATTTATTTAAAGGAAAAGAGATTGCGCCGTAGAGATATAATGGAAAGGAAAACAGAATGCCACGTTGAATATGGATATGCAATTTCAAAGCGATAAATGAAGAAATTGCTATTTTCACTTATTTTTTAAAATCTAAATATCTTTTATAATTCAATTTTATAATTCAATGTTATTTAAAAAAACCTAAAAAGTCCAATCGAAAAAAACAAACTAGGTAAACTTATTCTTTATTGGTCACGAGAATTTATTAATGAGAAATCACGATCACGGATTTCACCATTATGAATATAAATATATTTAATGAAAGATTAAATCACTAAATTATTATGTCAAAGGCGTACACCTATTGATAATAGGCACATTTAATATGTTTTTAGTACTTAATCAGTTTTGTAGGGACAAGATTATAAAATATTCTTAGTTGTCCTAGTAAATCAATAGTTGTGATTTCAACCACTAACTTGGTCACTATTATTCCTTAGTCACTAAAGAGGACTTCGCAAAATGAAGTTTACTTTTTACATGAAGTCTGCAACGTTATCTTTGAATAGAAATTCACGAAAAATAGAATCCGTTTCGGACCACATTGGTTGACTCCTGTAACTCCCAAAGCAACTCCGACCTTTCGGTCCACAGCTTGTGGCGGTGCAACTTCAATTGACCATTTCCACATTTTCATCCGTTCCAACTCTCCCTCGGACTCTCGGTAAACGAAATAATCTCAGGCTGCTTCATTCTCTGAGTGAGAACTAGTCAACCGCTGCGAGGCTTCCCCTCAGTTTCTCATTGCCGAGCTACTTGGACTCCCGCAGCTATATATTGATGCCAACATGCTTCTCTTTAATCAGCCCGCCTCACACATCTCGGGTGCCTTTTCTCTGCAATTCTCTCACAATAGTCATAATCTGCAAACATCCTGTCTGTCTGAGGGCAGATCGCCTTTCTGTGAGCGTTACGAGGATCGATTCTCAGGAAATATCAACTAGTCTTTGCTAATCTTATTGTTATTTCACCATATCCATTGGAATTCAGTTCATGGATCACGTCCGCACAATGGGTTTCCTGCTGTTATTATTCACCACACTGTTTGCTCTACAATTTGCG
>ML800930.1:90123-102352 GCA_009831015.1 Picea engelmannii | reverse complement strand
TATCGATACCTTCAGTTCAGGGTTTGTATAAATTTTATGCTAGATATATCTGGTCTCAATCTCTATGGCATTTTTTGTAATTAGAAGATAGATAAAAAGTATCTCTGAGCTATGGTATTTCTGTATGGACTATGACATTTCTGAAGAAGGTGGAGCAAACTGCTGGAGCGCTCGATCGGAAGATTGGATGCGATGCTGCTAGTTATATGGACCGACTGTCAGGATCCAACTTTTATGGCAACCCAACTTCGGCCATGTTCGGGATCGCGGCCGGCAGAGATGCACGAACATCCAAGTTCTAAATTTTGAAACTGGAGTAGACTCATTTTAGTCTCAGATTAGATCGGCGAGAGTTGCGTCGCTCGAAAGGGTATTTGGGTCAGCTCCATATTCTTTGAATTCTTTCTCTGGTCTACCAGACCATTGCTTATACAAATTAAATTCTCATGTATATTCTTTGAATTCTTTCTCTGGTCTACCAGACCATTGGTTATTCTCATGTATATTAAATTATCATTTATAGAGATCGGATGTCGTAAGTGGATCTTTTAATGCAATACTCATTCATCTGTGATATGCTGATACGGTTAGTAAATTAAACTGATAATATCACTAGCACAGCCTCAAACTCGTGGCGGGTGAAAGTTTTTTTTTCTTTGTTGAAGATTCATATCCACTCTCTACTCTGTAATAAAATCTTAAATTTTGTTAATTATTCAGATGTGGTAATGAGCTAGCTATCATAGTAAATTTTAAATATGATTAAGTAAAAGTAGAAAAATAAACATGTAAACTTATTAAATATGTTCATTGTCAATAGATGTGGCAATGAGCTAGCTATCATAATAAATTTTAAATATGATTAAGTAAAAGTAGAAAAATAAACATGTAAACTTATTAAATATGTTCATTGTCAATAGATGTACGTCTTTCTGTTTAACTAGAAAAAACTAAAATACACATAAATATATTTTAACTGTATATTATTTATTTTTTTAGCAAAAAAAATTTAAAATAAAAAAACATTTAATAATATTAATTTATTATTAAAAAAAATATGAAAACTAAATTCTCTCCCCCCACACACACATATATATATATTAATAAACATTTATATAGAAAACAATTCTATTCATTAAAAATTAAAATTAAACTTCCTATCTATGTTATTTTTGTTAAAACTTTATTTTCAACTATTACAACTTTATCAACGATTATTCCTCCTTATAATAAGGAAAGGGAATGCCAGGCTATCAAATATTAACATTATATAATATAGTTTCAATAGAAGTATTCAAATATGTTAAATCTATTTATATATTAAAAATTAACAATTTTATTAATTTAAAATTATAATTTCAATAAAAATAATTTTAATCAAAATTTTATGATGATAAATATTTAAATAATCAAATTTAATCAAATTTTTATGATGGAACATATATAATTAATAAAATTCCAAAAAAAAACATTACACTATTTAACTATTGAATTTTGTGAAGCAAAAGATACATCTGATTAAAAATAAATAAAAAATCAACATTCAATAATTATTAATGTTTCTTACTACTAATAGATGTTATATGTTGTATAGCTAATTGTGTTAGCTCGAGTGGATGAGTGCTATGGATATAAAGCAATAGGTCTTTGGGTCAAGTCCCCTACCAACTATATTGTATTGATATTGTTGGACCTCACTTGATGTCCAAAAAAACATAAAAATAATAAAAATTGAATTAATGCAAAGTTATTATAAACAAAAGTTATTATTAACATGAAAGTTAAATTATAAACAAAAGTTATTATTAACATGAAAGTTTTCACATTACATTTTTAAAATATAGTTTTTTTTTTTTTTTTGGGAATTTATTTTATGGAGAATTTATGTCCCATCTAAAATCTTGTAACTAATTAGAAAATGGAACTAATTAAATTTAAAAATTTTGAAATTTATTTTTAGTTTTCAAAAAATTAAATTTAATAAATTGTTTTTTGAAAACATTGAAAAACTTTATAAAACTTTATAGCATGAAATTGAATTAATGCAAAGTCAAATCACTTTAACTTGCAAATGAAAAGTATACTATGTACTTTGGTAGGTACTAATAAAACTATTTGTTTAATTAATGTATTGTCAAAATACCCAACTTAAAGTTTTTTGACACCTCGAAACCTCCATCGCCCGACCTGCTGAAGACCTAGCCGCAGGCTCAGCACTGTGCCTCTGGCCGCAGGCCAGCGCCTCCTTCGCTGCTCCAGAAGATTCCTCAGACGAAGCCTGACAGATTGGAGATCTTGGACTATTGGGAGCTAGTTTGCGCAACCCCGCGAATGTAGAGCTTCAACAGAGTCTCTCCAATGGATTCTAGCGGGGGCTCTGCCCCTCCTCTCAACATGCCTCCGGAGATCTCTGCTTTCAAAGCATTGATTGCCGCAACATCAAAGCACCCTCTCATGGCTAGCCAACAGAAGTTCGTAAAGAAATTAGATTCGATCCCCACGGTAGCTCTTCCTGAAGAAGAGACATGCAAAGCTGCTCTGAATCTCGCTGAGAGAGGGTTAATAGGCCAATTCACTGGCCTCTGGCCGTCCCCAAAGTCGGTAGAGGATTGGACACAAAGAAATTGGTCACCCTTGATTAAAGAGGGGGTCAAGAGTTATTTTTTGGGCAAAGGGTTCTTCATATTCGTCTTCGAAAACCCGGATGACAGAAGTCTAATCTTCATAAACGACCCTTATTTCATGGGACCACAAGGACTGTATTTAAACAAATGGTCTCCCGACTTCGATCCCTCCCAGGATGTACCTTCTTCTGTTCCGGTGTGGGTGCGCCTCACTCATCTGCCTCTTCACTGTTGGAATAAAAAAACCTTCCAGATCATTGGCAATGCGCTCGGAAAATATATAGACCAAGCAGCAAGGAAAGACCAGTTCTCATGCGCTCGAATCTGCGTCGAAGTCGACCTAGAAGAGGGTTTGCCTGAAGCAATCAAGCTCACCGTTGCTGGGTGGACTCACATCCAGGAACTGGATTACGAGCAGCTCCCTTTCAAATGCAAATACTGCCATTGTCATGGTCACTTCGCAAAGCACTGCAAGAAAAAAGAAGAGGAGCAAGCAGACATTCCAAACGAGGATCAATGGACAGTAGTACAAAAGAACACCCATCAAAAAAAGGAAATGGCAAAAGGCATACCGCAGGAGCCCCAGGCAGCTCCAAGAACACTCAAGAAAAGGATGCAACATCGAAGGAATTAGAAAACACTCAGAACAACCCAGCAGGATCGACTAAGGAAAAAAAGGTGCAAACAGAAGCCCCTCCACTCAACAAAGAAGGGGGAGCAGCTATACAGATAGAGGCCTCACAAGGCAGCCCTCCCAATCCCTCTTATGCTGAAATAACAAGGAAAAAACAAGTGGAAAGTGCCGGTTCATCAGAGGATGAAACCTTTGAGCGCCCCTCCAAAAGAGCAGGCAGGAAATCCCACAAAGAATTAAGGGAAGAGGAAGAAGAGAGACTCAAAGTACAAGGAAGTCAATGCACCATAGAAATGTCCATCGGCAAAAACACCAGATCAAGGCCTACAAAGGGAGGCCCTTCCCCTTCCTCTTAAGTAAAACATGAAGCTCACCTCTTGGAATTGCAGAGGACTTGGGAACGCCTCCAAAGCTGAAGCAGTCATGGACCTCCAGAAAATAGAACCTACAGATATCCTCATGCTCCAAATGACAAAGATAGAAGACCGAATTCTACTAGACATCAGCAAATCAAAGTGGAAGAAGAGCGCTGGAAAAGAAGTAAGTTCAAGGGGCTCTTCCGGAGGGCTGGCAACTCTTTGGACAGAAGATGCATTTTTTCTTAACAAAACTCATGAAACCCAACATTGGATCTTCACGGAGCTGACACATTATGCAAGTAAGCTGACTATTTCCTTATTTAATATTTATGTTCATGTCACTTACTCCGAAAAACGAGAATGCTGGGCCTCTCTCTCTGCATTTTTAGAACAACACAACCCAAGCAACATTATCCTAGCAAGTGATCTCAATATAGTTCTGAAATCAAAAGAGAAAAGAGGCGGCTCCAATAGTAGAGATCCGATGCTGACCTTTGTGGAAGAACTTCAGCAACACTGGGATCTTTTAGACTTCAGTCCCATTCGCGACCTCTACACTTGGTCCAATAATAGAACTGGGACAGAGCATATTTCTGCTCGGTTGGATCGATTTCTGGTTCAAGGCTCCCTCATCATGGATAAAAAAATAATCAAAACAAAAATTTTACCCAAGCTTACTTCTGACCACAAGCCGATCCAGCTGCTCCTTGACGAAGAAGAAGATCTCGGGCCTCTACCTTTCCGTTTCAGCCCCTTATGGATAGAGAGAGAAGGATTTTATGAAACTGTAAAAGAAGCCTGGGCCAAATCATTCTCAGGATCCTCAAGCTTCGTGTGGGAACAAAAAATGAAGGCCACAAAACAAGCTCTGAAGGAGTGGATAAAGATCCCAATGCCTACTCCAATCAACACAAGGAAAGAAGCAGTGTACAATCTGGAGACCTTGCAAGCAGAAATGGAAAGCAAAGAGATTACAACGGAACTTTTGGAACAAGAAACAAAAGCCCAATCCTCAACATACCGATCCCTACGAAAAGAAGAAGAATACTGGAGAATCAAGTCCAAGAGTTTGTGGTTAAAGGCAGGGGATCGGAACACCTCCTTCTTCCACAGACAATATAGAGCCCGGCTGTCAAGGAACCACATCTCAGAAATAAAGACAACAGAGGGCCAGGTCAGCAAAGGCCACACCCAAATCAAAGCTTCAGCGGACAGCCACTTCATAAATCTGTTTAGTGAAGGAACCCAGGCCACCGAAGGAGAAATTGCAGAATTCCTCGCCAATATTCCTCACCTAGTCAGACCTGAAGACAACGCTGCCCTCACCAATGAGGTAACAGAGGAGGAAATCATCAAAGTCATCTGGTCCATGGGCTCAGATAAGGCTCCGGGCCCGGACGGATTCACGATACATTTCTATAAAGTCTGCTGGAATATTATCAAAAGAGACCTTCAAAAAATGATAAAGGGGTTTATGAGAAAAGATAAGATCGGTGGAGGAATCAACTCCACTTACCTCGCACTAATTCCCAAGGAATCCAATCCAGAAACATTTGCCAGATTCAGGCCCATTTCACTTTGTAACGCATCCTATAAAATTCTGGCCAAATTGTTAGCAAGCAGGATCAAGCCTATGCTCAAGAGGCTGATCTCCAATACTCAAGGAGGCTTCGTGGAAGGCAGAAACATTCTCGACAACGTCATACAAGTCCAGGAGACACTCCATTCCAGCAAAAAGCGAAAAGAGAAAGGTATGTTGAGTAAATTAGATATGGCAAACGCGTTTGATAGAGTCAATCATTCTTTCCTCATCAAGGTCCTCCTTGCCTTCGACAATTCGCCTCATTTTGTCCAGCTAATAAATGCCTGCATCGATAACCCATGGATTTCCCCCCTTGTCAATGGCCGACCCTCTAATTTTTTTCAAGCCCGGAGAGGCATCAGGCAGGGCTGCCCCCTCTCTCCCTTTCTGTATATCTTAATGGCAGACTCTCTCAGCAGAAAACTCTCAACTGAAAGAATAACTGACTCTCTTCCTGGTCTAAAATCCTCCACAGATGCCGTTCCACTGAATCACTCTCTCTTTGCAGATGACTCACTGCTCCTTGGAGGTGCATCCTCCAGAATAGCTAAAGCTTTTGACTCTGTCCTGAAAATCTACTGCAGAGTCTCTGGTGCCCTTATCAATGAGAGAAAGAGCGAAATCTACAGTTGGAACACAGGACAACAAGAGCTCAATAATATCATGAACATCTTGGGATTCAGAGGACATGTCAGCTGGGATTGGATAAAATATCTCGGTGTCCCCATAACAAATGGAGCCAATAGAAGGTCGCTTTGGTCGGACATCATTTGCAAAATCAAAACAAACATTGCAGCATTGGGCGACTACTGGTTAACCAACACAGGAAAAGTCATTTTAATTAAGTCACAGCTGGCCGCGCTCCCAATTTACTAATCGGCATTCTTATTTGCTCCCAGAAACGTTATGGACCAGATTGCAAAAATTTTAAGGGACTTTCTCTGGCAAGGTGGGAAAGGAAACGAAAATAAAATGCATTTAGCAAACTGGGAGTTGGTCCGGCGACCGATAGCAGAGGGGGGCCTCCAAATCCGAGATCCCTCCCTTGTTAATCTAGCGATGGGAGGAAAAATACTATGGAAAATGGCTCACGAGCCCAAACATCCGACCAGCAATACTCTTCTGTCCAAATATGCCCGAAATTCGTCCTATCGAAATCTGCAATTCGATCCCACAGTCAACAGCACGCAAGTTTGGAAATTATGTTGCAAAAGTAGCACGTTTTTCAACAATTCTCTGTACAAAGTGTCGGGTAATGGTAAGCGCACTCACATTTGGCAGGACAGAATAATGGGGAGCGACCCACTGGAGGCGAATCAAGACATAGCTGACATCAGAGAATGGCTAACTCGTGCTGGCAAAATCAGACTTTACGATATCTCGATGTGGGACTGCCGAGGAGATTGGGCCGGTTGGGACTTTAACGGCATTCCAGATTGGCTAAATCCACAAAAAAATCTCCTTGTTGAATTGCTGGAAGGCTCCACTCCTGAAAACCGACATATGAGGGACAGTTGGCCCTGGGGATTGTCAGGCATTTACACCACAGCAGCAGGTTACAAAGCTCTTCAGAATACAAAGGACAACAGTCACCCTCCTGCCTTCTGGAAGTTAGTTTGGGACAATCTAGCTCTCCCCAAAGTGAATTTCTTTTTCTGGACGCTGGTGCAAAATAAACTACTTACAGGAGACAATTTAGAGAAAAGGAAAATTGCAGGGCCTCATAGGTGCGAGCTATGCAGAAGCAACTCTGAAACAGCCCAACACTTATTCCTGGAGTGCAATTTCGCTAAGGATGTATGGAGACTTTCTCTTCTGGACCTGCAAATTCCAGCCTTCCCTCAGAGCACAGTTGCTGCATGGTTCGCCTCTTGGATCAATATCTATCCTCATGGCATTCCCATCAAATCCTTCTGGCGAAAAATTTGGACAGCAGTCCCCAAATTCGTTTGCTGGCAGCTATGGTTGGCTTGTAACGACCAAATCTTTAATGGACATACACGCTCCCCTCTTCAGGTTGCAGTCAAAGCTAAAGCACTCCTCTTGGAAACAACCCAACATCAGTACTTCTACGAAGATCCTCTGCTCCGCCCTGAAGAAAGGAGATGGCTTAGCCCGTTAGAGCCATCTCCTCACAAGCTTCTCCTCACCCCCAAAACAACAAATCCAGAGTGGAGAATAAGAGAACCCGAGGATAGCTTCACAAACTGGTGGAAATCCAAAAAACTCACCACAATTTTTTTTGACGGGGCCTCCAAAGGAAATCCCGGGAACGCTGGCGCTGGAGGGGTCATTTACTCTCCGGACGGGATCTTAAGAGACTGCTTCTGCTGGGGTCTAGGCCAGAATACCAACAACTAGGCAGAGATGCTTGGCCTTCTCCGAGCTTGCCTAATAGCAAGAGAACAGGGAGATAAAGACCTCCAAGTCTTTGGAGATTCAGAGCTTCTTATAAAAAAATTAAATACGGAGGACCTCTTCAAGAATGCTAGCCTCAATAAAATTTTGGGCAGACTGAAAAGACTCCTTCATGAATTCACATCCTACAAGTTCTATCATATTCTTAGAAATCTGAATGGAGAAGCGGATCAGATGGCAAACAAAGGATGCACCCTCTCAAAAGGGCAGATTCTTATCAATGACGATAACAGCTATCAAATTCCTTGATAAGATTGTAACACTGAAGCTGAATACGCTGGCTATCTTCTATGTAAATGGGGTTGCCTAGGCAAAGACCCCCCCTCTCTTTTTCAAATAAATAAAAATCACAACCGTTACAGTTAAAAAAAAAAATACCCAACTTAATGCTAAAAACCAACTTCTTCAAAGTACAAGAAAATATTGTATCATATAATTTTACTCCAACATTTAATAAGAATCTTTTCCACCTCCACTTTAAAAATCAACTTTTTCAAAGTACAAGAAAATAGTATATGATATAATTTTACTCATTAATAAGAATCTTTTCCACCTCAATGGTATGTATAGCTACTAAATACTCATCTACTCAAAATAGTAAGGTTTAATAAAAATCTTTTCCACCTCAATGGTATGGATAGCTATTAAATACTCATCTACTCAAAATAGTAAAATCTAATAAGAATCTTTTCCACATCACTGGTATGGATAGCTACTAAATACTCATCTATTCAAAATAGTAAGGTCTAATAAAAATCTTTTCCACCTTAATAGTATGGATAGCTACTAAATACTCATCTACTCAAAATAATAAGGTCTAATAAAAATCTTTTCCACCTCAATAGTATGGATAGCTATTAAATACTCATCTACTCAAAATACTAAGACACCAATCCATTACATATGGAAAAATTTAGCAAAACTGCTATCAATACCACTTGTCCAATTTCTAATTTTTAAGTTCAGAATTTATCATTTTCATCAATTTTTTTATCACTTTTATCTTAATATCATACAAATTAATAATATTTACAATTTTATTACCATTTATTAATAGAAGTATTCAAATATATTAAATTTATTTATGTATTAAAAATTAACAATTTTATTAATTTAAAATTATAATTTCAATAAAAAAAAATCAATCAAATTTTTATGATGACAAATATTTAAATAGTTAAATTTAATTAAATTTTTATGATGGAAAATATATAATTACTAAAATTCCATAAAAAAAAGCATTGCACTACTTAACTAAATACTCATCTACTCAAAATAGTAAGGTTTAATAAAAATCTTTTCCACCTCAATGGTATGGATAGCTATTAAATACTCATCTACTCAAAATAGTAAAATCTAATAAGAATCTTTTCCACATCACTGGTATGGATAGCTACTAAATACTCATCTATTCAAAATAGTAAGGTCTAATAAAAATCTTTTCCACCTTAATAGTATGGATAGCTACTAAATACTCATCTACTCAAAATAATAAGGTCTAATAAAAATCTTTTCCACCTCAATAGTATGGATAGCTATTAAATACTCATCTACTCAAAATACTAAGACACCAATCCATTACATATGGAAAAATTTAGCAAAACTGCTATCAATACCACTTGTCCAATTTCTAATTTTTAAGTTCAGAATTTATCATTTTCATCAATTTTTTTATCACTTTTATCTTTTTTATAAAAACAAGGATATAAACCATTTATATAGAAATTTATGATATTTATTTTTGTAAAAAAATATTTTATTAATATCATTTAATTTTAAAATTTAAATATAATGAATTATTTTTTATTATATAAAGATAAAATTATTCACATTTTTATTGTTTTTAAAATAATAGTTTTAAAGTTTATTAAAATTCCAAAATTAATATTTATTTTAAAGTGGTTGACATTGTGGGTAGGTTAACACTTTTATTAAATGGTCAACCCAATCTTTTTAAACTCTTAATTCCTCCTTTACAAGGCCGTTACCAATTCCCACATACATACATACATATATATATAATTAAATCAATTACACTTTCCAATTCAAATAACTAATTAACTTAATATCATACAAATTAATAATATTTACAATTTTATTACCATTTATTAATAGAAGTATTCAAATATATTAAATTTATTTATGTATTAAAAATTAACAATTTTATTAATTTAAAATTATAATTTCAATAAAAAAAATCAATCAAATTTTTATGATGACAAATATTTAAATAGTTAAATTTAATTAAATTTTTATGATGGAAAATATATAATTACTAAAATTCCATAAAAAAAAAAAAGCATTGCACTACTTACCATTTATTAATAGAAGTATTCAAATATATTAAATTTATTTATGTATTAAAAATTAACAATTTTATTAATTTAAAATTATAATTTCAATAAAAAAAATCAATGAAATTTTTATGATGACAAATATTTAAATAGTTAAATTTAATTAAATTTTTATGATGGAAAATATATAATTACTAAAATTCCATAAAAAAAAGCATTGCACTACTTAACTATTGAATTTTGTGAAGCAAAACACACATCTAATTAAAAATAAATAAAAATTCAATATTTAATAATTATTAATGTTTCTTATCATTAATAGATGTTATGTGTTGTATAGCTAATTTGGTTATCTCGAGTGGATGAGTGTTATGGATATAAAGCAATAGGTCTTTGGGTCAAGTCCCCTACCAACTATATTGTTGATATTGTATTGATATTGTTAAACCTCACTTAATATCCAAAAACATAAAAATAATAAAAATTTTCACATCAACAAGTAATTATTTTCATAAAAACTTTAAAATAAATATATATATAATTAATCACATATGAAAACATCATGAAAAGGAAAAGCAACTTTTAAAAACTTTAAAATAAAAATATATAGAATTAATCATACATCAAAACATCATGAAAAATAAGAATAACTTTTAAAAACTTTAAAATAAAAATATATAAAATGAGTGACATATCAAAACATCATGAAAAGTGAGAATAAATTTGTTTTTTAGTTTTTTAAGTAAACAAAAGTTATTATTAACATGAAAGTTTTTACATTATTTTTTTTTGGAATTTATTTTATTTTAAAAATATAGGTATTTTTTTTGGAATTTATTTTATGGAGAATTTATGTCTCATCTAAAATTATTATTAACATGAAAGTTTTTACATTATTTTTTTTTGGAATTTATTTTATTTTAAAAATATAGGTATTTTTTTTGGAATTTATTTTATGGAGAATTTATGTCTCATCTAAAATTTCTGTAACCAATTAGAAAATGGAACTAATTAAATTTAAAAATTTTGAAATTTATTTTTAATTTTCAAAAAAATTAATTTAATAAATTGTTTTTTGAAAACATTGAAAAACTTTATAAAACTTTATAGCATGAAATTGAATTAATGTAAAGTCAAATCACTTTAACTTGCAAATGAAAAGTATACTATGTACTTTGGTAGGTACTAATAAAAATATTTGTGTAATTAATATATTGTCAAAATACCCTACTTAATGTTAAAAATCAACTTCTTCAAAGTACAAGAAAATATTGTATCATATAATTTTACTCCAACATTTAATAAGAATCTTTTCCACCTCCACTTTAAAAATCAACTTTTTCAAAGTACAAGAAAATATTGTATCATATAGTTTTACTCCAACATTTAATAAGAATCTTTTCCACCTCAATGGTATGGATAGCTACTAAATACTCATCTACTCAAAATAGTAAGGTTTAATAAAAATCTTTTCCACCTCAATGGTATGGATAGCTATTAAATACTCATCTACTCAAAATAGTAAGATCTAATAAGAATCTTTTCCACATCACTAGTATGGATAGCTACTAAATACTCATCTATTCAAAATAGTAAGGTTTAATAAGAATCTTTTCCACCTTAATAATATGGATAGCTACTAAATACTCATCTACTCAAAATAATAAGGTCTAATAAGAATTTTTTCCACCTCAATGGTATGGATAGCTATTAAATACTCATCTAACACCGGTCCATTACATATGGAAAAGTTTAGCAAAACTGCTATCAATACCACGTCCAATTTCTAATTTTTAAGTTCAGAATTTATCATTTTCATCAATTTTTTTATCACTTTTATCTTTTTTTATAAAAACAAGGATATAAACCATTTATATAGAAATTTATGATATTTATTTTCGTAAAAAAATATTTTATTAATATCATTTAATTTTAAAATTTAAATATAATGAATTATTTTTTATTATATAAAAATAAAATTATTCACATCTTTATTGTTTTTAAAATAATAGTTTTAAAGTTTATTAAAATTCCAAAATTAATATTTATTTTAAAGTGGTTGACATTGTGGGTAGGTTAACACTTTTACTAAATGGTCAACCCAATCTGCTTTTTAAACTCTTAATTCCTCCTTTACAAGGCCACGCTCTCTCTCTCTTTTATATATATATATATATATATATATATATATATATATATATATATATATATATATATCACTTACACTTTCCAATTCAATTAACTAATTAACTTAATATCATACAAATTAATAATAATTACAATTTTATTACCATTTAAAAACATGCCATGATCCAATA
>ML800930.1:73987-88659 GCA_009831015.1 Picea engelmannii | reverse complement strand
CATGGGACGTGTGTATCGTGCTCAAGGATGAGGGGAGGCTAGGAGGGGTCCTTTCTTTAGCAAGTGTTGTTGTCCAATTGGTTGTGTCACGGGGGTTTCACTTAGTGAACCTACGACACATCATGTTTGTTCATGTGATATTAAAGAATATCCTAATTTCGTCGAATATTAAAGAATATCTCCCAAATTCATTTATTGAACCCCCTCCCGATACATATTTTCAATTAAAAAAAAATCTATTTTCACTAGATATCCTAAGTGTCCATTTTCTTTTTCACATCTCTAATACTTATTTTTATTTTTTACCTTTACCTTTACCATAGTAACATGAAACAACTCTTTTTTTTTCACACAAACGAGGGGATTTTATTAATAAAAAAGGTGCAGCCAAGACCGTTGAGTACAAAAATTAATTTGGAGATCAACATAAAAATCTAGTTGTTCCATCCTAGCTAGCAACCATTTATCCTTCCTATCTATACTATTTTCCCAAAATCTATTGCTATTACAATACTGAACTGTATATATGCGGTAATAAATATTATTGATACAAATAAAAAGACAAAACATATTATGCTAGAAAGAGAAATCATTTTGGAACCTCCAGTTCTTCAGCATCATCCTTGTCCATTGATGCCACCACAATATTTAGGTATGGAATGACGAGTGACTCCCTACTGGATTGAAATTCATTAACCATGATTGTATTTGAGAGCACCAGAGCTGAATTCCTCTAAGTAGAATAAAACTACAATTCTTCCACCTGACTCCTTATCACTTTCACCTCATTTTGCATTTGGTCGACCATGTCTCGATGGATAATCAGAGTGTCAAGAATAAAGGAAACCTTCGAATGTAGAGCTTTCACCGAGATAACCAAACATTGGAAATCCATAAAATCGTCCTCCTGCAAGTTCATTCTCTATTGGTCGTCGTCAAACCCATTTTCCATGGTGCTATGCAGACTCTACTCAAAATTCCAATTAATTACCTGATTTCCCTATCCCAAATTAAAAGAACCAAAGCCTAACCTAGATATTGACACACCATATGATCTTTCAAATCCTGAAATACTTTGAACCCAAAAATCCCATGCAGGAAATACTATCAGGTTAATAATAAACCAATAGCTCAAACTTGAAATTAATCCAAATTTTTCACTTGACATCACCAAAATGCCCCATTTATTGCCAAACGACCCAAACCACATCACATCGTGGCATAATTTACTTACCTGGAAATATCTATCCAAACATGCAAATAATGAATGACCAACTGAAATTTCGATCCAAATCACTAATACCAACTCTCGATGTTGTACTTCCTCCAATTTTCCATTCTGCATAATAATGGCGACCCTCCACTCCACGGACTTTGCCACCAAGCATGGAATGAGAAAAACTTTCACCCGTACCATCTGTTTACATTTTATTAAGCTTCCATGAGCTTGTCTGCCTCTCCTTCCCATATCCATTAAATTCATCTCCCTTCTCACCACAATTGCACAATCTGTTTGAACATCCCTTGGCATATTATTCATGCTCGTAATCTTGTTGACGAGATCATCCACCCAACCTTGTACTATAGAAATTATTCCATTCTTGGTAATGATGGAAACCTTCAAATATGGCATCGATTCACTCATGTGCACATTTAACCTCCATGCCACAAACCAAGGATAACCTCATGTTCTCACGCACTAGACTGTAGATCCATTCCACCTTTCTCAACTTCAAATGCTCCTTGTCACCTTGGATTTGAAATGCGGGGATATCAAAAATGGGCTTTCCACATAGTCTCGAACATGAGACTAAAGGAGCCATGTCGATCGCACGGGCCCCACCCCATCTCTGATTCGGATTTAGGAGCGGAACAAACTTATTAACAGATTGAATACAATAAACACAGAGATATGAAGAATAACATAGATATCCAGTGAACAATATCTTCTATTAAATAATGAAATAAGTTGAAACTGCAAAACTACAGAACTGAAGCACTTGCTCGAATGGTGGTAGCTATCTCTGAGAAGAGATGTGGCTGCTACGCGCATCCGTCTGAGCAGAATGGATTACAATGAGGCTCCAGAGGCTTTTTTGATATTACTCATGAATGCCAAAACCCTAGACATCCAAAAACCTAACCCTAGAAGGTGAAATGCCAAAAGTCATGTGGGCCCTGTTAGCACTGAGAGTCACCCTCAGACTACTAGAGGATAATCCCAGTACCCATCAAAATGTAAATGGATTAAAATGGTTTGAGTAGGTGGATCAACAAGAATTTAAAGAAAGGAAAATACAATAGATATCATTGTAGATCAGTGATGGACCATTGGGCTATGGAGTCATAAACAATTTTCTCATTGAAGTCATTTAAGCTCCATATCAGACAAAAGATTTGTATAATGATGAAGAGAAGAATAAGAGAATAACATAAAGACAAATATTCGCTAAGCAGTGATCCTCTCTGCAAAGAGAATTTAGATGTGTCTGAATAGTAAACAATGATAAATAGGCGAGCTTACAACATATCCTCTACCGCATCAAGAATATATCAATCAAAGGGAAATTTTAATCCTTAAAATCAACAATATGTTCAGACAAGATGAAGAATAGAACGGAGAACATAGAAGACAAATCTGATGAAACAACTCATATGAATCTTCAATAACATACAATTTACAACGACATGCCCCTCTGAATTACAAATGGAAATATACAGTCATAAACATTTCTCAAAACTTCCTCCGGTCTTGGGCTGAACCCACCCTCCCCTTTATGTCATTCATCAGATGTACTTATAATCAAAACAATAGACATGTCTTATTGCTTGGGTGCCTCTTCTCCAGTGTCGTGTGTCTTCTCTTGTCTATCTTGTTCATTCTTTCACAAGGAAACTCTGATCAGTATGGGCCTACAGGGAAAACTTCCCTCTGTGGTACTTCGGGCTGACAATTTTATTTCTCCTCAGCCACAACCTCCATGCTTCCATTTAAGGGGGTAGTCGATTGTTCAACCACTGGTCCTTCTTGCATTAACAGATTTCTCCTTGGGACCAGGTCGACGACTAACGCCTAGTTTGTTTCCAAGCACTGCTCTCGGATTGGACCCTATATAAGCACGTGATTGCGAAAGTTGCCAAGGGAGGTTTGGATCCTCACCACTCCAACCCCCTCAATCCACCACCAACTCCCACGTACCTATTTAGCTATACCGTGGTTTCGATTGCGTAACCGGTATAATATTTTAGCATTCGAGCACTTTATGTCCCCGCAATGAAGTGTGGTCGTCGATCTTGTCGCAATCTGTCATATGGGAATGCCCTGCTTTTCTTTCCATGCGGTACTCTCGGATGGACTCTACATCAGTACGTGATTGCAGAAGTTTTCAAGGGCGGTTTAGGTCCACACCACTTCGACCCCCGCAATCCACCACCAACTGCCACATACCTCTTCTGCTATACCATGGTTTTGATTGCGGGACCGCTCTAGAATTTTAACGTTCGAGCATGTTCCGTCCCATCAATGAAGTGTGGACGTCGATCTATTGCAATCTGCGATCTGGGTAACCCTGCTATTTTAGTGCCCCCACTAAAATTTATCCATCTACCAACTCTAGAATCCTTTTAACCATGTTTAGAGATGGAGTCAATTTTGGCTCTTGGGAGCTTTGAATGCTGAGCAAGAATATCTCATGGAGGACAATATATTGAATCTGACGTGGTGGCCTGATGTCATTGTGTTGTCACGGCTACTAATGGATGAGCGCCATGTGTATTTGACACTTCGACACTTCGGGCTTCAGGAATTCTGTATTGTGAAGCATGAAAAACTCCCGTAGTGGTACGGGGCCAGAGTGACGTGGTAGCCTGGAATGAATGTTATGCGTCCTCGGGGGATAAGTGCCATGTGTTGAGTTGAAAAAATCCCATGGAGTGGTAGGGCCTGAAGCGACATGGCAACCTGACGTCACTTTGGGACTTCGACTCTTCGGGACTTCGGGATGTTTGGATGGAAATCTCCCGAAGTAACTTTCTCCCGGTTGACGTGGAAGCCTCTTGTTACTTTGGGACTTCAGGCTTCAGGAGATTTTGAACGCGGGCATGAATATCTCTTGAAGTGACTTTCTCCCATTTAACCTGGCATCCTCTCATCATTTCGAGACTTCAGGACTTTGGGGCTTCTGTCTAGTCGTTAATCCTTGCGCGATTTTGAAATTCCGAATGCATAGGAGCCGCTAATCTGAACTACACATGGGATCTCCGCCGTTGAAAATTGAACCCGTTTGTTTGCTTGTATTTCAAGCCTGAAATGGGCTTCTCTGAATGCTGCATTTTGCTCATAGTTTTTCCCTGTGCATACAACATACTTGACCTGCCTAACTTTATTAACCAGAAGAGGAAAAAATTATAGGAAGGTATGCAGAAAAGAGAGAGACTCGATAGAGGTGTACACCTAGGTCTTAACAATAACTACATATGACCCATGACAACTTTATGTTCTAACATTTGGCTCCACAGGGGATGACATGCTCCCTGTGAGATTCCAAGAACAAGCAACTTCAGTGTCTTATCCTAGGGTTATGGGGTCACTTATTCAAATATTAAAAGCAAACTGAAAACTAAAAATCTTGCACACGTGCGTATTTATATACAAGACCCTACTCTAACTGACCTTTACAATGCTCAGGTGAAGACAAACTTCCGCCATAGCCACCCAAACTGTTTGGTAGCATAATTCTTCTTTTCACTGCAAATGATCCATAAAAGGTAAGGGAAGTATGACAACACAATGAAAACATGTTTTGGAACACTGACAATACCTCCAAATGATGATAATTGATTAATTTTGCAGGATCCAATTATTTTGGAAAGTTCAACTCCATATATATCCCCACAAGGTCATAAAATTTATAATAAGGCATGCTAAACTGGTAAAACGTTACCTCATTTATTTCATCATTGCTCACATGTTGTTTGATGTTCTCATCATGCACAGGTGGATAAAGGATTGATGCAGGCTTGCTAATCCCAGGTGATATATGCTCATTTATGAGTGTTGGACATGAGATAAGCTGCACATTTAGCTCTTCCTTTTCTCCTCCATGGCTCTCCCAAGGATCAGATTCATAATTATCATATACATGAACCATGCTACGAGGTTCGAAAGAAGATATGAAAAAACTCTGCTCTTCATCATCTTCATTGGGATATTCATAAAAAATTGGTTATTCTTGGTCAGTATTTGAAACAACTTCTTCATCATAAGCAGGGTTGCTAAAGACATCTATTTCAAGAAACAAATATCCTCTGCATTTTCTTCATAAGAGCAACAAACAAAATATGCCTTCAATTCTGAAAAGCTAGAAAAAAACTGAGAGGAATCTTCCCTAGTTTTTTTAACTAACTTATCATACATCTCATCTTCATAGTCAGGAGAAATATCTACTAATGTACATACTTTTTCTTTGACATTAGAATATTCAAAAGAGACATGTTGACCTTCATGAACATTTAAAAAAACAGATACATATTATATGATGCCAGATGTTTCTATGTTATTTATATCATAATGAATATCATTCAACACCTCTTGATCTTCATGGAAAATCTTTCTTCCACAATAAATGCTTCATCACAAATCTGGTTTCCGTGACTAGCGGAATCTTTATGAAGCAAAGAAAACTCATCACAACAATTTTCATAAAGATGTTCAGCTGAAAAATACTCTTTACAAAACGAATTGAAAGTTGCATGAAAACCTGTAAAAGAGATGATGCTTGCAATGGGAAGAGATCGACACCAATCACGAGCAATCCCCTCTATTGGATACCTGAAAAGCTTAATCTGAACATCTTCATGCACGATATGAAGTTGGTGAATAAAATCATGAAAATCCAACAAATGTTCAGCTGGTACCTCCTACTCTTCTCCTCGATATTTAGGAAGGATACTTTCCCATTCATCTCTACTAGGCTCTGGATTAGGGAAACCAACTATTTTTTAAAAATCACAAAAAGCATACCTCTGAGCTAAAATCTTGTCCATTTCAAACCAGTGGAGTCACCAATAGATTTCCGAACAATGGATTCGCCATGGTGAAAGATGAGCAGTCAAAAAAATGTGTCCAACCTTAGTTCGCCATCTAAAACTGGATCCCTTCGTTGTCATTCTCCCAGGGAAGATATCTTCACTTCCTTCCCTAGCAACGACTCCATTAATGTTAGCACTGAGAGTCACCCCCAGACTACTAGAGGATAAGCCCAGTACCCATCAAAATGTAAATGGATTAAAATGGTTTGAGTAGGTGGATCAACAAGAATTAAAGAAAGGAAAATACAACAAATATCACTGCATATCAGTGATGGACCATTGGGCTATGGAGTCATAAACAATCTTCTCATTGAAGGAATTTAAGATCCCTACTATACAAAATATTTGTATAATGATGAAGAGAAGAATAAGAGAATAACATAAAGACGAATATTCGCTAAGAAGATATCCTCTCTGCAAAGATAATTTAGATGTGTCTTAACAGTAAACAATGATAAATAGGTGAGCTTACAACAGATCCTCTACCGCATCAAGAATATATCAATCAAAGGCAAATTTTAATCCTTAAAATCAACAATATGTTCAAACAAGATGAAGAATAGAACAGAGAACATATAAGACAAATATGATGAAACAAATCATATGAATCTTCAATTACATACAATTTACAGCCACATGCCCCTCCGGCTTACAAACTGAAATATATAGTCATAAACATTTCTCAAAACTTCCTTCGGTCTTGGGTCGAACCCACCCTCCCCTTTATGTCATTCATCAGATGTATTTATAATGAAAACAATAGACATGTATTGCTTCTTGGGTGCCTCTTCTCTAGTGTCGTGTGTCTTCTCTTGTCTATCTTATTCCTTCTGTCAGAAGGAAAATCTTATCAACATGGACCTGCAGGAAAAAATTCCCTCTGTGGTACTTCGAGCTGAAATTTTTTTGTCTCCTTGGCCAGACCCTCCATGCTTCCATTTAAGGGGGTAGTCAATTCTTCAACCACCGATCCTTCTTTCATTAACTGATTTCTCCTTGGGATCACGACGAGGCCTAATGCCTAGTTTGTTTCCATGCGTTGCTCTTAGATTGGACCCTATATAAGCACGTGATTGCGGAAGTTGCCAAGGGTGGTTTGGATCCTCACTGCTCTGACCCCCACAATCCACCACCAACTTCCACGTACCTCTCTAGCTATATCGTGGTTTTGATTGCGGGACCGCTCTAAGATTTTAACGTTCAAGCACTTTCTATCCTCGCAATGAAGTGTGGTCGTCGATCTTGTCGCAATCCACGATCTGGGAATGCCCTGCTTTTGTTGCCATGCGCTGCTCTCGGATGGACCCTACATCAGCACGTGATTGCGGAAGTTGTCAAGGGTTGTCTGGGTCCACACCGCTTCAACCCCCACAATCCACCACCAATTGCCACACACCTCTTCCTCTATACCATGGTTTCGATTGCGGGATCAATCTAGAATTTTAACGTTCGAGCATGTTTCGTCCCTGCAATAAAGTGTGGCCGTCAATATGTTGAAATATGTAATCTAGGTAACCCTGCTATTTTAGCACCCCCGCTAAAATTTATCTGTCTTCCAACTCCAGAATCCTTTTAACCATGTTTAGAGATGGAACCAATTTTTCCTCTTGGGAGCTTTGAATGTTGAGCAAGAATATCTCTCGGAGGACGATCTCCCGAATCTGACGTGGTGGCCTATCGTCATTGTGCTGTCACAACTATTGATGGATGAGCGCCATGTGTCTTCGGGACTTCAATCTTCAGGAGTTCTGGATTGTGAAGCATGAAAATCTCCCTGAGTGGTACAGGTCTGGATTGACATGTTAGCCTAGAATGAATGTTATGCATCCTCAGTGGATAAGTTCCATGTGTTGAGTTGAAAAACACTTGTGGAGTGGTAGGGCCTAAAGCGACGTGGCAACCTGATGTCACTTCGGGACTTCGCGATGTTTGGATCGAAATCTCCTGAAGTAAATTTCTCTTGGTTGACGTGGAAGCCTCTCGTTACTTTGGGACTTCGGGCTTCGGGAGATTTTGAATGCGGGCATGAATATATTTCGAAGTGACTTTCTCTCGATTGATGTGGCAACCTTTCGTCGTTTTGGGAATTTGGGACTTCGGGGCTTCTGTCTAGTCGTCAATCCTTGCGCGATTTTGAAACTCTGAATGCACATGAGCCACTAATCTGAACTGCACATGGGACCTCTGCCATTGAAAATTGAACCCGTTTGTTTGCTTGTATTTCAAGCCCAAAATGGGATGCTCTAAATGTTGCATTTTGCTCATAGTTTTCCCTGCACATACAACATACTTGACCGGTCTGACTTTATCAGCTAGAAGAGGAAAAACTTATAGGAAGGTATGCATAAGAGAGAGAGACTCAGTAGAGGTGTATACCTAGGTCTTAACAATAACTACATATGACCCATGACAACTTTATGTGCTAACAAGCCCTATGGGTAAGTTGGTGTAATTTGGTACCTCAACTTCCCAGGGTCGTAACTTTTTCATACGAACTCCATTTTAGGTGTGTGATAGCCTGTTGGAAAGGTCTTTCAGAGAACTACACATTCCATCATCAAAATTTGACCCTATATACAGTTTGGTTGTGGTGAGCCAAAAAAAACAATGTTTAGGGCCCCAAAACGGCCCTAGAAGTACATCAATATGTGTTGACATGAAAAAATGAAAAATAATCCAGTGGGATTAGGCGAGAGGCCACTTGTATCCACTTGGAAGATGTGTGGGGATTCAAACAACCCCAAAAGTGTAGAACCCACAATTACAAAGTAGTATAGAAGAACGTGTTGAACAAAAAATGGACACGAGGAGCTAGTTGGAATAGGTGGGTGGCCACCAATATCCACCTGAATCAATCCTCCCCCCTTAGGAAGCAATGCTCTCCATTGCATTGAGTTCCCCCATCAGGTGAGGAAAGTTCTATTGGATTTGGCCCCAGGTGAGCCACTTGCCTTGGTGTAGGAGTTTCCATGCCCTGACAACCCGATAAAGTTGGATCCTCTGTTGGCGAGTGTCCTTGACCTGTGTGTCCACTATCTGATCAGTGGATGCTTGTTCAATGCAGTCAAGGTTGAGCTCTATTGGTGTCAGTTGTTCTGCAATCTCAGAGGTGTCCAATAATGGTGGAAAATATGGTCGAAGGAGGTCCACATTGAATACTCGATGCAGGCCAAGGAAGGGTGGAGTTTTGAGCTCAAAAGAATTTCTACCCACAACCTTGGTGATAGTGTAAGGCCCATAACGAAGTGGGTGAATCTTTTGATGGGGCCCAGTGAGATGCTCCTTCTACAAATGTAACCAAAATTTGTTTCCAACTTGAAACTGGTGTGGTACCCTATGTTGATCATGGTGTTTCTTGTACTTAGCATTGGATTTCTGCAAAATCTCTTGGACCTATTGGCGGATGTGCTAAATCTGCTCAATGAATTTGGTGGCTTTTTTGAGCACAGACTGATAAGGCGAAGAGTCTGTCCATGCAGTGGCAAGAGGAAGTGCAACATCAATGGGTCCCAAGTGTTGGAAGCCCAGACCCACCTAAAGTGGGCTATGGTCGGTGGAACTATGGAGATCCCTGTTGTAACTGTGTTGTACATATGGGAGACTCTCGTCTCATGTACATGGATGCTTAGAATTGTACATGTGCAGGATGTGCACAATCATCCGATTGACAACCTCTGTTTAATGGCCATTGGTTTGGGGGTGGAAAGCAATGGATTTTGTGATCTTGGTGTCCAACAGAGACCAAAGACTCAATCAAAATGTGTTGAGGAACCTGTTGTCTCGGTCGAAGATGATGGTCTGTGGTATCCCAAAGTGGACCCACACTCTTTCAAAGAAGAGCTTGGTAGTATCTTTCGCTGTCACATTCTTCTTAAGGTTACGAGGATGTCCATCTTCGAAAACCGATCAACGACCACAAACACACAGTCATTTCCTTGCTTGGTGGACGACAAGCCAGACATGTAATCCATTGAGATGGATTCCCAAGGCTTCTTGGGAATAGGAAGAGGGGTGTATAAGCCTTGCTTCTTGATGGTTGGCTTGACAATGGCACGGGCAATGCAAGATCTGATATACTTGCTGACGTCCTGTCAAAGTTTTGGCCAATAAAAATGTTTCTGAAGAACAACCACAATTTTCTCTATGCTAAAATGTCCTGCCACCCGACTGTAGTGGGATTCCAAAATCATATTTTCACGCTCACTTGTAGGAACACAGAGATGGCCCAGGTGGCATAAGAGTACATCCTGAATGTGAAAATCAGTGACAGTTGCACTTATACCCAAGATATGATAGGTGGTGGCGAAGTCTGGATCTTGCTGATAAAGTTGGGGCCACTCAGATGCTTCATGTCCACAGGAATGGATCACAGTGGTGAGTTCAACCACAGAAGGCCGACTGAGGAAGTCAATGAATCGATTGGAGATACATGTCTTATACTTGATGTTGATATGGAACTGCTACAGGTAGGTGGACCACTTCTGATGGCGGTCGTTTTGCAATTTCCCTTGTGTCTGTATGAATTGCAGAGGCTTGTGATCAGTGTGTATGATCGTCTCTTTCCCCAGAATGTAATGTTTCCATTGACGACGGGCTTGTACAATGGAATAAATTTCCTTGTCATAGGTGGGGTATTTCAGGACAGTATTGGAGAGTGTCTCACTATGGTATGCCACCGGATACCCGTGCTGAGTGATAATTGCACCCATAGTATAGTCAGATGCATCAGTCTCAATCTTGAATGGTTTTTGCAGATCAAGCAAGGAGAGTACATAATCTAAGCACAAGCGATGCTTCAGATCATCGAATGCATGTTCTTGCTCCTTCCCCCACATGAACTTTTCCCTACCACCACCCTTGGCCACCTGACTGAGGGCCCATGCAATATGGGAGAATCCCAACACGAACCGTCGGTAGAAGTTGGCTAGTCCCAAGAAGCTCTGAAGCTCAGTCAGTGTGGTTGGGGTTGTCGAGTCATGGATGAATTGGATCTTAGCTGGATCAACATGTACCCCATGCTCATCAACAATGTATCTCAAGTATTGGACCCTTTTCATGCCAAAAGAGAATTTTTCTAAGTTGGCATAAAGCTTGTGTTGCCACAGAGTGCTCAAAACCTGTTGAATATGATGCATGTGTTGCTCCCACATTTTGTTGAATATGATGCATGTGTTTCTCCCACATTTTGTTGAAGATGAGGATGTCATCCAAATATAATACCAAAAATGAGTTGGCGAAGGGTCTCAATAAATCATCCATCAACCTCATGAAAGTGGTTGGTGCATTTTTTAAGCCAAAGGGCATGACTAGCCATTTGTAGAGACCTTCTTTAGACTTGAAAGTTGTCTTCCATACATCATTTGGTTCGATGGGAACCTGGTGGTAGCCATAATTTAGGTCAATCTTGTTGAATAACTTTGCCCCCTTGAGTTGATCAAGAAGGTTATCAATATTGGGAATGGGGTAGCGGTTCCTAACTGTGATTTTGCTTAGGGATTTGTAATCAATGCAGAGTCGCCAAGTCTCGTCCTTCTTTTGCACCAGTACAATCGAGCTTCCGCAAGGGGAGGAGTTGGGTTTGATGTGCCCCTTTTGACGAAGCTCTCGAATATAATGCTTTATTTCATCATTTTCCATTAGAGAAAATCGATAGAATTTTCCATTAGGTAGAGGTGCGTCATGGGTCAGATCAATTAGATGCTTGACTTGGCAGTGTGTCAGTACCCCTGTAGGTGAGGAGAAGATGTCTTTGTATTCTTCCATGATCCCGTCCACTTGCTTCTGCTGCAAAGAGAGGCGTTGTGTAGAGGCCACGGATGTGGCAGAGACCTTCTGCTTACTGTGAGTACTTATCACAAAGAAGATGAACTTACCGGTCTGTGAAATGACCTTACTGCATTGCTTAGAAGATATTAAAGAAATAGTAGTAGGCGACGCTACCTCTGGGATCCTATACAATTGTCTACCCAAAGTAATAATAACATTGCGGGGTCTAGACTCATACAAAACATGACGCTTCCACAAATATGGTTGTCCTAAAATAACATCACAAACTTCAAGGGGAGAAGTATCACACAGTACCTCATCTTTGAAAGGATTGATGTCGTAGGGCAGATGACACTGTTGGATGACACAAAGATCTCTTCCTTGGTGAAGCCAGCCGATGGTGTAGGGTTGCAGGTGTGGTGTTGTTGACAGGTCTAGGCACTTGACGACCTCTACTGAAATCAAGTTCTTATGACTACTGCTATCGACAATGAAATGAATTGGAGCCACCTTTACCCACATATGCGAGTGAAAGAGACATTCCCCTTCCTATTGTTCTTCCGGTTCACTTGGACGGACTTTAGTGGTAGCAACAGTGGCACTGGGTTCAAAATCAATAATCTGCTTCCCTCCTTCAAAATTTGACTCGGACTCAGAATCGACCTCTAACTTGGAATCCTTTAGCTCGACCATGAGGGACTACTTGGAGCGACATTCTTCGATGTTGTGCCAAGGAATTTTATGGTACTCACACCATTTTCCCATGTCCTTCTTCGTCTTCTCATTGCCCTTATTGCGTTGTGGCTTGGACTGGTTGTCCTGAGGGAAAACATCTCGACCTGTTCCCTTGTTGTGTGGGTTGGGGCTGCCTTTGCCCTACTTCAGCTGTGAGGGGTTTGTAGATCCAAACTCTCGCCTTTTCTTCTTAAATTTTTGTTCGATCTTAATAGCGTATCTATAAGCCGTGCCCAATGAGGTGATGTCTAGGAACTCCATTTTTGTTTGAATGTATCTATGCAAATAGCCACAATATTTGAGCACCAGATGATGCTCAGAGTCTTTGATACCCAATTTGGTTCGTAGGGTATGGAAAATATTGGTGAAATCTGGTACTGCCTGGTCCCTTTCTTGACATAGGGTGGTCCATCTGGTGTACTGGTCCTCGTAGCTTCCAATAGGATAGTATTTCTCTTTAATGGCATCCCAGAAGGGATCCCATGTAGGGGCCACCACAAACATTGCATATTCCTCTACGACCCTTTGCTCAGAGTAAGTAGCGCACCAGTCTTTAAAATGGGGAACGACCTCGAGGAATGCAAAAGTGATCTTTTCCCTATCAGAAAAATTGTGGACCGAAAAATACCCTTCGAGCAAATTCAACCATTTATCTACAACATCCGCATCTATCAGTCCTTCAAATAATGGAATATCAAAATTTACCTGTACCTTGAAGGGGGTTGCATGGCCGCTTGATGAAGATGCCTCTCTTGTGGGAAGCCTTCGAAATATCTGCACGAAGTTGTCCATCATTTCATTCCTTTGTCGCATGAGGTATTCCTCGAGCAACATTTTAATAGGATATCCTACTCCATCATCTTTATTTTCATCCCCCATGGGTTGTTTTCGGGCTCGGCGTGGCCGATCTTGCAATGGCTCGATAGGTTCGAGTCCCAACTTCTTGTACCCAGATCTTGTCGGGGACATGCACAAAGAAAAATAAATGAAGAGCGAACCTCTATGATACCACTGATACGAATTTAGGAGCGGAACAAAATGATTAACATATTAAATACAATACACATAGAGATATGAATAATAACACATATATCCAATGAACAATATCTTCTATTAAATAATGAAATAGGATGAAACTATAAAATTGTAGAATTGAAACACTTACTCGAATGGTGGTAACTATCTCTGACAAGAGATGTGGCTGCTACACACATCCATCTGAGAAGAATGGATTACAATGAGGCTCCATAGGCCTTTTTGATATTACTCATGAATTCCAAAACTCTAGACATCCAAAAACCTAACCCTAGAAGGTGAAACGCCAAAAGTCATGTGGGCCCTATGGGTAAGTTGGTGTAATTTGGTACCTCAACTTCCCAGGGTCGTAACTTTTGCAAACGACCTCTATTTTAGGCTCGCGATATCCATTTGCTAAGGTCTTTCAGAGAAATACACATTCTACTGTCAAACTCTAACTAAGTCTACAGTTTGACTATGGCGAGCGAAAAAAACAACGTTTAGGGCCCCAAAATGGCCCTAGAAGTACAACAAGATGTGCTAACATGAAAACATACAAAATAAGCCAGTTGGATTAGATGAGAGGCCACTTGTATCCACCTGGAGGATGTGTGGGGCTTCAAACATCCCCAGAAGTGTAGAACCCACAATTACAAAGTAGTACAAAAGAACGTGTTGAACAAAAAACGAACACGAGGAGCCAGTTGGAATAGGTGGGTGGCCACCAATATCCACCTGGATCAATCTCCCAGGGCTAATCATTAGGGAGGGGGGGTATTAAATTTATACCCCATTGATCCACAAGAAACTAGCGGCTTTACCAATGGCCCTAGTATCCATTTCATCTTATGCCTTGTTATTTTTCCGAAGTATATGCAAATACTTGACTGAGCTGCAATGAGGAAAGGGTTATTCTAGTGCGTTCAATCATAACCTTCAACCCATTATCCTTAGGACCTAAGCCTAAAACAAAATAGTGGATGATGTTTTTGGAATCCCCTACAATGTTAAACTGGTGAATGCACCTGCGCATAACAATAGGAGCTCCTTGAAGAATGTTTTTG
>ML800930.1:45511-58180 GCA_009831015.1 Picea engelmannii | reverse complement strand
TCCATGGATAACATGCAAAACTCAAATCCAAACGTCAACTAGCTCTGATACCACTTGATCCGTCAGGATTTTTCGAAATGACTTATGGTTGAGTTTAATTAGCATGCATTAATTGACCATTGGGAAACTTAACGAAAGAACGAGGAAAAGAGAATGAATTATAAAGCCATTAACATATTTGCAGATCTGATATGCAATGAAAAACAGCAAACCATAATGCACAGGTTGATAACGGAGTTCGGCACAACTTTGCCTACGTCTCCGGGCCTTTTCTCTTGTGAGGGAGGCTTCTTTATTTCTGTTCGAAATCTTATTAGTACATATTTACAATGCCGATTGGCTTCCACACTGATCTGGTCATGTTCGCCCAGATCTCTAGAATCTTGCACAACTTACGGCACCTGAAACGGATGTCCCGAGCTCTCAGAAATCGTCCGACAGCATCTCTACCTCAACAGCTTCCCTGCCTCAAACTGGCTTAGACCTGGCTTTGCCTTAGCATCTCTGCTCTCCAAAACCGTCCAAAATCTCTCCAAAGGCTTACCCTTTGGCCTCAAAATGGCCTTGGTTAAATAGTGGGGAAGTTAGTTTTCCCTCCCCAACTTCCTCCACGAATTTAGGCTCTAAAAATGCCCAATAACCCTTTAAAATGAGTTAATTACATTAAAAATGGGCTAAACATTATTAAAAAACCCAAAATTGGTTGAAAAACCACTTTATAACCATATAATAGTTACAAACGGGCTTAAGCCCCTTAGTCTTGGGCACGCTCTCCTTTGGCAAGGTTATATGGACTCCATATGGCCAAGCGCTTAGCCCAAAGGGCTAAGCGCTGGCCCCTCTCCTCCTTTATGCGCAATACCATACAATATAACTAATATTATGGGTTTTATAACATAATAAATAATGTGGCGCATTGGTTATAGGACTATTGTGAAGGCTCTTGTACCATGTGGAGGTCCGGGGGTCAAACCCCGCGGCCTCCAAAAAGTTTTGATAAACGAACCAAAAGCCATTAGCCAAAATAGGGGTGCCACGTGGTAGCCTTTCATTGGGCCATGTGGCACCTTTCCATTCGATAATAAAATTCCATGTGTCATCACCCTATTCGACCACCATCAGCCAACCATAACTTTCCACGTCGGCTGCCAGGGTGTACCATCATGCCACGTCACTGCCACGTGTGAGTCGTACGGACTGCCTAGTCAGCATTTTTTTTCCCTGTTTGACTTTTCGGTCAGAACGTGATATCTTCTCCATACGGACTCCGTTTGACATAAAAATTATACCACCGGAATCGAGAAGACAAGGCGGAAGCAATTGCATTGGTTTTGTCGAATTCTGAGCACTTTCATTTTTGAGCATTTTTCATGCCCTGTCAGGCTTCTGAATCCGATTTCGGAGCATTGTTGAAAGAGAATATAATTGAACAATCAATTCTAGTTCTGCCAGATTTCAGTAAAAAATTTCAAGTGAGATGTGACGCAAGTGGATTTGTGATTGGAGCAGTCTTAAGTCAAAACAATAGACTAGTTGCATACTTCAGTGAGAAGCTGAACGATGCCAAAAGAAATTATTCCACGTATGATAAAGAATTTTATGCAATCATACAAGCCTTGAAGAAATGGAGACACTACCTGGTTCCAAAAGAGTTCGTTTTGTATAGCGACAACCATGCCTTACAGTTTATAACCAGACAGGAGAAATTGAACCAAAAACATGAAAAATGGGTTGAATTTATGCAGAACTTTACTTTTGTTATAAAGCACATTTATGGAAATGCTAACAAGGTCGTTGATGCATTGAGCAGGACATGTTTAATTCTGCAAGAGTTTTGAATGAAGACATTAGGTTTTGATAGCCTTACGGACATGTATGGAGATGATTTAGATTTCAAGGACGCTTATGAAGCACGCAAGAATACTGTTCTAAGAGACATAAGCCAATGGATTGAATACTTGATTCATGATGGACTATTTTTTAAAGTAAATCAGTTGTGTATCCCGAAGAGTTCTATGAGAGAAAACCTTTTGAAGGAAAAATATAGTGGGGGATTGGCTAGACATTTCGGCCATGATAAAACTTTTGTGCAACTGAACATTTTGTATTATTGTCCAGAAATGAGGACGGATGTCGGAAAATTGGTCAAAAAATGTAGAATTTGCCAACACGCAAAGGGGAAAAGACAAAATATAGGGTTGTATCAACCATTGCCAATACCAGAGAGGCTGTGGGACGCAATAAGCATGGATTTTGTGTTAGGACTGCCAAGGACTCATAGAGGTTATGATTCCATATTTGTGGTAGTCGATAGATTTTTTTAAATGGCACATTTCATTCCATGTCAGAAAACCAGTGATGAAACACACATTGCAAACCTATTTTTCGAAGAAGTTGTTCGACTTAATGGATTTCCTAAGAGTATTGTTTCAGACATGGATACCAAATTTGTTGGTCATTTCTGGAGGACACTATGGAAGAAGCTGGGGATGAATTTATCTTTTATCTCAATATATCACCCTCAGATGGATGGACAGACTGAGGTAGTAAATCGAAGTTTGGGGGACTTATTGAGGAGTTTGGTTGCTGAACATCATAGTTAGTGGGATCAGATTCTGCCACAAGCGGAATTTTCATATAATGACTCACCTAATAGGAGTACAGGAAAAATCCAATTCCAAATATTGTATGGAATGCAACCAAGGGACGTAACTGAGTTGAGAGACTTAGAGCAGAGTGAGTTCTGGAGTGCTGGAGCGGAAGATTTTGTAGCAGAGATGCAGGAGCTCCACAACAAAATCAGAGAGTGATTGCAGAGTTCTAAACATGAATACACGTGTAGAGCAGATCAACACAGAAGAGAGATTCAATTCAAAGTGGGAGATTTAGTCTTGGCACACCTCATGAAATAAATGTTCCCAAGGGGAACATATAATAAGATGAATATGAAAAAGATAGGGCCGTGTAAAATTTTAAGAAAGTTTGAGGCAAATGATTATGAGATAGAATTGCCAGATGATGTGAGCATATCACCTATATTCAACGTAGAATATCTGTATCCTTAGAGAGCAGATGAAGAAGGAGGAGCAGAGAGTCAGAAGGAAATTCATTGGGTCAAACAGATGCATGTAGCTGAAAAGCCGCAGATGGAAAAGATCATTGATCAGAGAGTTGGCAAGAAAACTCGGAGGAAGACATATCTTGAATATTTGGTAAAATGGAAAGGACACCCGATTGAGGATGCCGGTTGGGAAGGTGAAGCAGATATCCAGAAACATGGACAGATGGTGAAGGAGCTCATGGACATGAGTCCATGAATTTTTCATCCAGAGGAGTATGATGTAGGAGCATCACTAGCAAGCGTGGGTGGAGGACAGCTGGATATGCCAACGCGCATTTTGAAGACGTTTTTGAATTTCAAAAGAAGAAGCATTTATGTAATAGTTGGAAGGATGTATTTGCTTTTAATTTTTTGGGTATTGTAATACAGATCTCGAGCGTTGCTCATATCTATCAGTTGTAGACATTTATTGTAATAAATGTAAAGTAGTTGTTAGTCTTTAATTCGATATGATAGCTTAGAGTTGTAGGAGGGAAAATTCAAGAAGACTCCCTCGTATGTATTGTATCGTTCTCATTGTAATTGTTGTAGAGAAAAGAGAGGATAGGAGAGCAGAGAAGAACATAGATTTTAGAATTTGTATGAGAAGATAGTTGTTGTTGTTGTAGACCATGTACAAAAGCACTTGAATTAATATAAGAATGTTTTGATCCAAATTTTCTGGTGTATTTTGGTTCTTGTATGCATCTATTGAATGGTATGTTTACAATTTATTTCCAGTCTCTGTTATGCATTTGTTTCAATGCCATATGAATGTGTTTTCTTGTTGAATGTATGAATTATGTGAGAAGAGTATAAGTTTAAATTGTTTCTCTTCCTAATAATTATTGCAAGGAGTGCAGTGAAAGTCCGCAAGGAGTGCGTCGACAAGATTCTGAGTTTTACCTCAAAAAATATCAGGAGAGATAGCGTTAACTTATACCAGTAGAAGTGTGAGTATAACACAGAGTCGTGCAAGGTGTGCGCAAGCTGAGGAGAGTCTCAGACTTTTCCAACCCAAGTGAATGGTTGAAGAACTTTTGTTGCAAAGAGTGTGCAGAGTTGGAGTTGTCTGATAACCATAGGTTATCGTGAAGGCCACAAGGAGTGTGTGCAGGATTCCTTAGAATCCTTGAGTTTGCAACAAGGATCAATCTCAGGAAGGATAGAGTCGAGGGAAGTTCAGAGGAAAGATGAGGTTTGAAGTCACCTCATGGAAATAAGCTCAGAAGGGTTGAAACCGAGTTATTTGGCTGGGAGCCATTGAGAGCCTGAACGGACGGTGGAAATTTCTGGAGGGAGAAATGCCAATTTTCGTGGGTCGTTGGATCCAGTAAATCTACGGGGAGGATAAGGGTGAGAGTATTTCAACAATCGCAAGCTCAGGAGATATCGAACCATTGATCTCTTTCGTGGGAAAGAGATATCGGGAATCAAGAGTTGAGAGAGTGGAGGAAGCTGCTTTCGGAAGTTGCGAGTCGCGAAGTTCCGACTTCAATAAAAAATGATATGGACCATCAGATTGTGGGGGAATCGAGACCGTTGATCTAAGGTGAGGAAGTATCGAGTTCAAACCTCGGGAGAAGGGGGAAGAGCTACTTCACAAGTTACCGATATGTGAAATCCCATAGCACTCGAAAGCTGGACCCTAGGTCATGGATGGAGGTCATATGGGTGAAGGATAAGGGAGGAGCTAGTTAGTGCTAGGCTCTAGTTCAGAGAATCGAAAATCGGGAGTGCGGAGAGCCAAGGTTGGCCCATAATAGAATACCTGAACTCAAGAACTTCGAAGCGCCTTTTTGGTTAGGCTTGTGGTCACTGCCGGTGGTCGCGTGAGGGGATCTTGCGCCTAGTGCTTTCTCGCACAGGCGTAGTTTGTAAAAGGACCTGTGGTTTTATGTATTTAAGATTCCAGTGGGAACCGAGGAGCCATTTCGGCTCAGAGGAGTTCGAAGATCCATAGACCGAGAGGTCGACAAACCCTGTTGAGGTGGGGTTATGCGTCATACACCCCTCTTCCTACTCCTGACAGGCCATGGGAATCCATCTCAATGGAATACATGTCGGGCCTCCCGTCCACCAACCAGGGAAATGACTGTGTTTTTTTGGTTGTGGATCGCTTTTCTAAGATGGTGATTCTAGCCACCTACAAGAAGAGAATCACAACAGAGGCCACTGCGAAGCTCTTCTTTGAACGAGTCTGGGTACATTTTGGAATCCCACAAACCATTGTCTCAAATCGACATAATTGATTTCTCAACACATTCTAGTCAAGCCTCTGGTCACGTTTGGACACCAAGCTCACGAAATCCACGGCCTTCCACCCCCAGACAGATGGCCAAACCAAGGTCCTAAATCAAATGATCGTGCATATCTTGCGCATGTATAATTCCAAGAACCCTCACACATGTGATGAGAGTCTCCCCTATGTTCAACATAGCAACAACTGATCCTTTCATAGCTCAACCGACCACAACCCCTTTCAGGTGGGGTTGGGATTCCAACCATTGGGTCCCATAGATGTTGCACTACCCCTTGCGGTCACCTCGGACGATTCATCTCCTTCTCCAACTGAAGTTGAAAAAGCCACCCGTTTCATTGAGCAGATCCAACACATCCTCCAACAGGTTTAGAATATCCTACAGAAGTCCAATGACAAGTACAAGTAGCGCCATGATCAACATCAGTTGCCACATAAGTTTCAGGTGGGCGACAAAGTTTGGTTGCACTTACAGAAAGAGCATCTTACAGGACCCCATCGGAAGCTTCGCCCACTCTGTTATGGGTCGTACACCATCACCAAGGTTGTGGGTGATAATATAATGCTTTCGAGCTCAACATTCCTCCTTTCCTTGGCTTGCACCCAGTGTTCAACATGGATATCCTTCGACCGTATTTCCCACCATTATTGGACACCTCAGAGATAATAGAACAACTAACACGAACAAAGCTCAACATTGACTGCATACAACAAGCATCGATTTATCATATTGTGGAAAAACAGATCAAGGGAACTCACCAACAAAGGATTTAGCTTTATCGAGTTGTCAAAGCAGAGAAACTCGTGCACCAAAGCAAGTGGCTCACTCGAGGCCAAATTCAGCAGAAACTTCCTCATCTGATGGGGGGACTCAATGCAATGGATACCATTTCTTCCTAAGGGGGGAGGATTGATCTAGATGGATGTCGGTGGCCTCCCACCTATTCCAACTGGCTCATTTTGGCAGTTTTCCAGTTTGGCAGTTTTTTCCCTAGTTTTCGGGTCCCTGACTTGTGGGGCTGTTTTGAGGCCCTAAACAACTTTTTTAGGGCTCGACACATTGAAAATGACTTTTTATATATAGTAGAAAAATGTGTAGTCCTCAGATAGACCTTTCCAATGGGCTATCATACACCTAAAACGAAGATCGTATGCAAAAGTTACAACCCCGGGAAGTTGATGTACTAACTTACCCAAACAGGGCCCACATGAATTTTGGCGCTTCATCTCCTAGGGTTAGGGTTTTGGATGCCTAGGTTTTTTGACATTCCTATTTATTGTAAATATGCCTTAAGAGCCTCATTGTAATCATCTTCTTGCAAATGAGCGCAACCGTCACATCTCTTCTCAGAGATAAGCCGTCACCATTCTAGCAAGCTTGTTTCCACTGCATTTTACAGTTTCAACCTATTTCCTTATTGAATAGAAACCGGTTTTACTGTATATCTGTTATTCTGTATTAAACATCTTTTGATAATAATCTGTATTCATTTTGTTTTGCAAATATATTACAGATCAACTTCATTCGCAACAAGCTTTGCATCACACTCCATTGCATCCTTTAAGGGCCTCCTTCACCTCAATTATATATGAGAGAGTGAGAGAAGAACAATTCCCATGATGCATGTGGGATAAATTGGACTAAGTTTATAAAATGTACTTAACTGCGGAGTTCTAATGGGATCCGGTGCATTAACGCTATGTTGTAGGCATGTACATAAAACCACTAGGAAATCATTACATGATGTCTATCATTAACAAATGAAGATGGAATTACATTCCATTCCCCATCAAAAGGGTGAATATCATGGTTTATCAAAACCATAGGCTCGAAATGTTGATTTAGTGGAAAAGGTGGATGGCCACCGAGATCCACTTTCCAGATCAACACATCATACCAATACTCTTAGGTAAGTGTAGGTATAATTTATCTCTTGTATGTGTGCTTTGTCTCTCTCTCACATGTGTTCTTCCTCTCTCTCTCACTTTCAATCCATTACATTCACACATTTCCTTTTCATAGATTTGAGATTTCTTACATGAATTAGGTAATATATAGGTTAGAATATTGTTATTTGACATTTATCCATTTAGCATATTCTTATCCAACATTTGCATGCCATTTTTTTGTTGACTTGGATTTAGGTTCACCCTCCCACTAATTTTCAAGAGGCTTTATGACCTCTTCATTGAAGAATAAATCTCTACTATCATGAATCTTTCAAGTCCCAAGGTCATACAATATGTATAATTTTAACCCATTGGCATACCCAATGAATATGCACTTGGTTGACTTATCATTAACTTGTACATACCTCTTCAATCTAGGGACCATCATATATTCATAAAATCCAAACATTTTTTTTATTTTTTTGTTTAAAAAAAATTAATTTCGGTTATACAACATGTCATCAATGTTTCTAAAAGCTTTAACAATAGCTATTCAATGCCTCTAGCATTAGGTAGATGTCGAGACACATTGCATCAACGTCAGTGCAACATCATAACCATAGCCCAAACATCAACCTAGCATTTATTAAGCGATGTTATAATAATTTGATTTTCAATCTGAATGGTTTTCCTAGGTTCATGCACATTAGTTTGACATCAATGAATTGTCAATATTTAATGTAAAAAAAACCAACGTCTTATGAAATAATATCTATTATGTCATTCGTTAGTGTAATGTCCTGTATTCGACAAATATACCATCGATAATTCAACATTACAAACTTGATCTTTAACCAACCTTTATCATATTCTTATCCAACATTTTTAACATTGGATTTCGACCCCAATTGTAGTAGTGGGGAGCTCTTTAATACAAGAACCATATAACTTAATATGTTATCGTGTCAAATCCAAACTTGTTATAATTCCAATTGTATTCCATCTTACCAAACCTATTGTTTTGTTCCAAGTTGTCCATATACTCTTGAGGATAAATGAACCTACAACCTACAACATGTGGGGAGGAAATAATGTCACTCAAGTCAACCCCCACTTTGCCAACATGTTGAGCAATAAGAAACTCATGAGGACTTCATATATCCTATCATATCTATTCAGAAAGAAACTTTTAAAATAGTTATAAATGAAGTCAAGATATCCTTCCATATTAAGAAGGAAAGGGTGTTTTTTTTTTTCATAGGGAAATGGGTGGGGAGTTTTCATGAACATGAATTGGTAGGAACGGTGGTAACATTAACAACCATCTACCTCAATCTAGGTAATCATTGGAATGTATCAAGGTTAACGGATGGGTTTTCTACCCTACATGTTTTGTTAAATGTTGATAGTACATGGGTTGGTGGAATTAAACCCTCTCATATCAACCATCGATCTTATCCAAGAGTGGGGATCTACGTGAAGGGAATCGATCAGATTTGTGGGTTCCTCCAAAGTTATTTTTCTCATTCCATCCTTCTACCTGAATTGATCTTGGGAATTCTTGTCCCTTTTTCCAAACAATGTGATAGACTATTCCTGTGGGACTAATTAATGAGGTGCCACTAACCCACTGTAGTAATTTTCAATGCAGAAGTGTTTTTAAATTCCTCTATGCATCCAAGGAATTGAAAATGCCTCAGTCATGAAATATTTATATTAAGAAACATGCATCTACTTTCTCGTCTGAGAAAATAATAACAGTTGGAGATTCGAGAACTTCGATGGCCTCCAATGGCAGAATTTCAAGGATTGTGGCTTTATTTGATTTTGTGACACATACTTGAAATTCTGTAAAAGGTATTTTGTAGCATAAACATTGGTAGGGATCTATATATATTATGTTCATTCATTTGGAATCATTTTGCAATAGCGTTTTGAATTTGTGAGAGAGTTCTTGGAGGTGAGAGTGCTATCAATGTGGTATTCTACTCCTGCGACATGAAGAAACTATACTCTCGTAATGGGAGTGCTATGAACGTGGGATCCTATAGTTGCGCCAACTCCCGTGACATGAAGTAACAATGCTCTCATACAACTTGTCTAGTGTTGCTTCTTGAATGAGAGGGTTTTCCATATAGTAATATAAACATCATTATGTTTAAACTCTTGATTTATCTTGTCATGTTTGGAGGTTATAGTGGTAGAAGTTGAAAAATCAACTCATGAGTATGAGTTTGACTAATTACAAATTCTACCAACACAAAAGGAAAAAGAAACATAAACATCACCATGTTGAGAATTTTCACATCAATTTGTCTTCCTAGTGGTTTGTTTTTTAGAATGATGTTTTGAATTTGAAAGAGATTTCTTGGAGGTGGGAGTGAAATCTATTGAAACTACCAAATAATTTCCCATGGGGATGCATGCACATATCATTAACTAAAAATAGAATGTGCATGCATGCACTCTTCAGTGAACAGGTTGTGTAACTGGTGGATCAAATTGTAATCAGTTTTTCTAATTGTCTATCAGATCCAATATAATAACTAGCATACTCGTAGAGGTGTGGAAGAGAAATGTAGTGTAGTATAGTGTGTGGGAAGAGAGGAGAGGATGTTTTTATGCCTGTGATTGGATATTGTAATTATCCCTTGAATAATAAGAATATTGATTATCATTGCACCGTGGTTTTTCCCGTATTGAGTTTCCACGTAAATCATTGTGTCAATTGTGTGATTGTTGTTGTGTCTGGTTTGTTCTTGGTTTTATTTTCTTTTCCATTAAAATCTTGTTAATTTTATGCTTTCTCTACCTAACAAGTGGGATCAAAACACATAGTTGAAGGATCTGTGAGCGAAGGAGAAAAAGGACGCTCGGTCACGGATCAAGGTTAGGTAGACCCCAAGGAAAAGATAAGTTTGTTGCAGGGAGGAGCAATAATTGTCAGCCTATCGCTCCATAATCCATGTTGGAGGGGAGATAGTCGCTCTCTAACTTAACATTTTCATGTTTTACTAAGATCATCCCTCCCCGCCCATTGAAACGGGTGCAATATCCATTTCTAAGAATTATCGCTCCCTCACATTACAGAACGAGTGATAATCATGAAAGGCTAAGAAAATATGTATGAAAGGTATGGGTGGAGTGATATGAAAGCTCATTTTTGTCTTATTATGCACATGGAGAATCACCCTCGGTAAACTTTATGAATGCATGGAGGATGTTTAAATAAAATGGGTGGATGCTTTTAAAGTGGAGGGTTTTTTTGGTGGTAAAAGGTTTTAAGTAAATATATATTAAATATTTATTTTGTTTTAAACTTTTTAGTTAAATATTTTGGGGTTCAATCTTGAAATATCATTATATTCCTTCATATTAAGAAGGTTTGGTTTTATAAGCAGTGGTTTGGACGGTTTTTTGTGTTAATGATGAAAGTGAAGAGTTCTAATGATTTGGATTTAGAAGTGGAATGAACTGATTAATAGATTGAATACAATAAACATAGAGATATGAAGAACAACACAAATATCCAGTGAACAATATCTTCTATTGAATCAATGAAATAGGATGAAACTATAAAACTGCAGAACTGAAACACTTTCTTGAATGGTGGTAGCTATCTCTGAGAAGAGATGTGGCTGCTACGTGCATCCATCTGAGAAGGATGATTAAAATGAGGCTCCAGAGACCTTTTTAACATTACTTATGAATGCCAAAACCCTAGACATCCAAAAACCTAACCCTAGGAGATGAAACACCAAAAGTTATGTGGGACCCTATGGGTAAGTTGGTACCTCAACTTCCCTGGGTCGTAACTTTTGCATATGACCTCTGTTTTAGGTGTGTGATATCCCGTTGGAAAGGTTTTTTTGAAAAATACACATTATGTTGTCAAACTCTAACTCTATCTATAGTTTGACTATGGTGAGCCAAAAAAACACTGTTTAGGGCCCCAAAACGGCCCTGGAAGTACATAAATATGTGCTGACATGAAAACATAAAACATAATCCAGTTGGATTAGGTGGGAGGCCAACAATATCCACCTGGAAGATGTGTAGAGATTCAGACAGCCCTGGAAGTGTAGAACCCACAATTACAAAGAAATACAAAAGAACGTGTTGAACTAAAAACGGTCAAGAGGAGCCAGTTGGAATAGGTGGGTTGGCCACCAATATCCACCTGGATCAGTCATCCCCCCTTAGGAAGAAATGGTATCCATTGCATTGATTCCCCCCATCAGGTGTGGAAACTTCTGTTGAATTTGGCCCCGGGTGAGCCACTTTCCTTGGTGGAGGAGCTGCCCTGCCTTGACAACCTGATAAATATGGATCCTCTGCTAGCGAGTGCCCTTGACATGTGTGTACACTATATAATTAGTGGGTTCTTGTTCCATGTAGTTATGGTTGAGCTCTGTTGGTATCAGTTGTTCTGTGATCTCTGAGGTGTCCAATAATGGTGGAAAATATGGCCGAAGGAGGTCCAGATTGAACACTAGGTGCAAGCCAAGGAAGGGTGGAGTTTTGAGCTCAAACGAATTGCTACCCATAGCCTTGGTGATGGTGTAAGGCCCATAGAAAAGTGGGTGGAGCTTCCGGTGGGGCCCTATAAGACGATCCTTCTACAGATGTAACCAAAACTTGTCTCCAACCTGAATCGGTGCGGTACCCTGTGTTGATCATGGCGTTGCTTGTACTTAGTGTTACACATTATTTTCGTCATCCCTATGATTGTTAATGATGTAAACCTATCTATTGCCTTCAGAGGGGTTAGTGGCCTGAGTTCCTAAAGAGAGAAGGGAGAAGAACTTTTCCTGAGGAAAGAAGTTGCATTTTCCTATGTAAAAACCTTATAAAAAAAGGAAGTTCGCAGGTTGCTATATAGGCAGGGTGCGAGAATGACCCATTCTCGCAGGTTGCACTATAGCCAGGGTGCGAGGTGTTCGCAGGTTGCTCTATAGCTAGGGTGAGAGAATGCCTGCACGTGGGAAAAATGAGTGTTTTCTCGAATCTTCTAGAAGGAGAAACTTCTATGGTGAGGTGGCATCCGAATGGTTTGGATCTTACTCGCTTTCATGATTTAGTGGGATCATCCTAACCTCCTCACCTTATCCTCTTCAACTTATAAAAGGAGAGGAGTTCTCATGGAGAAAGTTAGCTTGGGTTAGTTTTGTTGGTTCTTGAGCTTATTAGCTTGGTTGGTGTGGCTTTTAGATTTGCCTTTGTCAACATAGACTGTGAATATTATCAGATCTATGCTCTCATAATTCTTGGAGTGAAAGTGTGTGGGGAACGAAGGACAGTTGGAAAGGACCTTACGACATCAAGGCCATGGTTGTAATCTCTCTTTCACATTTAATATGATACAATAATATGATTCTTTCCTATAAAGCTTGTTGTGTTTTATTGTATGATTCCTTGA
>ML800930.1:17550-33369 GCA_009831015.1 Picea engelmannii | reverse complement strand
CAAAAACATTCTTCAAGGAGCTCCTATTGTTATGCGCAGGTGCATTCACCAGTTTAACATTGTAGGGGATTCCAAAAACATCATCCACTATTTTGTTTTAGGCTTAGGTCCTAAGGATAATGGGTTGAAGGTTATGATTGAACACACTAGAATAACCCTTTCCTCATTGCAGCTCAGTCAAGTATTTGCATATACTTCGAAAAAATAACAAGGCATAAGATGAAATGGATACTAGGGCCATTGGTAAAGCCGCTAGTTTCTTGTGGATCAATGAGGTATAAATTTAATACCCCCCTCCCTAATGATTATCCCTGGGAGATTGATCCAGGTGGATATTGGTGGCCACCCACCTATTCCAACTGGCTCCTCGTGTTCGTTTTTTGTTCAACACGTTCTTTTGTACTGCTTTGTAATTGTGGGTTCTACACTTCTGGGGATGTTTGAAGCCCCACACATCCTCCAGGTAGATACAGGTGGCCTCTCACATAATCCAACTGGCTTATTTTGTATGTTTTCATGTTAGCACATCTTGTTGTATTTCTAGGGCCATTTTGGGGCCCTAAACGTTGTTTTTTTCGCTCACCATAGTCAAACTGTAGACTGAGTTAGAGTTTGATAGTAGAATGTGTATTTCTCTGAAATACCTTAGAAAATGGCTATCGCACGCCTAAAACAGAGGTCGTGTGCAAAATTTACGACCCTGGGAAGTTGAGGTACCAAATTACACCAACTTACCCATAGGGACCACATGAATTTTGACGTTTCACCTTCTAGGGTTAGGTTTTTGGATGTCTAGGGTTTTGGAATTCATGAGTAATATTAAAAAGGCCTATGGAGCCTCATTGTAATCCATTCTTCTCAGATGGATGTGCATAGCAGCCACATCTCTTGTCAGAGATAGTTACCACCATTCGAGCAAGTGTTTCAATTCTACAATTTTATAGTTTCATCCTATTTCATTATTTAATAGAAGATATTGTTCATTGGATATGTGTTATTCTTCATATCTCTATGTGTATTGTATTAAATATGTTAATCATTTTGTTCCGCTCCTAAATCCGTATCAGTGGTATCATAGAGGTATGCTCTTCATTTATTTTTCTTCGTGCATGTCCCCTACAAGATCTGGGTACAAGAAGTTGGGACTCGAACCTATCGAGCCATTGCAACATCGGCCATGCCGAGCCCAAAAACAACCCATGGGGGATGAAAAGAAAGATGATGGAGTAGGATATCCTATTAAAATGTTGCTCGAGGAAGCCCCCACGCGACAAAGGAATGAAATGATGGACAACTTCGTGCAGATATTTCGAAGGCTTCCCACAGGAGAGGCATCTTCATCAAGCGGCCATGCAACCCCCTTCAAGGTACAGGTAAATTTTGATATTCCATTATTTGAAGGACTGATAGATGCGGATGTTGTAGATAAATGGTTGAATCTGCTCGAAGGGTATTTTTCGGTCCACAATTTTTCCAATAGGGAAAAGATCACTTTTGCATTCCTCGAGGTCATTCCCCATTTTAAAGACTGGTGCACTACTTACTCTGAGAAAAGGGTCGTAGAGGAATATGCAATGTTTGTGGTGGCCCCTACACGGGATCCTTTCCGGGATGCCATTAAAGAGAAATACTACCCTGTTGGAAGCTACGAGGACCAGTACACTAGATGGACCACCATACGTCAAGAAAGGGACCAGACAGTACCATATTTCACCAATATTTTCCATACCCTACGCACCAAATTGGGTATCAAAGACTCTGAGCGTCATCTGGTGCTCAAATATTGCGGCTATTTGCATAGATACATTCAAACAAAAATGGAGTTCCTAGACATCACCTCATTGGGCACGACTTATAGATATTCTATCAAGATCGAACATAAATTTAAGAAGAAAAGGCGAGAGTTTGGATCTGCAAACCCCTCACAGCTGAAGCAGGGCAAAGGCAGCCCCAACCCACATAGCAAGGGAACAAGTCGAGATGTTTTCCCTTAGGACAACCAGTCCAAGCCGCAACGCAAGAAGGGCAATGAGAAGACGAAGAAGGACACGGGAAAATGGTGTGAGTACCATAAAATTCCTTGGCACAACATCGAATAATGTCACACCAAGTAGTTCCTCGTGATCGAGATGAAGGATTGCAAGTTAGAGGTCGATTCTGAGTCCGAGTCAAATTTTGAAGGAGGGAAGCAGATTATTGATTTTGAATGCAGTTCCACTGTCGCTACCACTAAAGTCCGACCAAGTGAACCAGAAGAACCATAGGAAGGGGTTCAACGTCTCTTTCACTCGCAGATGTGGGTAAAGGTGGCTCCGATTCATTTCATTGTCGATAGTGGTATTCATAAGAACCTGATTTCAGTAGAGGTCGTCAAGTGCCTAGACCTGTCAACGACACCACACCTGCAACCCTACACCATTGGTTGGATTCGCCAAGGAAGATATCTTTGTGTCAGCCAACAATGTCGTCTTCCCTACAACATCAAGCCTTTCAAAGATGAGGTATTGTGTGATACTGCTCCCCTTGAAGTTTGTGATGTTATTTTAGGACAACCATATTTGTGGAATCGTCATGTTTTGTATGAGTCTAGACCCCGCAATGTTATTATTACTTTGGGTAGACAATTGTATAGGATCCCAGAGGTAGCGTCGCCTACTACTATTTCTTTAATATCTTCTAAGCAATGCAGTAAGGTCATTTCACAGACCGGTAAGTTCATCTTCTTTGTGATAAGTACTCACAGTAAGCAGAAGGTCTCTGCCACATCCGTGGCCTCTACACAACGCCTCTCTTTGCAGCAGAAGCAAGTGGACGGGATCATGGAAGAATACAAAGACATCTTCTCCTCACCTACAGGGGTACTGACACACTGCCAAGTCAAGCATCTAATTGATCTGACCCATGACGCACCTCTACCTAATGGAAAATTCTATCGATTTTCTCTAATGGAAAATGATGAAATAAAGCATTATATTCGAGAGCTTCGTCAAAAGGGGCACATCAAACCCAACTCCTCCCCTTGCGGAAGCTCGATTGTACTGGTGCAAAAGAAGGACGAGACTTGGCGACTCTGCATTGATTACAAATCCCTAAGCAAAATCACAGTTAGGAACCGCTACCCCATTCCCAATATTGATAACCTTCTTGATCAACTCAAGGGGGCAAAGTTATTCAACAAGATTGACCTAAATTATGGCTACCACCAGGTTCCCATCGAACCAAATGATGTATGGAAGACAACTTTCAAGTCTAAAGAAGGTCTCTACAAATGGCTAGTCATGCCCTTTGGCTTAAAAAATGCACCAACCACTTTCATGAGGTTGATGGATGATTTATTGAGACCCTTCGCCAACTCATTTTTGGTATTATATTTGGATGACATCCTCATCTTCAACAAAATGTGGGAGAAACACATGCATCATATTCAACAAAATGTGGGAGCAACACATGCATCATATTCAACAGGTTTTGAGCACTCTGTGGCAACACAAGCTTTATGCCAACTTAGAAAAATTCTCTTTTGGCATGAAAAGGGTCCAATACTTGAGATACATTGTTGATGAGCATGGGGTACATGTTGATCCAGCTAAGATCCAATTCATCCATGACTCGACAACCCCAACCACACTGACTGAGCTTCAGAGCTTCTTGGGACTAGCCAACTTCTACCGACGGTTCGTGTTGGGATTCTCCCATATTGCATGGGCCCTCAGTCAGGTGGCCAAGGGTGGTGGTAGGGAAAAGTTCATGTGGGGGAAGGAGCAAGAACATGCATTCGATGATCTGAAGCATCGCTTGTGCTTAGATTATGTACTCTCCTTGCTTGATCTGCAAAAACCATTCAAGATTGAGACTGATGCATCTGACTATACTATGGGTGCAATTATCACTCAGCACGGGTATCCGGTGGCATACCATAGTGAGACACTCTCCAATACTGTCCTGAAATACCCCACCTATGACAAGGAAATTTATTCCATTGTACAAGCCCGTCGTCAATGGAAACATTACATTCTGGGGAAAGAGACGATCATACACACTGATCACAAGCCTCTGCAATTCATACAGACACAAGGGAAATTGCAAAACGACCGCCATCAGAAGTGGTCCACCTACCTGTAGCAGTTCCATATCAACATCAAGTATAAGACATGTATCTCCAATCGATTCATTGACTTCCTCAGTCGGCCTTCTGTGGTTGAACTCACCACTGTGATCCATTCCTGTGGACATGAAGCATCTGAGTGGCCCCAACTTTATCAGCAAGATCCAGACTTCGCCACCACCTATCATATCTTGGGTATAAGTGCAACTGTCACTGATTTTCACATTCAGGATGTACTCTTATGCCACCTGGGCCATCTCTGTGTTCCTACAAGTGAGCGTGAAAATATGATTTTGGAATCCCACTACAGTCGGGTGGCAGGACATTTTAGCATAGAGAAAATTGTGGTTGTTCTTCAGAAACATTTTTATTGGCCAAAACTTTGACAGGACGTCAGCAAGTATATCAGATCTTGCATTGCCCGTGCCATTGTCAAGCCAACCATCAAGAAGCAAGGCTTATACACCCCTCTTCCTATTCCCAAGAAGCCTTGGGAATCCATCTCAATGGATTACATGTCTGGCTTGTCGTCCACCAAGCAAGGAAATGACTGTGTGTTTGTGGTCGTTGATCGGTTTTCGAAGATGGACATCCTCGTAACCTTAAGAAGAATGTGACAGCGAAAGATACTACCAAGCTCTTCTTTGAAAGAGTGTGGGTCCACTTTGGGATACCACAGACCATCATCTTCGACCGAGACAACAGGTTCCTCAACACATTTTGATTGAGTCTTTGGTCTCTGTTGGACACCAAGATCACAAAATCCATTGCTTTCCACCCCCAAACCAATGGCCATTAAACAGAGGTTGTCAATCGGATGATTGTGCACATCCTGCACATGTACAATTCTAAGCATCCATGTACATGAGACGAGAGTCTCCCATATGTACAACACAGTTACAACAGGGATCTCCATAGTTCCACCGACCATAGCCCACTTTAGGTGGGTCTGGGCTTCCAACACTTGGGACCCATTGATGTTGCACTTCCTCTTGCCACTGCATGGACAGACTCTTCGCCTTATCAGTCTGTGCTCAAAAAAGCCACCAAATTCATTGAGCAGATTTAGCACATCCGCCAATAGGTCCAAGAGATTTTGCAGAAATCCAATGCTAAGTACAAGAAACACCATGATCAACATAGGGTACCACACCAGTTTCAAGTTGGAAACAAATTTTGGTTACATTTGTAGAAGGAGCGTCTCACTTGGTCCCATCGGAAGCTTCGTCCACTTCATTATGGGCCTTACACTATCACCAAGGTTGTGGGTAGCAATTATTTTGAGCTCAACACTCCACCCTTCCTTGGCCTGCATCGAGTATTCAATGTGGACCTCCTTCGACAATATTTTCCACCATTATTGGACACCTCTGAGATTGCAGAACAATTGACACCAATAGAGCTCAACCCTGACTGCATTGAACAAGCATCCACTGATCATATAGTGGACACACATGTCAAGGACACTCGCCAACAGAGGATCCAACTTTATCGGGTTGTCAAGGCTTGGAAACTCCTACACCAAGGAAAGTGGCTCACCTGGGGCCAAATCCAACAGAACTTTCCTCACCTGATGGGGGAACTCAATGCAATGGATACCATTGCTTCCTAAGGGGGGAGGATTGATTCAGGTGGATATTGGTGGCCACCCACCTATTCCAACTAGCCCCTTGTGTCCATTTTTTGTTCAACACGTTCTTCTATACTACTTTGTAATTGTGGGTTCTACACTTCTGGGGTTGTTTGAAGCCCCACACATCCTCCAAGTGGATACAAGTGGCCTCTCGCCTAATCCCACTGGATTATTTTTCATTTTTTCATGTCAACACATATTGATGTACTTCTAGGGCCGTTTTGGGGCCCTAAACGTTTTTTTTTTTGGCTCGCCACAACCAAATTGTAGATAGGGTTAAATTTTGATGATGGAATGTGTAGTTCTCTGAAAGACCTTTCCAACAGGCTATCACGCACCTAAAATGGAGTTCGTATGAAAAAGTTACGACCCTGGGAAGTTGAGGTACCAAATTACACCAACTTACCCATAGGGCTTGTTAGCACATAAAGTTGTCATGGGTCATATGTAGTTATTGTTAAGACCTAGGTCTACACCTCTGCTGAGTCTCTCTCTCTTATGCATACCTTCCTATAAGTTTTTCCTCTTCTAGATGATAAAGTCATACCCGTCAAGTATGTTGTATGTGCAGGGAAAACTATGAGCAAAATGCAACATTTAGAGCATCCCATTTCAGGCTTGAAATACAAGCAAACAAACGGGTTCAATTTTCAATGGCGGAGATCCCATGTGCAGTTCAGATTAGCGGCTCCTGTGCATTCGAAGTTTCAAAATCGCGCAAGGATTAACGACTAGACAGAAGCCCCGAAGTCCCAAAGTCCCAAAACGACGAAAGGTTGCCACGTCAATCGAGAGAAAGTCACTTTGAAAGATATTCATGCCCGCATTCAAAATCTCCCGAAGCCCGAAGTCTCGAAGTAACGAGAGGCTGCCACGTCAACCGAGAGAAATTTACTTCAGGAGATTTTGATCCAAACATCGTGAAGTCCCGAAGAGCTGAAGTCCCGAAGTGACATCAGGTTGCCACGTCGCTTTAGGCCCTACCACTCGACAAGTGTTTTTCAACTCAACACATGGCACTTATCCACTGGGGATGCATAACATTCATTCTAGGCTAACACGTCAATCTGTACCTGTACCACTCAGGGAGATTTTCATGCTTCACAATCCAGAACTCTCGAAGCCTGAAGTGTCAAAGACACATGGCGCTCATCCATCAATAGTTGTGACAACACAATGACAATAGGCCACCACGTCAGATTCGGGAGATCGTCCTCCGAGAGATATTCTTGCTCAACATTCAAAGCTCCCAAGAGGAAAAATTGGCTCCATCTCTAAACATGGTTAAAAGGATTCTAGAGTTGGAAGATAGATAAATTTTAGCGGGGGTGCTAAAATAGCAGGGTTACCTAGATCACAGATTTCAACAGATCGACGGCCACACTTTATTGCAAGGACGAAACATGCTCGAACGTTAAAATTCTAGATTGATCCCACAATTGAAACCATGGTATAGAGGAAGAGGTATGTGGCAATTGGTGGTGGATTGTGGGGGTTGAAGCGGTGTAGACCCAGACAACCCTTGACAACTTCTGCAATCACGTGCTGATGTAGGGTCCATCCGAGAGCAGCGCATGGCAACAAAAGCAGGGCGTTCCCAGATCGTGGATTGCGACAAGATCGACGACCACACTTCATTGCGAGGATAGAAAGTGCTTGAACGTTAAAATATTAGAGCGGTCCCGCAATCAAAACCACAGTATAGCTAAAGAGGTACGTGGAAGTTGGTGGTGGATTGTGGGGGTCAGAGCGGTGAGGATCCAAACCACCCTTGGCAACTTCCGCAATCACGTGCTTATATAGGGTCCAATCTGAGAGCATCACATGGAAACAAACTAGGCGTTAGGCCTCGTCGTGATCCCAAGGAGAAATCAATTAATGAAAGAAGGATCGGTGGTTGAAAAATTGACTACCCCCTTAAATGGAAGCATGGAGGGTCTGGCCAAGGAGACAAAAAATTGTCAGCCCAAAGTACCACAGAGGGAATTTTTTCCTGCAGGTCCATGTTGATCAGATTTTCCTTCTGACAGAAGGAATAAGATAGACACGATAATACACACGACATTAGAGAAGAGGCACCCAAGCAACAAGACATGTCTATTGTTTTCATTATAAATACATCTGATGAATGACATAAAGGGGAGGGTGGGTTCGGCCCAAGACCGAAGGAAGTTTTGAGAAATGTTTATGACTATATATTTCAGTTTGTAAGCCGGAGGGGCATGTTGCTGTAAATTATATGTTATTGAAGATTCATATGATTTGTTTCATCATATTTGTCTTATATGTTCTATGTTCTATTCTTCATCTTGTTTGAACATATTGTTGATTTTAAGGATTAAAATTTGCCTTTGATTGATAGATTCTTGATGCGGTAGAGGATTTGTTGTAAGCTCACCTATTTATCATTGTTTACTATTCAGACACATCTAAATTATCTTTGCAGAGAGGATCTCTTATTAGCGAATATTCATCTTTATGTTATTCTCTTATTCTTCTCTTCATCATTATACAAATATTTTGTCTAGTAGGGATCTTAAATTCCTTCAATGAGAAGATTGTTTATGACTCCATAGCCCAATGGTCCATCATTGATATGCAGTGATATTTGTTGTCTTTTCCTTTCTTTAATTCTTGTTGATCCACCTACTCAAACCATTTTAATCCATTTACATTTTGATGGGTAATGGGCTTATCCTCTAGCAGTCTGGGGGTGACTCTCAGTGCTAACATTAATGGAGTCATTGCTCGGGAAGGAAGTGAAGATATCTTTCCTGGGAGAACGACAACGAAGGGATCCAGTTTTAGATGGTGAACTGAGGTTGGACACATTTTTCTGACTGCTCATCTTTCACCATGGCGAATCCATTGTTCGGAAATCTATTGGCGACTCCACTGGTTTGAAATGGACAAGATTTTATCTCAGAGGTATGTTTTTTGTGATTTTTAAAAAATAGTTGGTTTCCCTAATCCAGAGCCTAGTAGAGATGAATGGGAAAGTAGCCTTCCTAAATATCGAGGAGAAGAGTGGGAGGTACCAGTTGAACATTTGTTGGATTTTCATGATTTTATTCACCAACTTCATATCGTGCATGAAGATGTTCAGATTAAGATTTTCAGGTATCCAATAGAGGGGATTGCTCGTGATTGGTGTCGATCTCTTCCCATTGCAAGCATCATCTCTTTTACAGGTTTTCATGCAACTTTCAATTCGTTTTGTAAAGAGTATTTTTCAGCTGAACATATTTATGAAAATTGTTGTGATGAGTTTTCTTTGCGTCATAAAGATTTTGCTAGTCACGAAAACCAGATTTGTGATGAAGCATTTATTGTGGGAGAAAGCATTTTCCATGAAGATCAAGAGGTGTTGAATGATATTCATTATGATAGAAATAACATAGAAGCATCTGGCATCATATAATATGTATCTGTTTTTTAAAATGTTCATGAAGGTCAACATGTCTCTTTTGAATATTCTAATGTCAAAGAGAAAGTATGTACATCAGTAGATATTTCTCCTGACTATGAAGCTGAGATGTATGATAAGTTAGTTAAAAAAACTAGGGAAGATTCCTCTCAGTTTTTTCCTAGCTTTTCATAATTGAAGGCATATTTTGTTTGCTGCTCTTATGAAGAAAATGTAGAGGATATTTGTTTCTTGAAATAGATGTCTTTAGCAACCCTGCTTATGATGAAGAATTTGTTTCAAATACTGACCAAGAATAACCAATTTTTTATGAATATCCCAATGAAGATGATGAAGAGCAGAGTTTTTTCATAGCTTCTTTCGAACCTCGTAGCATGGTTCATGTATATGATAATTATGAATCTGATCCTTGGGAGAGCCATGGAGGAGAAAAGGAAGAGACAAATGTGTAGCTTATCTCATGTCCAACACTCATAAATGAGCATATATCACCTGGGATTAGCAAGCCTGCATCAATCCTTTATCCACCTGTGCATGATGAGAACATCAAACAACATGTGAGCAATGATGAAATAAATGAGGTAACGTTTTACTAGTTTAGCATGCCTTATTATAAATTGTATGACCCTGTGGGGCTATATATGGAGTTGAACTTTCCAAAAGCATTGGATCCTGCAAAATTAATCAATTATCATCATTTGGAGGTATTGTCAGTGTTCCAAAACATGTTTTCATTGTGTTGTCATACTTCCCTTACCTTTTATGGATCATTTGCAGTGAAAAGAAGAATTATGTTACCAAACAGTTTGGGTGGATATGGCGGAAGTTTGTCTTCACCTGAGCATTGTAAAGGTCAGTTAGAGTAGGGTCTTGTATATAAATAAGCACGTGTGCAAGATTTTTAGTTTTCAGTTTGCTTTTAATATTTGAATAAGTGACCCCATAACCCTAGGATAAGACATTGAAGCTGCTTGTTCTTGGCATCTCACAGGGAGCATGTCATCCCCTATGGAGCCAAATGTTAGCACATAAAGTTGTCATGGGTCATATGTAGTTATTGTTAAGACCTAGGTCTACACCTCTACCGAGTCTCTCTCTTTTCTGCATACCTTCCTATAAGTTTTCCCTCTTCTGGTTAATAAAGTTAGGCAGGTCAAGTATGTTGTATGCATAGGGAAAAACTATGAGCAAAATGCAGCATTCAGAGAAGCCCATTTCATGCTTGAAATACAAGAAAACAAACGGGTCCAATTTTCAACAGCAGAGATCCCATGTGCAGTTCAGATTAGCAGCTCCTATGCATTCGGAGTTTCAAAATCGCGTAAGGATTAACGACTAGAAAGAAGCCCCAAAGTCCTGAAGTCCCGAAATGATGAGAGGCTGCCAGGTTAACTGGGAGAAAGTCACTTAAGGAGATATTCATGCCCGCGTTCAAAATATCCTGAAGCCCGAAGTCCCAAAGTAACGAGAGGCTTCCACGTCAACCGGGAGAAAGTTACTTCGGGAGATTTCCATCCAAACATCCCGAAGTCCCGAAGAGTCGAAGTCCCAAAGTGACGTCAGGCTGCCATGTTGCTTCAGGCCCTACCACTCCATGTTTTTTTTTCAACTCAACACATGGCACTTATCCGCTGAGGACGCATAGAATTCATTCTAGGCTACCACGTCACTCTGGGCCCGTACCACTCCGGGAGTTTTTCATGCTTCACAATATAGAATTCCTGAAGCCCGAAGTGCCGAAGTGTCAAATACACATGGCGCTCATCCATCAATAGCCATGACAACACAATGATGTCAGGCCACCACGTTAGATTCAGGATATCATCCTCCATGAGATATTCTTGCTCAGCATTCAAAGCTCCCAAGAGCCAAAATTGACTCCATCTCTAAACATGGTTAAAAGGATTCTAGAGTTGGTAGATGGATAAATTTTAGTGGGGGCACTAAAATAGCAGGGTTACCCAGATCGCAGATTGCAATAGATCGACGTCCACACTTCATTGATGGGACGGAACATGCTCGAACGTTAAAATTCTAGAGCGGTCCCGCAATCAAAACCATGGTATAGCAGAAGAGGTATGTGGCAGTTGGTGGTGGATTGCGGGGGTCGAAGTGGTGTGGACCTAAACCGCCCTTGAAAACTTCTGCAATCACGTACTGATGTAGAGTCCATCCGAGAGTACCGCATGGAAAGAAAAGCAGGGCATTCCCATATGACAGATTGCGACAAGATCGACGACCACACTTCATTGCGGGGACATAAAGTGCTCGAATGCTAAAATATTATACCGGTTACGCAATCGAAACCACGGTATAGCTAAATAGGTACGTGGGAGTTGGTGGTGGATTGAGGGGGTTGGAGTGGTGAGGATCCAAACCTCCCTTGGCAACTTTCGCAATCACGTGCTTATATAGGGTCCAATCCGAGAGCAGTGCTTGGAAACAAACTAGGCGTTAGTCGTCGACCTGGTCCCAAGGAGAAATCTGTTAATGCAAGAAGGACCAGTGGTTGAACAATCGACTACCCCCTTAAATGGAAGCATGGAGGTTGTGGCTGAGGAGAAATAAAATTGTCAGCCCGAAGTACCACAGAGGGAAGTTTTCCCTGTAGGCCCATACTGATCAGAGTTTCCTTGTGAAAGAATGAACAAGATAGACAAGAGAAGACACACGACACTGGAGAAGAGGCACCCAAGCAATAAGACATGTCTATTGTTTTGATTATAAGTACATCTGATGAATGACATAAAGGGGAGGGTGGGTTCAGCCCAAGACCGGAGGAAGTTTTGAGAAATGTTTATGACTGTATATTTCCATTTGTAATTCAGAGGGGCATGTCGTTGTAAATTGTATGTTATTGAAGATTCATATGAGTTGTTTCATCAGATTTGTCTTCTATGTTCTCCGTTCTATTCTTCATCTTGTCTGAACATATTGTTGATTTTAAGGATTAAAATTTCCCTTTGATTGATATATTCTTGATGCGGTAGAGGATATGTTGTAAGCTCGCCTATTTATCATTGTTTACTATTCAGACACATCTAAATTCTCTTTGCAGAGAGGATCACTGCTTAGCGAATATTTGTCTTTATGTTATTCTCTTATTCTTCTCTTCATCATTATACAAATCTTTTGTCTGATATGGAGCTTAAATGACTTCAATGAGAAAATTGTTTATGACTCCATAGCCCAATGGTCCATCACTGATCTACAATGATATCTATTGTATTTTCCTTTCTTTAAATTCTTGTTGATCCACCTACTCAAACCATTTTAATCCATTTACATTTTGATGGGTACTGGGATTATCCTCTAGTAGTCTGAGGGTGACTCTCAGTGCTAACAGGGCCCACATGACTTTTGGCATTTCACCTTCTAGGGTTAGGTTTTTGGATGTCTAGGGTTTTGGCATTCATGAGTAATATCAAAAAAGCCTCTGGAGCCTCATTGTAATCCATTCTGCTCAGACGGATGCGCGTAGCAGCCACATCTCTTCTCAGAGATAGCTACCACCATTCGAGCAAGTGCTTCAGTTCTGTAGTTTTGCAGTTTCAACTTATTTCATTATTTAATAGAAGATATTGTTCACTGGATATCTATGTTATTCTTCATATCTCTGTGTTTATTGTATTCAATCTGTTAATAAGTTTGTTCCGCTCCTAAATCCGAATCAGAGATGGGGTGGGGCCCGTGCGATCGACATGGCTCCTTTAGTCTCATGTTCGAGACTATGTGGAAAGCCCATTTTTGATATCCCCGCATTTCAAATCCAAGGTGACAAGGAGCATTTGAAGTTGAGAAAGGTGGAATGGATCTACAGTCTAGTGCGTGAGAACATGAGGTTATCCTTGGTTTGTGGCATGGAGGTTAAATGTGCACATGAGTGAATCGATGCCATATTTGAAGGTTTCCATCATTACCAAGAATGGAATAATTTCTATAGTACAAGGTTGGGTGGATGATCTCGTCAACAAGATTACGAGCATGAATAATATGCCAAGGGATGTTCAAACAGATTGTGCAATTGTGGTGAGAAGGGAGATGAATTTAATGGATATGGGAAGGAGAGGCAGACAAGCTCATGGAAGCTTAATAAAATGTAAACAGATGGTACGGGTGAAAGTTTTTCTCATTCCATGCTTGGTGGCAAAGTCCGTGGAGTGGAGGGTCGCCATTATTATGCAGAATGGAAAATTGGAGGAAGTACAACATCGAGAGTTGGTATTAGTGATTTGGATCGAAATTTCAGTTGGTCATTCATTATTTGCATGTTTGGATAGATATTTCCAGGTAAGTAAATTATGCCACGATGTGATGTGGTTTGGGTCGTTTGGCAATAAATGGGGCATTTTGGTGATGTCAAGTGAAAAATTTGGATTAATTTCAAGTTTGAGCTATTGGTTTATTATTAACCTGATAGTATTTCCTGCATGGGATTTTTGGGTTCAAAGTATTTCAGGATTTGAAAGATCATATGGTGTGTCAATATCTAGGTTAGGCTTTGGTTCTTTTAATTTGGGATAGGGAAATCAGGTAATTAATTGGAATTTTGAGTAGAGTCTGCATAGCACCATGGAAAATGGGTTTGACGACGACCAATAGAGAATGAACTTGCAGGAGGACGATTTTATGGATTTCCAATGTTTGGTTATCTCGGTGAAAGCTCTACATTCGAAGGTTTCCTTTATTCTTGACACTCTGATTATCCATCGAGACATGGTCGACCAAATGCAAAATGAGGTGAAAGTGATAAGGAGTCAGGTGGAAGAATTGTAGTTTTATTCTACTTAGAGGAATTCAGCTCTGGTGCTCTCAAATACAATCATGGTTAATGAATTTCAATCCAGTAGGGAGTCACTCGTCATTCCATACCTAAATATTGTGGTGGCATCAATGGACAAGGATGATGCTGAAGAACTGGAGGTTCCAAAATGATTTCTCTTTCTAGCATAATATGTTTTGTCTTTTTATTTGTATCAATAATATTTATTACCGCATATATACAGTTCAGTATTGTAATAGCAATAGATTTTGGGAAAATAGTATAGATAGGAAGGATAAATGGTTGCTAGCTAGGATGGAACAACTAGATTTTTATGTTGATCTCCAAATTAATTTTTGTACTCAACGGTCTTGGCTGCACCTTTTTTATTAATAAAATCCCCTCGTTTGTGTGAAAAAAAAAGAGTTGTTTCATGTTACTATGGTAAAGGTAAAGGTAAAAAATAAAAATAAGTATTAGAGATGTGAAAAAGAAAATGGACACTTAGGATATCTAGTGAAAATAGATTTTTTTTTAATTGAAAATATGTATCGGGAGGGGGTTCAATAAATGAATTTGGGAGATATTCTTTAATATTCGACGAAATTAGGATATTCTTTAATATCACATGAACAAACATGATGTGTCGTAGGTTCACTAAGTGAAACCCCCGTGACACAACCAATTGGACAACAACACTTGCTAAAGAAAGGACCCCTCCTAGCCTCCCCTCATCCTTGAGCACGATACACACGTCCCATGTGACCATCGAAACGACCATCTCTCCACCATATGTCAACCATAGGTTAGATTGTAAAATTTGGTCGAAATGCCAAAATTGAGCTCAACTCAACAACCCATAGGAGACATAATAAATGTAAGAAGTGTAAATAATTCGCCTAAACATTGTTAGTTTCCAACAAATAGGAGGTCTTTGTAATGTCAGAAATGAATCTTGTTCTAACTTCATTGAAGACATTGATCCCACATAACCACATGCGAGGGACCCACTCCAAAGGTTACATAAATATATCACAAAATGACCCCTATCCAAACATAAGTCCAACATGTAGAAACTCACCTAGGGGAATGATCCAATTTAATCAACCAAAAAAATTACCTTTGACCATTAACCACTACACCTAAAGCTGCACAAAAAAACTAAGACATGCGCGAGTACCATCTATAAAACCATAATCTATCTAAACAAACATAAGAGAGTCATTTGCAAAGTGATTATTAACCATCTCTAACTCATAAGAAAAATGCCCCACAACCAATTAAGAAGTGGAAAACTCGAAAAAAATAAAATAAAAAAAATAATTAACACATATAAGTAAGAGGCCAAAAGACATCCCTATCAAATAAATAAAAGGATGCAATTGAATCTATGAAGATACGTCATTATTAACTAAAACTAAGAGATACCTTGAAGAAAATATTATTCATCAAGTCCAAACCCCAAATAAGTCAATCTCTCTATAATAAAGAAGGGATAATCAATCCAATAGTAAACATTATAAAAAATTATCTTTAAAAAATAAAATAAATAATAGAAAATGATTTTTATCGTTAAATATACATTGTTTTATTTTATTTTTTATTTAAAATTTATATAACTATTTTTTTCATCAAATAAACAAAATAAAAATAGGGCTAATCAATCTAATAGTAAACATTATATTATAGTACAAACATTATAAAAAAATTATCTTTAAAAAATAAAATAAATAATATAAAATAATTTTTATTGATGATGATGATGATGATTAACGTCCACTAAGACCTAATTGGTCTATCGAACCTTAAGAGGGTAAGTGATTACTTGTGATTCTTTAGAATTTTGTTTCTGTGCTCGAAAAGCATTAAGAGAAGGTTTCCAAGATCACCAT
>ML800929.1:121558-177479 GCA_009831015.1 Picea engelmannii | reverse complement strand
TCACACACTAGATCCTAGAGAATATAAAATCATTACTTCATTATATAGGCATATAAAATCTTTAAGCATACAATTGTGACAACTGTGCATTAGACTATCAACAATATCAACAAAGATAAGTATTCATTCATATTAAAGATAATAACTCACACCATATAAACACGCATAATCATCTAGTAGTACAATTATACACAAAGTTAGCATGGTTCAAACCCCTCTGGGCTACGTCCACAAAATATTTGCTTCTTTATTGTATTAAAGTATCTTAATTGCGTTTCAAGATACAATGGAGGTTCTACATATAGTATTCTTCCCAATTTTGGTTTCTTTACACTACTCTACTTCTTGAATCTCTCTGTCTTTCTAAACCTCGTGAAGCTCCATAACCAGAAAAACCAACTCAAAGCCCAAAAAACTAGGATGATCTCTTCTTGCTTCGTGGATCGACCTGTCCTTCTACTTCACAGTTTTACATATTTTATATATTTTTGTTGATGGGCGTAAGTGACACACCGCCAAGTCGAAGCTCATATCCAGACTGGGGTTTTATAATTAATCCAATCTATTTGGAATGAATTGACTTGACAAGTTTAATGGCTCCGTTAGCCAACTAGGATCCTAAAAATAATAAAATAAAATAATTAATCTAAAGTTACGATTCTACCAATTTATACACTAATTACAAGTATTCAAATAGAAATATGAATATATACAAATGATTATAAACAATCTATATATAGTTTGCAAGGTTTACTTGAAATCTTGCAAAATGAATGTTCATAACAATGTTTTTAACTAAGATAAAGAAATAAGAAAAATCTTTTTGTTTTTTCTTTTTTAAAGATTTTAAACTAACAAATACTAAGCAAATACAATTGAAACAATGACACATAAACAATCAAAGATAATTAATGAAATCATCATTTCATTAATCAATAATTTAATTAAATAACACACGGACTAACCTATAGTTGATCAACAAAATTGAGCTTATATTTTTGTGTTGTTTGAGCTACTGCATGTCCTGCTTCTAAGGGAAACCTATAACAGAACAATACTAGTACTTCCAGAATAAATTCAAAGAAGTATTTCTTATTTGGATTAAATTAATAACATCAGGAAGATAACTAATGAAAATAATATTGTGATCTTAATATAATCAATATATGAAAACGAAGGAAAACTCAATTATGAGTATATATATTGTCAATCATTTAACATATAAAATAAACTCAATAATAATTAAATAATCGATTGATCACACATACAAAATGGAATGAAAAAATTATGGAAAACATCTAAATAGTTAACAATATGAAACACCATATGATGGCAAGGCTATAGATAAATCAACCATAATAGTATCTCATAATACAGAAATAATAGGAGAACAAAATGGAATAAGCATCACAAAGGTATAAAGACAATGGTGAATTGCTTTCCCATATCAATTCCCAAAATCACATGTCCATACTGTAGTCTAGCCAAAATTTGTCCTAAAAACTAAACTACAATCCTTATTTAAACTTCTATTGGATTAACAACCTCTTATCATGGAAGATAGAGGGTAGTCGCAGAAAATTAGATTTCTTTAAAAAAATAGGATAACAAAGAAAGACTTATGTAGGAGTTCGTTTATCAAAATTAATTACATAAATGACATAGTTTTATCATACAAAAAGAGATATTACTAAACTATGCAGCGCATGATCCATGATTACTTCTCCTTGTGAATAACATCATAACTATTATTTTCCTGAAAATGATAAGATAAAATTGAATTTAGATAAAAATACAAACTAATATTTAGAAATAGACTCGCTACATAATCGTGAGATTCTGTAGCTAGTCTTAATTTAACAACAAAATCTAACTATCTAATTTTTTAAACAGAATCAAATCAAAGAGAATCAAAATAATTCTTTACATAATGAAATCAAAGAGAATCAAAACAATTCTTTACCGTTCATACATTAGACAATGAAGGATATGATAATTTTGAGTTAATTATAGTGTTGAAATTTGTTTCGTTCTTGATAATCACATTACCAATGCGTTTGAACCTTTTACTTTCCCGATATACGTTGGATTGAATGCATGCCGTTAATTCTTGATTTTCCCTTTCAAGTAAGGAGTTTTGAGCAGCCATATGTTTTAATTGTGCCTGGAGGTATGGTATATCTCTATAGTAACGTTCAACCCAATCAAGACAATTATCACAATGTACATGTGTTATGGTAGGAAGAGGTTGTGTGTACTCTATAATGGGTGCTTAGGTTTTTTCTGTACCTTGCTTCAAATCATGGCTTATACCAATGAAGCCTTCTTGATATTTTAGGAACGGAGGTAGTTCATAAACAAAACCATACTGTATAGATTTACATTCAATTTCATTTCCGAGACACTGGTTATCCACATCTTCTCGGGCAATAAATTAATTGATATCATCATCGGTCAAGTGATCATTGACCTCGATCATTGAGATTAATCTCGCATGATCTTTCGGTCGATTTCTCAGACTCCTAGATATTAACCTATCTTGTCTCTTGTTTACAAAACTCAAATCTGAGTTACCCTATTTCTTCTTTTTGCGATTTTTCCTAACAATTGATTTATTAATAAAACCCTGAGTCGGCTCAACAGTTGGAGTAGGAGAACCCCTCTCCTTTAATACATATATTACCTCCTCTAACGATTTTCTGGGCACAAAATTATATCGTAGCTTTTCTCCCAAAGGGTTTTGCATAGCAACAGAGTTTGGTTTAGTGGACACATGGTCTTCATGTGGGTCAACACTTTGATTTCTGGTGGTGGGGTTACAGGGACTGGGGTTCGTATTGGAAAGGAGAGGCAATTCTACTATGTTCTCAGGTAGGGTGAAATTGTTTCTACAGGAAATCTTCCCAAGTGTCCTGAATCTGAGCTAGATGCGATAACAACAAAATTCGAATAAGCCCATGGTGGAAAAGGCTAGACAAAGGGTTTAAACTCTGTTTTTGATAACTCTTAGGTGTTTTATGTAGGCTCAACAACATATAGAAAGACATATTTATCTTGAACCCTAGGAAAATCATCAATAGGAAGATGTGATACAAAAAAACTAAGCCATACCTATCCTCAAAAGTTATGAATTGTTTAAGAATTAGAAGCATACCATGCCATCAGGGTTTTAAGAGAGTAATCGATGTACCTTTAGGGAATCATGTCAATTTATTAGAGACCATGAACAGACTCCATGGCACACCTTCTGATTTTTGATCTTTGAACCATCTTTATCCATCCTGTGACAGTCTTGTAGATCATTCTATGGAATCCTTGGTTACCTAGAGTTGAAAATCCCCAATTCTTTCTCTAGAACCATCAAACGATTGAGCGAATTCATGTGCAAATGCCAGGTTATAACCCTCAAAATTTCAATTGAAAATGTCCCAACCATTTTTCTATAAATCGCTTATGGCATCATCATGGGCGAGGAGGGCTTGTGAGCCATTAGGTTCAATTCGAACAACAGGAGCCATGGGTGCTAAACAGACACAGTAAAGGAAATGAGAGGGAGGTTTCTTTTTCCAATACACAAGAAATAGAGAGAGGTCTATAAAATTAGAGGAGGAATGATACCTATGGACTTGGGACACTATCATGCTTGTTAAATTGAGCTTTCAGTGATAAAAAAACCAGAGGATGCTCAGGATTGTGAACCACTATACACAATGAACATTAAACCCAAACCATTATCAACTACCTATTTGAATAATGAATGAGAGTCTTAATTATGTAGAAAAATAGGATGATGTGGAACTATAAGTACATCAGTCCTGTACCAGGGTGATAGGATTCTGATATGACTAGTAATATCAAAAAGCATATTTTAAATTTTAATTCAAGGTTTTGCGTAATTAGGCATATCAAATATCAAAATCATATAATCAACCATGGATATCATCAAGTCATATTTCCCATAGTGAATCAATCAACTATAATGGTAATGGATCAATCAATAAGCTTATAATCTTCAAGACTTATGAACATATAGGTCCCCTTGAGGTGTAATATCTTTAGCAAAAGAAACGAAGAAACCACAAACTACAAAATGATTACCCAAGCCAAACTTTTGTTTTAATTTCATGCTTGCAGTCTTGAAATTAAACAAACTAGATGAGATATTTCAATACAAAACACTCTTATAATAAGCTATCCCAATGAATCTCCTCAAAACCAAAAGACAAAAATGTTTGTAATATAAGGAGGTAGCTACATAAAAAAAATTATCCCTTTGTGATGAATTTTAATTATGATAAAATTTGACAAAATTGTTGGTTGCCAACAATTTTTTCTCAGGTTATTTTTCTAGGTCATAATGAGTTGGCTCCCACTCAATATCAGTTGGAGACAACACATTATTATCTAGATCCATCTCATGCTCAATATTTTTTCCCAAATTTTGTTCTAGTTGTTCTTTCTTGTCCTCCATCTTCTTCTCTTTCCTCTCTCTTATTTCTTGGCCTTCGTGATCTTGTGCCTTGTTCATGTACATCGTCTCTTCTCTCTGTTGTATATCCAAAATTTCATTCTCAACAATCCCCCAACGCTCACTTGTAGTTTTTCCCAAGCCACTTATGGTTGTTGTGTCATGTTCCTCCATGCATCAGTTAATTTCTGGAGATTATCCTTCATGTTTGTACTTCTACTGCAATTTTTTCTTCCTTCTCCACAATCTCCTCTATTGTATGTGTAATTACAATGGTAATATTGGCTTTGGTGTCTTTCATTGCTAATGTCGTAGTGAGTTTTAAAGTAGATAACTATTGCATCACCCTTATGGCTTCACATTCTAGAGGTTGCACCTTTTGTATGGTCTTCCTCTGTTCTTCCTTCATTTGTTCCAATGCATTGTACAATTTCCTATTAGCTAGTTTCACTGAAATTATTTATGATGGGGACAACATGTTAATGCATTCAATGGCTTGCTGCACTTCTTCTTGCTGACTCCTTATCCTATCTTCCAATTATTATAGTTTTCGATTGGTGGTAAGTTCTCTTGAAATGTGTGTGCCTACATCACACATATTGACACATTCTTGTTCCAAGATTTTGATCTTTGCTACTACTGTCTGCGCAGTTCTTTCCCTTTTTTCTCTTTCTTCCAGTGGCGTCCCTGGTATTACTCACATTTCAATATATGTGATATTTTTATAGATTCCCTTGATGGATGCACTAATCTTTATGACCTTTTCCTCTACCATGGCCTCTACCATCATCGATAATTCGTGGACCTCCTTGTAGAGTTGTTGGATTGTTGCATGTACTTTATGTGCCATCTGCTTAGCTTCATCCTTCTCTTTGAAGGCTTCAACAACCTTTAATTTTCCCTCATCTTTTTCTCTTAAGGATTTCTTGTCCTTTTCTTCCAATTCATTATTTTATGTTCTGGCTTTCTTGGCCCGTCCCTCTGCTTTTATCTTCTCCTTTTCTGTGAGTTCCACCTGTTATTATACTACACACTTTTTTGTAGAGAACTGGTATATTTCTTCTACAATTCCAACTTATTGGTCGTTTCTTTCTCCAACTTGCTAGTTGCAATATCTACCTGATGTTGTTTTATGACATGTCCTTATCTCCTCAGACTTTTCTTTTTCATCCTTTTCGTACTTATAGTGGTTTCATAATGTGGGAGAGTGTAATTACTACTGCATACATTTCCTCTTTTTCGTCCAGTGTCCTTGAGTGGCATAATGGCCCTTATCTGCATGGCTTCCTTTTCCATTCTTTACGCACACATTTTTTTTCATGGTCCTTTCTATTACGTAGGTTGTTGGCCCTTTTGGTATAGTTTTATCCGACTGCTTTTCACCCTTCCTTTTAGTGCTTTTGCATTAAGGTTTTCCAACTACGTAGCACCTTACTTCGTTACCTCCTGGATCACATATGGTCCTAATCAGTGCATACAAAAATTTCTTGAGTATTGCATAAACTTGTTGTCTTATACGAGTACCAAGTCCCGTACTTGGAATTTTTTCGACTTAATATGTCTATCGTGCTAGGATTTTCTTCTTCCCTTTTGAACTTGTTGGTGAAATCCTATGAAAAATCGATCCTCCTCAATTTGTACCATTTTTTATAGGCGTTCCTATATTGTGCCCAAATTTGAAAGATATGTTATAGTTGCGACACACAGGCTTGGTACATTGAATTCCATCGGCATGATTGCCTCCTATCTATATACCAACTTGAAGGGTGTTCAACCTGCCAAATTCTTGTCAGTTGTTCTGTATTCCCATAATACAACATATAATGTTAATTTCCAATGATCGCTCCCCATCTTGCATATTTTTGTTAGTGGTATGGCGTGCTTTTCTAATGGTGAATGGCGTTCTCTTCTTATGGTGAATTAGGAATTCTTCGGTCAAATTTTCAATGGTATGATTGATGAAGTGTTTACCTTGATCACTCATACATGATTTTGGACACCCAAATCATGTTACTATGTTCTTAAACAAAAAGTGTGCAGCAGTTTCTTCACTGCAATCCTTAACTACCACAGCTTCTTCCCATCAATTTTGATATTTTATTGTTGTAATGATGTACCTATCCCCATATTGTCTTTTTGGTGGGTTGATTGGCCCAATGAATTCTATGGCCCACCTATCAAAATCATGTAATGTCACTTGGGGTTGCAATAACATCGCATCCCTTCTGGAGGGTTTTCCAACCCTTTGGAAAGAATCACAGGTCTGAAAATATTACTTTGGATCCTTATGAAGTATAGGCCACCATAATCTTGCACATAATATTTTTTGTACAGTATATTTACCTACATTGTTTCCTCCAGATATTTTGTTGTGCACTTTTGCCAATATAGTTGGTCTTTCGTGTTTGACTACACAACGTCGTAGTATTCCATTCGTTCCTAGTTTGTATAAGATTCCCACAATTAGTTGATATTCTTCATCCTTTAGTAACATATACTTTTTCTGTGTGACCCTCATGTCTAAGGTGGCCATTCCTATACTTGATAAATGTACAATGTCTATAAAATAATCATCTACCATATTAACAGAAAACAAATGTGCATCTAGAAAACTATCATCCAAGTTTCCTTTCTCTTCTCACAATAGTATGTGAGACAAGTGATTTGGTCATGCATTGAGTTTACCTAGTTTTACCACTACTTCAACGTCATATTCCTAGAATAATAGAATCCATCTACAAATATTCCCCCCCAACACTAGCTTGTCGACCAAATATCAAAATGTAGAATGGCTTATGTACATCTTAAAGTGTTAGCCTAGCAAGTAGTGTTTGAAATTCTGGAGTGTGTAGACCATAACTAACCCCTCATGTTCTGTTGTGGTATAATTTTTCTCTCTTTTTGATAGTTTCCTACTTGCAAAATAAATTTCGTTATCTATCTCTCTATCACCTGGCTGTGACAAGATCGCTCCTAGTTTGATTGATGATGCATACACATGTACCTAAAAGTCCTTGTTCTAGTCTAGTAAAATTAATATTGATGTAGATACTAAATTTTGTTTCAGTGTGTCCAGTCCTTTCTGATTGTCATCATTCCATTGAAAATTCACCTCATTTTTTAGTAGTGTTTCCATTGGTGCCATAATCTGTGTGTATCCTTTGATGAATTTCCTATTGCACCCTGTGTATCCCAATCTCATGTGAAACTATTTAACTGATGTGGGTGGTTGGAAATCCATAATAACTTCAATATTTGTGGGATCAACTATTAATCCTTATTTGCATATCACGTCTCCAGATAATATTCCAAACGTTGCACAAAAAAGACACTTCTTTAGATTCAAGGATATTTGATGTTGCCTACACTTATACAACGTCAAACTAAGAAATTCAATGTGATATATTAGCAAGATAAATAATTTCCATTCATCCAAGTATACTTCAAGAAACTTCTAGATAAATTATGTAAATAAGCAAGAACTACTCTTGAGAATATTTTAGGTGCATTCTTTAACCCAAATGACATCATTGTGTATTGAAGACTTCCCCATTCCATTGCGAATGTAGTATTATGTATGTCCTCCTACAAAATTATTATATGATGGTATCTTGAGGAACCATAGGTGAATGATTAGGTCTATTGTTCTCCTAAATTTTCAAGTACTTTATCTGTAAATTGTGTTGGGAATGGATCATGAAGGCATACATCTTTCAGTTTCCTCAAGTTGACACAAATTCTTACACCCCCTATTTTTCTTGTCCTGGACTACTACTGGACTGATACATTTTCATTTCTCAATCGATTCGATAACTCCTACTCTTAGGATGCGATATATTTCCTCGAATTTTTCTTTATATCCTGGATTCAATCTATAGGGTCTTTGTTTTATTGGTTTACCATTGGGTTTTAATGGGATCCTCATCTCCCCTAGCTCGCTCGTTATCCATTTCATCTACGAGAATGTAATGGGAAATAAGTATTGATATTTTCATAGTAGATCAGATATATTTTCTACGATTTCCTCATTCCAGTAATATTTTGTTTTTGCAAACTTAGGATTTTCCTCTATTCCAATATTATGTTTGTGTGTCTTGACTGGATACGTGTATGTTCTAGATTCCATCTATGGGCCCTCTACTATTTGTTCTCCCTCTATTTACAAGACTTAGATGTTTTGAGGATATTCATCATCCTCATCCTCATGCATCACATTGTAACATTCGAATAATTTGTGAACCATCATGGAGACGTCGTGTGTGTTGCATACAAATATTACTTCCATTGCTTCTTCTTTGATGAATAGTTTATGTTTAATCACCTATAGCACTACACTTATTTGAGGCGACTCATTCTGAAAGGTAAATGTTACCTGGAACAGTTGAGTTATGTACTCCCATTCTTCTCTATTTATGCACATCTCCAGTTCTAAGTACCGGTTCTTTTGAATGGTATATAGGATATGTATGAACCTGTGTGTCCACTCTTTCCTTTAGATTGATTTCCAAGATTTTTCACATTGCACAACATGGTATATTGGGTTTCCTTCCCTGATATACTTTTATGTATTATTTCCCTCCTCAGTATTCAATCTTATCTGGATTATTCTCCTACATTGTTGTCAGTCTTCCATGTTTTTTTTGTGTGTCACCCACCATCTTGAAGGTCTGTGAGGTCTACGAGGTCTAAAGGTCTGTGAGGTCCTTTCATGCACTCCTTTCACTTTATCGAATCAAATCCTCAACACTTATCTCAATGTTATCCCGATGCACACATTCCACAAAACTTCTTCAACTTCCCCCTTCTCTGAGTGACTGTGCACTTTTTTCTCTAGTTCTTGAATGACTCGAATTGTTTCTCCTGAACAAATGAGCCTTAAAATGAATCTTCCTATGAACTATTTGCATGGAACTATGCACACTAGAGCTATCTCTCCTAATCTTGGATGTATCTCTAACTCCTAAAGGGTCTCAATATTTTTCTCCTTCAAAGGAATTCTTGTGCCATCTTGGAACTAACTCAATGCACTCCTTGCAGAGCTATTAGAGTGTTCATTAAATATGAACTCTGCACTCCTTGCATAGGTTTTTCCTCCTGAATTTGAGAATGGTTATGTTTTTCCTACCTGGCATGTTCTTCTTTGAACTCAAAATAGAGTTCAAGTTCACTCCTTGCACAAATATAAGAGCCTAGAACATTCAAAAAACTCACAAATAGATAGTGAAGTCTATCTAATCCTGCAAATGAAAAATATTTCCATACATCCACAACATACATTCTAAAATAGACCAAACAAATTTAGAAAGTGAATATTCATCACACAGATAAATGCAGAGAAACCTCTCATGTAGGAAAAACTGCTCTTTTCTGAATATCTGAATGTATTTACAATGGTTACAAAGCTTAGAATGAAACAAAGTCTTTCACCTTTCTCCTATCCTCTCTTCTATACAACTCTTCCACTAACTTACTCTAACTGACTAAGTCCCTAATGAAATTTGATACAAAGATCTTTACGAAAAAGGGGCTACTCGAGCCTTTCCTCCAACTACCTACTCACATTAATTTACAATAAATCACCATATAGTCTAAATCAGATCTAGATCCACCTAATTGTTAGCCATTAAAGGAAACTCTTCATGTTACAATAACTCGGCTTGTACAAAGACAGTGGCTCAGATTTCCTTGAGCCTTTAAAAATCAAATTACATTGAATTGGCATTAAAAATTTTAATTCAGGTTCAAAATGACAGGGTTGGAGCCTCTCTTCCCTTGTAATTCATTCCCTCTAAGTGCATGAATGCACTGTCCTACTGACATGATGGCACATTCCTAAGGTGGAACGATCCTCCTACATCATACTCCCACACTAACAAAATCATGAGTTCCTACTCATGTCTCCCCTTATACTACTATTGAGATCCTCTAGGGTCCCAAACATTAATGTGGAGTTGTCCATCTACTCCTCTTTCATGTTGTTTTTTCTACTACTATCATGCTGCTACCACAGGTTCTCCTCCAGTCAAATTCTCTCTACTATTGGCTATCTTCTGTGTTGATTTTAACATCAACCTCTGTATCTCTTATATTAATCTTTCCAGTTGCTCCACTAGATGGCTCTTATTTTCTAGTCTGCTCGGCTACAAATCCTCTTCATCACACAGATCAATTGGTAGATCATCCTAATCTCCCACGATATTTTCATTTCCTATGGAATTAGCTTGCCACTCCACTGAAAATTTAAGTTTTGTAACCTTATTACTTAATTGATGCTAAGCAATCTCCCCTGATAGTTTCATTGCTCTTCTTTGATATCCTCATTCTAAAACAAATTCAACATTTTCTGTCTACTCCTCATGCTGTAATTCTTCTTCATTCTTCACGATTGCATCCCTCGAGAATTATGATTCTCTATTGGGATGGCTTAACCAATCGTCGAACAACTTCAGTTCTTTCTCTGATTGAGTGAACATATTTTATGTATTCTCCTTTTCTTTCATCTCTCAAGAAGATAACAATGTGTGTGCCTTTTTCTCCACCGTGATAGTCCTCATTGGTTGTATTTCATCTTTTTCACCTTCAATACACAAATTGTTAATTTTAAAAATATTTTTCCCAATGGCCTCTTTGTATTCCTGCTACATCACATACTCACATGTAACAATCACACTATCCCCTATTGGGATACTTGGAAGAATATAATTATTCCTCAATCATTAGAATGGATTTTTTTATCTTCCCCCTCTATCATCATTTCTTGCTGATCTGAACTCACCTCTCATCTCATGAGACTCTAAGATAGTCTCATATTCTCTTCCTTGACCACCTTGAAATATCAAATTTATGTTCTTCCCTCTTTGCAATCTACGAGATCTTCCATCGATCTCTCCTCATTGCCCACCTGGTAATTTGAGGTTTCATCTCTTCCCTCCTAATAGTCTATGAGATATCTTCTTCATCTCTCCTCCACCTCCTCACTAAGGTTCCTTCCAACCTCTGGCTCACAAATGAAAACCATATTATCTATGTCACTAAGGTTTTCAACATGCCTCAGCCACCTTCTCAACACCTGGCCCTGCCTCTTGGAAACCAACCACTAGATAGGCCACTTCACCTTTTTCTTCAGGGGCCATTCATACCTCCATTTTCTTATCGCTTCTTGCTACATCTTCAACATCATCCTATCGAGCTCCTCTCATATATCCTTGAGATATTTTTCCATATTCGCTTTGCTCACCTGCTGGTAGTCTTCTCTTTGACCTCGCTTTTGGCCTTTAGTAGCCATCTTACTCTTCTTCTGTAAGAACACAATTGGTTATTTCCCTTCATCCCACCTAGATGCATGCTTCAACCTTTCTACAATTGAGAGCACCATTGGATTTCTCCTACATCTATCTTGGTTTTCTATTGAATGTTTCACACTTGCAAGAAATCTTCATGGAGAATCAATAATCTTTCCTCTTCTCCTTCGCCTTTCATCTACAAAAAATAACATTCTCTGATACCACTTGATGATATTGGAATATAAATTTTGTATCACTTTGATACCACATGATGCAACCCCCACCCTCTCCCAGGGTCTATGTAACACCTTTCTCTATAGATCATTGACTTTGGGAGCTAAAACAACTCATAGGCTCCATTTGAGCCATCAAATTAACTACATAGGCCTTAAAATCCCCTTTCCCGAATGCAAAATCCACTTTTCGGGGGTCCCCGAGCACTAACAAAGCCTCCCTAGAAAATGTGGGACAAAACCGTGGGCCAAACATCTATTTTATGTAGAATTATAGACATTCAATCTAACCTTCTTCGGGAATCTCAACAAAAAAAATCTCCAATCCTTTCGGAAACCTAATTAATGGAGCGTCGAACAAAAACAGTGATCAATGACTCACAACATCCACACAATTATATGGATGGGATGGATTCTAAGAGTTTGGGATCCAACAAGTCCTCTTGTTCCAACACACAACGCTCCCAGAGTGTCGAACTATTGAATATGCACACACTAAGAAATCAATATTCCATGCCTTCCCATTGACCAATGGTCATGATTCACTTGGAGAATCTAGGCTTCGAGAGTTTCAGATGTCTAACTCTTGCAATCCTCTGGAGTACCAGACTCGCCGACTTGCGGAGGACTCAAATAAACAACCACCACACTCTGTCAAATGGATGGCCAATATCTATTTCGGGCTTCAGGTCTCCGGGCATATATGTAGTGAAAACCCTTCTATCTCCCAATATCTCAGAACACCAAAGTACCTCTCCCTCCTCCACTTGTCCTCTGGATCATTGACTAGGATGAATCCCACAGTTCAGGGCTTCAGAAACCCTAATTCTAAGAAATATTTCAGTCCCTTCCCCCGGAGTACTAGTTCTCTGAACCTTCAAATATTCTACCATGTGTCCTTTAGGATTGGATGACTATAATTAGGTTTGTCCTTCAGGACTTTGGGGATCTTGATTCCCCCACGCTCAAAATCTCTCGAATGCATGAAGTTTGAAGGAATCGAAATTTAACCCTCATGCAAATTCTCCAGATCTAAGGGTGATGAGAGATCTTGGATCCTCCAAAACTAATATCATCCCCTTGACACTTAGAATGAGTAAAATCCTTCCTTCTTAAGTAAATTCAACCACTATCCTTCTTGAGCTTTGTTCCTTGAGGTATTTCAGACCTCTGATGGACTCCTTGCGTCCTTGGAACTTCTCTGAAAATCTGAATGGCTTCAGACTTAGAAAGTTTTCCAAGTCACTCCTGCACACCTCTAACACTTTATCTCCTCAAGAATTTGAATATCTACATGGTTCTTTGATGCACTACTTGTGATTTTTCGATTAAACTCCTGAACAATTAGCTCAGTGTTTGCCTATTACACACCTTGCATGAAACTTCTTCAAATTCCCTCTTCTCTAAGAGACTGTGCACTTTTTTTCTCCAGTTCTTGAAGGACTTGAATTATTTCTTCTTAACAAATGAGTCTGAAAATGACTCTGCCTACACACTCTTTGTGTGGCATTATGCACACTAGAATTATCTCTCTTGACCTTGGCTATAGCTTGTACTCTTAAAGGGTCTCATCCCTTTTCTCCTTCAAAGGAATTTGTGTCCCCTCCTTGCACCTACTCAATGCACTCCTTATAGAGCTATCATAGTTTTTATCAACTCTGAATTGTGCTCTCCTTGCACAGGTTTTTCGTCCTAAATTTGAGAATGGTTCTGGTTTTCCCACCTGGCATGTTGTTCCTTGAAATTGAAATAGAGTTCAAGTGTACTTCTTGCAGAAATCTAAGAGCACATAACATCGAGCAAACTCACAAACAGATAAAGAAGCCTACCTAATCCTTCAAATGAAACATATTTTCATAAATCCACATCATACATTCAAAAATGCAAAGAACACATTCAAAATGTGAACATTAATCATACAGATAAATACATAGAAACCTCTCATGCAAGAAAAAATTCTCTTTTCATTAACATACAAATGTCTTTACAATGGTTACAAAGCTCAAACTGCAACAAAGTATTCATCCTTTCTCATCTCCTCTCGTCTATACAGCTCTTACACTAACTTACACTAACTAACTAATTCCCTAATGAAATTTGATACAAATATCTTTACAAAAGAGGGGCCCCTCAAGCCTTCCCTCCAACTACCTACTCACATTAATTTAAAATAAATCACCATCTAGTCTGAATCGAATCAAGATCCACCTAATTGCTAGCCATTAAAGAAGACTCTACTTATTACAATAACTCATACTATATAAAGACAGTGGCTCATATTTCCTTGAGCATTCAAACATTAAATTACATTGAGTTGGCATTAAAAAATTTAATTCAGGTTCAAAATGAGAGGGTTGGTGCCTCTCTTCCCTTGGAATTCATTCCCTCCAAGTGTGTGGTGTCCTGCTGATGTGTTGGTGTGTTTATGAGGTGGATTGATGCTTCTGCATCAAAGAGGATAATGGATATTCCTTTGGTGTAGCTTTGGAAACTCGTGTAGGCCAAAGTGCATGGTTGATACAATATTGAGATTCCTTCTATATGAATTCCCATTACCATTACTTTTGAGTGTATGATAATTGTGATGGTGGGATGGTACACCTTTTTTATGATTCTCATCTCATCATAGTCAACCATGATTCTTGATTAGATTCCCTAATTGTAGATTAAACATGATCAATGCATTTTGCACATTCTAGCATTGGCACAAAACCCAGTGTTAGTAACCACACATTATGACACAAGTTTGTAGGTTTTTTCTTAGACAAAGGGTGTAAGATGGTATGAGGAGCTATGGTACTTTCTAAGTTTGTTTCTATGGGAACTTTGTTCCATATTGATTTTTTCATTATTGAGTGTAATAGTTCTTTGATTTCTACAATGGAGAGACCTATTGGATCTACACCTTCACGATCAAAGCCTAAAAAGGCTCTTGCTAGAAAAATCAAGTTGCTTTTAAAGAAAAAAAATGTCATGGAACCAAGTATTGAGCCATATATGAAAGAAGGGGATACAAGCCCTGAAAAAAAGAATCTTGTTGATGGATTGAATAATTGTGCTATTGAATTTTATTTTTGTGAGAATTTCATATATGGATAACAAATCTATGCTCAATTTTATTGTAGTTCTAAAACAAATTCTAGGTTGTTGGACTTAATTTATTTTGATGTATTTGTTCTAATAAAATTTTCTTAATCTCTAAGGATTTGTGTCATTCATTGATGATTATTCTATAAGGATATGGGTATATTTTATTATAACTAAATCGAAGTTTTTTATTTAGTTTAAGGAGCTTAAATATCTCTTGGAAAACTAGAGTGTCGGGAAGATTAAGGTGTTGAGGAATAATAATGGTTGGGAGTTTGACTAGTGTTGTAAGAAAAATGGCACTGAAATGCATAAGGAAACTCCAAATTCACTTCAAAACAATGGAGTTGTATAAGATATTAATGAAACATTGATGGAAATGGCTAGGACTATGTTCGTTAGAGTTGGCTTAGAGAAGAGGTTTTGGTCAAAAGTGGTTCCTACTACATGTTACTTGATTAGCAAGTCTCCCAGATCATCTATTTTGAATAAGACCCCTATGGAGGTAAGGATGGTCACGATTCCATCACTTCAACATATTCATGTTTTTGGTTGTGAGGCATATGGTCATGTTCCTAAGGAGAAGTGGTCGAAGTTGTATAATAAGGTTATGAAATGTATCTTCATCGGCTATGACATTGGTTTGAAAAGGTACAAGATTTGAGATCCTATCATCATAAAAGTTTTGTATAGAAGGAATTTTACTTTTAGAGAAGTTAATCCTTCTCCCATAGTGGTGCAACTAGAATAACATGATAAGAGGTCAATGTATAACTACCACCCAAGATACAAAAAGATAAACTAGAAAAGAAAAAGATGATGACGAAACTGATGAGAAGTAAGGTTTAGAGAGTTTGGAAGAGGAAGAAGAACCTCCATCCCAAACCTTAAGTAGGTACACTTGGAAAATAACAAAACCAAACGTGTATAATTATAGTCCCTCTGATTTCATATGTACATTTTCTATATTTTCTAACACCAATGAGCCTAAAACTATGAAAGGCACAATGGAAATGGAATATCAAAAGTATTACAGATTGGCCATGGATGAGGAAATGGATACACTTAGAAATAATGACACATGGTACTTGGTACCATTTCCTCATGGATCAAAACCATTGAATGTAAATGGGTGTTCAAAAACAAGATCGACTTATATGGTATTGTTGAAAAGCACTAGGCAAGATTGGTTGAAAATGATATTCCTAAGATAATGAGATAGACTTTCATGATATGTTTTCCACAGTTTTTAAGTTAACATCTATGAGGTTATTATTATCTATTGCAGCAACCTTCAATTTCGAGGTAGAAAATATGGATGGAAAAAAACATTCCTACATGGTGACTTCAAAGAGGAGATAGATATGACACAACCATAGCAGTATGGTGAAAAATGTAAACAATTGTTTGTTTGTAAGTTTAAAAAGTATTTATATGGTCTCAAATAGTCTCCCAAAATGTGATACCAAAATTTTGATTATTTTGTGTTGGTATTGGTATTTTTTAGATCAATATCATATCACTATCTATATTACAAACAAGATGTTGGTAATTTCCTTAATATAACTTTATTTGTACATGATATGTTATTCTTTGATAAAATTAAGGATGTGATTTTTGATGTGAAGTCTCATATTTCTGAACCATTTTTTATGAAGGACTTGGGGGATGAAAAATATATATTAGGAATGGATATTAGGAGAGATAGAGAAAAGAAAATTCTTTGGTTGATACATAGTATGTATGTAGAATATTTGGTACAACATTTTTGCATGGAAAATTGTGGAGCATTGAGTGTATTGATTTTGATGGGAACTAAGCTTTCATTCAAGGATGTTCCTACAATACTCATAGATATGAGGGATATGTATTATATTCCTAATGTTGATGCAATTTGTACTTTGATGTATGTTATTTTTTTTACTAGAAAAAACACTACCCAAGCATTGGGAGTCTTGAATCAATTCATGGCTAATCACAGATGTGAACATTGAGCTACAGTGAAGAGGGTCTTTAGGTATTTGCAAGGTGCTTATGAATATTCCATTTTCTATCATAGTGATATTTCAAGGGACCCACACTGAGTGGATATACATGGTTATGCAGATTTTGGTTGGGTATGGGATGTAGATAGAAGGAGAACTATGAGAAGATACATGTTTTGATTGTTTGGTCGAGAAATAAGTTGGATGATGATTTGTAAACTGCCACAGATATTCCATTGGAATAGTTCATCCCAACAGATCTTATAATATTCTGAAATATCAGATTGATTTGTTTTATTTCATTAGATCCCATATTTATTATCTCTATCTTTTGGATTGAATTTAAGAAATAATTGAAATATAAACATGAAAGAACATGCTCAAATAAAAACCATCCCAACAAATGAAAAAAATATTTGACCTCAGAAACCCAGTAGAGGAGAAAAATTAGTTGGAAGGTGAGGCCTATGCTCTTCTCTCTTTGATTTAGTTATAAAATTCACGTAGAATGGAATGTGAACTCACCATGGACTTATCTTTTGGCACTGTGTCCTGAATGGCTTCTATACAATCCTTCTAGCACTTTATTATTCACACAAAATACCACTCTTATATGTGTTTCTCAGCTATGGAATGAGAAACAGTGAAATTTTTTTTAACTCCTTCTCCTTCTAGTGGCCTCGTTTTTAACATAGCCCCATAGCCATCTACGGGTAGTGTTTTGAATTCTTCAACCCTCAATTGTGATAATGTTTTGGACCTTCTAGAATCTTCTTGAGATTACACATGTGGCTATCCCCATATGTGTGAGTAATGGGGTATGATGTGTCATCCTCTCATACCATGGTGGTCAGCATGGTACGTCACATTGCAGGAGACATAACTTTTTCATACGAGATCTGATTGATAGAATGTTTGCACCATTGGAAAGGTGTCTAAGTGCATATCAACATCGAGGGGTCTCAGCTAAATATGATAATTCTTTTACCCCAAAAATTTCATTTAATGCATCAAAATGGCTCTAGGAGGTTTAAAACCCCAATTTTCCAAATTGGGATGTGCCATAAAAATGAGCTTGGAAGATGATTCCTCCTATGTTTTCTACTCTGAAAGCATCGATATAGATGAAAAATAATATAATGATTGAATCTAGATCATATCTCTCCATTTAGGGATCCTTTTCATCTCCAAAATCTTTATTGAATGTGGTGAGGAAATGCTTCCTCAACCTTCTCTCTAGAGTAGCATTTCTCTTTGTTTGAAATTGGTCCTTTCAACCCAATATTCCAAACTTCATAATTCTCTTGTCTTGTATTTCTAGACCTCCTCTAAGTATTATGCCATCTCTACTTGAGCAACTGGTGCTAAGTCCTCTATGTTAGGTAGGACCTACTACTCCTCTTGATCCAACATGAAAGGCTGAAATAGTTTCATATTCTGCAAATTCAATACTGAGTAAATGTGCATGTATGGGTGTATATTGATTCTATAGGAATTATCTCCCACCTTCTCCAGTATATAAAAAAAGGCCATACCATAAATCCTTGATCTTCTTACTAGGACCCTATAGTATTTTCTTATTCAACTATAACCAAACCATGTCTTCCACTTTGAATGACTTCCTATTTATGTGTTGATCATGTTTGGCCTTATTCTTTTTTTGTGACTTCTTCAACATCTCTTGTACTTATAAATGAATTTTCCTAGTATTCTCAACAAATGTTTCTTCTCTCATTGTATCTCATGAGAGGTCCTCTCTCACTCCTCCTTGCTATCCATATACAACATCCAAGGGTGAAGGTGGAAAATATCCATTGCAAGTTTCAAAAGGTTACTTACCAGTAGAAGTGTGGACTAATATATCATAATATTGTTGTATATAGATCATATTTTCTTCATAGAAGTGTGGACTTCTCTATTTGGATGCTTTTGATTATAACCCCTCAAAATATGCACCCAAGTCTTGTTGATATCTTATTCTTTCCCATGTGTCTTTGGATGGAATGTTGTAGATCCCTTCAACTTAGTGTCCATTTTCTCCCACAATGTAGTCCAAAATCCATTGAGAAATATGGTATCCCTATCTAAGACATTCTCCCTAATATCCCAATGTGCACCCAAACATGTTCAAAGAACTAGTTTGCTACTTATTGTCCTTTGATGGTATTTTTACAAGGCATGAGCATGCACATCTTATTGAACCTGTAAAATATAACAAATATATAGCCATGTCCCTTCTTAGTTGTTGGTAAACCACACACAAAATCCATGGAAATGATTGCGCAAGGAGGAGTGAGTATAGGTGAGGGATTGTAAAAACCCTCTTTTTTGTTACTAGGATTGTTGATACAACAATGTATGCATTCCCTAATACACTGTGTTACACCTTCTTTCATTTTTGGATAGTACACATACCTCTATAAGTTAGCAACCATCTTCCCAACACCAAAATTTCCTACAACCATGGAGGTGTGATCCTCTATGATAAGATGGAATCTTTCACCTTTATGAACACGAATCTTATCTAGGCTGTAGAGTAACTCATTATGGAGATGATATTCAGCCCTATATTCATCTTCTTATGTACAATTTTGGCCATGTAGCTACTAAAACACCTCCTCGAAAACATGTCTACTAACTTATTTGTGTTTCCCTTCTTCTAATTGATGACTAGATGAAAGTATTGTAAAAGCCCCATTGAATTATAATTTATGGTTTTTATAGCTTACTTTGGGCCTGTAAATACTATAAAGGTTGGTGATGTGTGTGGATGATGGTGTCCTTTCCTATTAGATAGTGATTCCACTGCTTGATATCTTGAACCAGGGAATATAGTTCCTTGGCATAGGTAAGGTAGCTGAGAACTTCCCCATGAAATATTTCAGAATAATAGCATATAGTCCTTCCTCATTGCATCAAAGTTTATCCCATGACACACCCACTTGCATGATGCATATGTCTCCACTTCGAAAGGATTTTGCAAGTTTTGTAATGCAGGAATTGGTGCTTGATTGATGTTTCTTTATATCTCATCAAAAACCATTTGTTGATTCTTCCCCCATTGGAATCTCTTACTACTCACTATTATGGCATTGATTCATGCAACTATTGTTGAAAATGAAGTTATAAACTTCCATAAGTATTGTGTTTCCCCAACAAAGCTCCTAAATTCAATGATAGTTGTAGGAACTACCCATTTCATGATAGCCTCCATATTTGTGGGATCTACCTTGAGTTCCCCTTCACCAATCATATACCACAAATGCACCAATGACTATTGAGAAAAATTACATTTCGTGAGGTTAGCTTGTAGTTGTTTCTTTTTCAGGGTCTCTAACACCCGCATAACATGTGATATGCCATCTTCCCAAGTATAGTTATAAACCAGTATATCATCCAAATATATTATAACAAATCAATCTAAATATGTTTGTAATACATCATGCATCAGTATCATAAATGTAGTTGGTGCATTACATAAGAAAAATAGCATGACCAACCATTCATACAAACCTTGCATTGTCTTGAAGGAAGTCTTATCGATGTCTTGTTCTTTGACACAAACCTAGTGGTATCCTGATTTCATATCTAACTTGGTGAAGTACTTGGCATGTTATAACTGGTCTAACAAATAATTGATCCTAGGCAGAGGGTATTGATTCTTGAGTGTAATCTTGTTCAAATATTTGTAATTGATAAATAGCCACCATGTGCCATCCTTAATGGGTACTATAATGAACTTTAATCCAAAATCTAAGGTGATCAGTTGGCTCACTCCCCACTCTAATAGTTTTTGCAACTACTTTTTAAGTTCATTTTCTTCTAGAAGATATTCTCTGTATAGCTCAATGTTTGGGAATGGGGAGTTTGGAAATTACTATATTTCATGCTCCACGTCCCTCTTAGGTGGTATCACTTCAGGCTCCTAGAAAATTCCTTTTTATGCTTATAGCAACTCCTCAAACTGATGTTTCCGCTCTTTAGTAAACCCCTCTAGAGATTCCTTTAATCTTATCAACTCATCATTAGACTGATTTTCTGTTAAGAAAAGTAAAACATGTTTCATACTAGAACTAATAAACTTCTTCACTTGGTTGACATTTACTAGTGAGATATTTGATTTTCATTTATCTTTGTTGATTATGTAGGAATTTCCATCCTTGATCAAGAAATTTTTTTTGGATTTCCACATGAATATTGCATCACTCATATACATGTAGGGGCTCCCAAACAATGCACCACACACATCCAAGCGTACTACATCTTTAACACCACTTCTTCAATAAAGTCCCCACTTACAAAAAATTTAATCTTATAGTATTTTTCTACCTTGATATTTGCATCCCTATTTACCGAACCTGATGGATAGGGGCTATTATGATCACCAACCTCCAATTCAAGTTTGTTGACTAGATCTGCAACTATGACATTATCCTATTAAATAGAGTCAAACATACAATCTATCTTGGTTTTCTTGACCTAGATCTTGATGCGGAGGAGTTTGTTCATCTTCTTCTCTTTGTGTCAATGAAGGATAATTAGATTCACCTTCTTATGCATCAATGTGTAGACAATATTCTCATCCACATCAAATCTTATTTTGACTTGATTGCTTGAATCCAAGGATATCATATTTTTTTGTTCATCCTTCTTGCAATTATTCAGGTTCGACTTTAGATGTAGTTTCCAACACTTTTCCTCGATGTCCATCAATATTGCAATGGTTACAATATTTGTTGGGATCCTTTCATTGATGTGTAGTATCTACCATATTTTTATCCTCCCCCCCCTTCCACTTCTTCTTCCCCTCTTTGGAATCTTCTTGGTGCTCTTTCTCCTTGGAACTGCTTGGATTCCCTTTTTTTTGGCCCATATTTTCCATATATTTTTCCTATATACATGCCTCATCCACTTTCCTTAGCCTGAAAAAAACACTTATTTTCATAGATGACTATGTATACCCCCATATAATTGAGGAGTACATATGGGTTCTTGGGAGAAATACCAAGCATGATGGTCATGTTTCTGAACTTGGTGGTGTAATCCTGCACACTTTTTCCATGCCTATTTATGAAGTAATGTCAACAAATCCATTGGTCCTCTACATACTCAATAGGATAAAACTGGGACTTAATGCGGGTTTGGAAATCCTCTCACTTAGTTAATAGTGGATCACCTTCCAACCTAAGTGTCTTTGTGTGACCTTCTCACTGGGTTAAAACATTGTCCTCTAACTTCAGTCTAGAAAATGATATGTTTTGATCCTCATCTAAATGATAAACGCCAAAATAAAATTCTATATGTTGCAACCAATGATTCATTTTTAGTGCATCAATATCACCTTGGTATCGATTTATGTCCACTTTCACTTCCATCTTGAATACGTATTATGAAGTGTTAACAACACTCAAACTAGGTTTCACTTTCTCATGATCCTTCCTTGACTATTTTTATGGGTCTTCATTATCTCGTGATTTCCCTTGTGATTTGATATCAGAGTCAGAGTCTTCAACCTCTCCAAATGGTCCAATATTGCTTTCTAGAACCACCATGAGGAGGGCTATATTGTGAGATATGTGAATGACTTTCTCTTCAATCTTGACAAACCTCTCCTTTGTTGGATCTCAAGGTTTGCTATGAACATAGTCATCGACCATGGCTAGGTTTCTGCGACTTTCTTCCTAAACCAATTCTTAGATCCCTACAACTTCCCACAAGTACCCTAAAGAAACCCACTCTAATACTGATATGATCTATAAAGTGTCGTGGATTTTCCACTGGAATAGTTCATCATAATAGATATTATAATATTCATAAATCTTAGATTTATGTGGTTTATTTCCTTAGATACTAGATTTATTATCTGTAGATTATGACTTTCATTTAAGAAATAAGTGAAATATAAAAATGAAAGAACCAACAAAAATACACACCATCCTCATAAATCAACACAAGATTCGACCCGAGAAACCCATTACATGAGAAAACCCAGCTAGAAGCTGAAGCCTATGCTCTTATATCTTTCCTTTAGTTATAAAATGAAAATACAAAAAATGGGAACTCACTACGGGGTTACCTTTTGGCACAGTGGCTTGAACGACTACTACAAAATTCTTCTACTCTTTTATTCTCATAAAATACCACTCTCAAATTTTTTCTCATCTATGGAACAAGATACAATGAAAAATAATGGAACCTCTTCTTATGCTAATTGCCCGATATTTAACATAGCGTGATAGTCGTCTAGTGGTAGGGTTTTGGCTTCCTCAACCCTCAATTGTGATAAGGTTTTGGAAATTCTAGTATCTTCTTGAAATTTCACACATGGCTAATCCAATATGCATGAGTAACAAGGGATGACAGGCTATCCTCTCGTACCATGGTGGTCAACACGATAGGTCATATTGTAGCAGGCATGGCTTTTGCATATTATCTTCAATTGAAGTGAATTTTGTTCTATTCGAGAGGTCTATGAGTGTATATCAACGTCAAGGGGTCTAGGCCAAAGTAGAGAAATTTTTGACCCCCAAAAAATGACATTTGATGCCTCAAAATGGCTCCAAAAGATTTCAAACCCCACTTTCCAAAACGAATACCTATCGTTAACATGACCCTACAAGCTAATTCTTCCAATATTTTCCACTTTGAAGTCATTGAGATAAATGACAAATAATATAATGATCCAATCTGAATCATATGAGATAGCGAAAAACTTTATTTTGTTTTTCCACTGCATATGCATATTACATGGAAACTACTTATGTATGTAAGGAGGTCATTTTGCTTATGAAATTGTGTTCAAAAGTAGTGCTAAGTCAGAGAGATACTACAGTTCAATGTGATAGTAACAATGCCATTTGGTTGGCTAAGAACCCAAATTTTCTTAAATGCATAACAATAGTAGGGAACAAGTGTTGACTAGAGGTGGGGAATAAATGAAGAGGAATAGCATGGAATAAATGCAAACCACTAGCACACAATGAATGTTATGCAACAACAATTGACCATTTACTTGTTATGGTTTTCAACATGTAGAATAAAAAAACCATAAATGGTTTATGGTTTTTTTATACCAGTTTATTCAATGCAAAAGTTCTAGGAAAATACTGTATATTTTTATTTACTATTATGCTAGTAAAATTTCTCCATAATTTTTATGCTACTCCTCAACACTCTTGTTGAAAAACTCTATATTATAACCATTTAGTTGCTAAATAAAACAGAGTGTTCTTTATAGTATTGTTTAGTGTAAGTTTCTACACATTCTCCTTTTTCTCATCTATATATAAAATGTATTTTGCCCTTTTGTTTCCCTTCAAATAATCTACAACAATAAGTTAAGATAATAAATTTAAAACTTTGATGCTCCCTCTTTTTCTTATTCACTTTTTCCTCACCTTAAATAACTTTTATTTAACCTATAAATGTTGATAGCCCTACTCCTTATCTTTTTAATAATGTAAGTAGTCTTCCATTGCTATTCTCACTGAATTTGTTATAACATGAATCCAATAACATGTTACATATCTTCAATCCAGAAGGAGTAGAGTCTCTACTACTAGTTGTGATAAGGCTAGAAGGATAGACAGCCCCTAGCATAGATATTAAGAAGGTGAGTTTTGGAATGCCTGACCCTTGGTAAGTCACAACTTACTTTCTTATATATGTAGCTTGCATATTATTGAATATACTCTTGAATTATTTCTCACAATTAAAAAAAAACATGTTACATATCCTCAAACTAAACTTAAAATTTGAAAAGACTTAAAACAATAAATTTTAGTAAGTTACTAAATGTCACAAGGATTGTGAATGCATACTAGCCATATACACCTAGTTACACAGTATTGAATGTTTGCTTAACATGGTGCTTAATGTTTGTCCTGATTAGGGCTGGAATTTGAGACAATTTACGGTTAAAAAATTAATATGATCATCAAACAAAGAAATAGACATAGCAAAACATTACACTAAGGAAATTCACATGACCGTTAACAAAACACTACAGTTATAAAACTTCACATGACCGTTACATTTCTTTGTTGAAATGGACATAACGCGTATCTCAGTGGTTTTGAAACCGTGCTTTCCAATTTTGAAATTCCAAACCTGGGCGTTAATGAACGTGACTGTGTAACAGGGTGTTTAATGTTTGTCGTGAATTAACGCGTCGAAACAACACAGTAAGAAGAGTTAGACTATGGAGCAGTGCCACTATATGCAAATAGGTAATTGCGCAAACAGCAGGGCCACTTAATGCAAATAGGTAAATTGTTTAAACGAGATGTAACACACGAGATCGTACGGAAGGTATTTATACCGAAGAGTGTCATAACCACAGATCCAGCTTCGGTTCTTAACTTCACAGATATACCGAAGATCCCACGTAGTAGTAAGACTTCACAGAGATTCAACGCGCAGCGTTGGTCGTATTGACAGGGATCGGACAACCCGTAAGCTAAAATCCAAATTCTAGTGTGACCGTGATGAGATGCATGATGCTTGATTTTAGCCAGTGCATTACACCCTGCCCTCCGTGATACGGTTGTCGCAGATAGACCCCGGCTTTATCTGACTGTGACTGAACATGGCGTCAGATGCACAGATGGGGTGCAGTATATGAATTATCTAAAATGGTCTCGAAATATTTATTTCGAGAATTTGGCAAAGGCAAGAAAATTCAGACAGTGTATAGTTTCAAGAAGTTTAAATAAATAGTATAGTATGATTTTTCAGTATACTAAATTTATTTATAAATTCAGAAATAAATTTTAAATAACAAAATTTAGTAATTTGATATAAATTTATATAACCATATTTAAAAACAAAAAAAATATTTCTTAAAATAACAATTAGACAACGAACCCTATTAGTACTCAGTTTACCCTTCATATGTATTGGTATTATATTTATGGAGTACATTTTCTGAGTGAGTGAAATGTATTATGCTTATATTCATAAGAAAGGTTTTTAAACCAGAAGTTTAAATGTGTAGGATTTTATATAAGATGTATAAATAAAAATAATTTAGGAATAATAAGATAAGTAAAATTATGGGAAAATGATAAAGACAAACAACTTAATTTAATAATAATAATAATTATTATTATTATTTAAATCGATAATGCCCTATAAGATAAAGCGCACACATAAATGTAGACAAGAAAAACCAACAACATTATTATCTTATCAAAGCCCATTTTATTGTGGTCCGATAATTTGGTATATGAAACCTAGTGCTCCCATAATAGCCTTTTAAAAATATCATTTTTTTTTTGAAATTGATCGGGCTTGGCAACACTTTTGTACCCTATGATGAAATGTTATTAGTCATAGTTATTGAAGAGTTTTTTTTTTTCTAGTAAGATTAAGTAATCAAATTTCATCGGTGTGCATTTCAAGTGAATGCTTACACACTTATCAATAAGTTACATGCTTTACTCATTATGCTATCTTTAATGAAATTTTATATTGAATTACCTCTCCTTGAATCGAAAAAACCAGCGAAAGTCTTTTTATATGGGAGTAAGAGGATTATGAAAAAATGATTTTGCACTTTTCCCACACTTTACAATGTACAATGGTTTGTTACAATTAGTATTAGTTTGTTTTTTAAATTTAAGTAGATCACAAATTTATATCTTAGAGAGATAATCATGCAAACAAATGTAGAATCGAGTGTAATATAACTCACAAGTATTGGTTTCGGAGGAAAATTTGAAATAGAAAGCGACAAAAAGAGTATGATTTGACAACTCAAAAACCACCAACATTGAGGTACATAGAGGGATCAATGTTCTTGATTAAATTCCAGTTCCATATGCTCATACATGATAGAATTTGGTGTACATGTTGTATTCCTGCCAATCTTGAAATCCTAAAAACTATTTGACTTGCTGAATTTTGAGATGGACCTAAATTTCTACTTTCTCCATATGAAGTCCAATGAGGATGGAACCACTCTAATAACATCATGAAACAATTAATTGTAATGATAAAAATTTAAGTAAAAGGGTGTAAATGAAATATAAATAAGAATGTAACTTTCACTTTGAGAATTTAATCTTATATTTAATTACTACGGTGGATGGAATTGAGGAGGGAAGCCCACAAGCTCTCATTTTCTAAGGGAATTCCTAGAAGCATTGCCCACATTGGGGAAATGTTTCCACCCTATATTTCCCCAAGTTTCCCTAAAATGGAGATGTGGGAAAACATTTCCCAAGGCTTCCCCATCCCAGGAGTGTGGGAAATGTGGGGTCACACCCCCCACCTTGGGGGCCACATCCACATGAAACACCGACTTTTATTGATACAATGCACATGATATAAACTAAAATATTCGATGTATATGTTATGGACATGGTTACAGAAAATTTATCTTTATCTTATTAATATTTTTATTTTTTATCATTATTAACTCAAATAAAATATATATATCTTTGATTTAAGATAATGTAGAATATATTGATGAACAATCTCCTTTTTCTTATATTTTATAATTCATTTTCCAATTAACGTTGTTGATAGCATTTTGCAAACAACCTTTCATATCAACATTTCTAATAAAAGTATTTCATCATTAAAAAAACGTTACTTTGATTATTGATTATTTATGATATAACTTCATCTCCCCAAACTTCATTTCCCTTTTCATTAATTCTATCATAAATTTCCCAAACTTCATTTCCTTTTTCATTAATTCAGTAATAAATTTCATATTGTCTAATACACTTTTCTTCTTAAAAATGTATATAACTTTGTGTTCAAAAATATTTTGCAATATGTTTTTGAGAATTTATCAAATATTATTAAACACCAAACACTTGACTCTTAATTTAGTAATAAATTTCATATTGTCTAATACACTTTTCTTCTTAAAAATGTATATAACTTTGTGTTAAAAAATATTTTTCAATATGCTTTTCAGTATTTATCAAATATTATTAAACATTAAAAATATTATTAAACATCAAACACTTGGCTCTAAATGTTTGATAATAGATTTATCTTTACCTTTAGGCATAAACATTTTGATTACATTATGGAATTGTATCTACATTGTCACCATCTCCACTATAATTTGTTAGAATTTTCATTTACCATAGATATTTTATAAGTTACTCCCTATTCAAAAAAAACTAGGGTTGCAAAACATTATGTTATATTTTTTATGTTCATTAATTACTAATGCCAAGTGTTTGATAATAGATTTATCTTTAGACATAAACATTTTGATTACATTATGGAATTGCATCTACATTTTCACCATCTCCACTATAGTTTGTTAGAATTTTCATTTATCATAAATACTTTATAAGTTACTCCCTAGCTATAATGATTCAAGAAAAACTAGGATTACAAAACACTATGTTATATTTTTTATGTTTATTAATTACTAATTAGTTGTATTTTTTGGTACATTCAATCTATAGATTTGCATTGTTATTTCTATGGTGCTATGTTTTATAGATCCTTTGGGAAAGGATTGAGTTCAAGACTAGTTGTTTAATTGCAAATGAAGTCTTCATTATTCCATTCTATTTTTTTTTCTGAATTTCTATTTTTTTTTAAAGTCATTATTGATTTCTTTTGCAATCATATTATTGTTTTTTCTCTCTTCATATATATAGACTTTCTCTTTTTCTTTAAGATAGAACAATTTATGTTCTATCTATTATAGAAAAACTACAAAATGAAACTTGAGATATGCATTCATTTACTATGGTATTTGATACCATTGCCATTGTTATAGCAAGATTTGTCTCACCTTATGCAATCTTTCACAGAGGGCCTTATTCCATTTCCTTATGTAGACTTATCTTCCCTGTTTATAAAATCGAGAGCCAAAAATAAATATTTTTCCACATGTACACATCTTGCACACTATACAACATGCGTATACGTAGGATGCTCCACTACAACCCACGTACATCGAGATTTATGCCAAAAAATGAAAATTAATGTCAGGTTTCCATGTCACGACAACAGATATATGATCCTTTTCCTTTCATATACTAAAAACATTTAGTTCAATTTTGAAGGCTATAAATGGGCCAATTCTGAGCTATGGAAAGAGGAGAAAGAATTCAACTTTGAGAGAAATGTTACTCTGGAGAAATTATTTACTCCATATTGAGTATGCATCCCTTTGTCCTTTAAGTCTGAGCAGAGTGTTCATCCCCCAAGCTCTTCCCTTATTGATTGAAAACCCAATTGTTTCTCTCTTATGAGCTTGCCTTTGGTGGAGGATTGAAGTGGTGGAAGCTCAGCTGGAAGGAACTTAATTTCTCGGTTCTGAACCATACTGAAAGGAAAGTATATGACATTTTCACCTCTATTGATCATTTATTAATAGAAATACTCTTTTCTTGTCTAATTGATATGTTGCAAATATATTGAATTATTATTCCATGGGCTTATTTTTCATGTTTATTAATGGATTATGCTATTGGATGTGATAACATTATATAATATTACCATATGTTTGTTTTGCTTGGTTGTTGAGGACTAGTTGCATGTATATTGCTTTGGGTTGAGTGCTCAATGGTGGACTTCATCGAACATCTAGATGAGGTAGGCCTTTTCTCTTCTCTTGCTAGCATATTTGTTTGTATAGCATACTTGAGAAGAAAGTTGATTTCTGCAGTCATTTCCGTTTGTTGTGGTTTATCCTAGCCATAGAGATATTTTCCTCATAACAGTTATTCATGATTATCTTTAACTAATTTATGTATGATAATATTTTTTGTTATAACGGTCCAATAACTTTGTTTAAAGTTAAGTAATATTTTTTTTTTTAAATAAATAATAGAAATAATGAACCAATGCCAACATATTTTGATCTCTTTAACAATAATGACAATAATGGTGTAGTTAACTTTGTTTAACGTTAAGTAATATTTTTGTTTAAAAACAATAATACAAATAATGAACCTATGCCAATGTATTATGATCTCTTTAACTTATCAATAAGTTAAATGCTTTACTCATTATGCTATCTTTAATGAAATTTTATATTGAATTACCTCTCCTTGAATCGAAAAAGCCAGCGAAAGTCTAGTTATATGGGAGTAAGAGGATTATGAAAAAATGATTTTGCACTTCTTCCACACTTTACAATGTAAAATGGTTTGTTACAATTAGTATTAGTTTGTTTTTTAATTTTTTTTAGTTATCGATTTTACAAACAGGGAAGATAAGTCTACATAAGGAAATGGAATAAGGTCTTCTGTACAAGATTGCATAAGGTGAAACAAATCTTGCTATAACAATGGCAATGGTATCAAATACCATAGTAAATGAATGCATATCTCAAGTTGCATTTTGTAGTTTTTCTATAATAGATAGAACATAAATTGTTCTATCTTAAAGAAAAAGAAAAAGTCTATATATATGAAGCAATAAAAAACAATAATATGATTGCAAAAGAAATCATTAATGACTTTAAGAAAAACATAGAAATTTAGAAAAAAAAATAGAAAAATGAAATAATGAAGACTTCATTTGCAATTAAACAACTAGTCTCCAACTCAATCCTTTCCCAAAATATCTATGAAACATAGCACCATAGAAATAACAACACAAATCTATACATTGAATGTACCACAAAAATACAACTAATTAGTAATTAATAAACATAAAAAATATAACATAGTGTTTTGTAACCCAAATTTTTCTTCAATCATTATAGCTAGGGAGTAACTTATAAAGTATCTATGATAAATTAAAATTCTAACAAATTATAATGGAGATGGTGACAATGTAGATGCAATTCCATAATGTAATCAAAATGTTTATGCCTAAAGATAAATCTATTATCAAACACTTGGCATTAGTAATTAATGAACATAAAAAAATATAACATAGTGTTTTGGAACCTTAGTTTTTCTTGACTAGGAAGCAACTTATAATTTCTTGAATAGGGAGTAACTTATAAAGTATCTATGGTAAATGAAAATTCTAACAAATTATAGTGGAGATGGTCACAATGTAAATACAATTCCATAATGTAATCAAAATGTTTATGCCTAAAGGTAAATATAAATCTATTATCAAACATTTAGAGCCAAGTGTTTGATGTTTAATAATATTTGATAAATACTCAAAAGAATGTTGAAAAATATTTTTTAAGACAAAGTTATATACATTTTTAAGAAGAAAAGTGTATTAGACAATATGAAATTTATTACTAAATTAAGATTCAAGTGTTTGATGTTTAATAATATTTGATAAATGCTGAAAAGCATATTGCAAAATATTTTTGAACACAAAGTTATATACATTTTTAAGAAGAAAAGTGTATTAGACAATATGAAATTTGTAACTGAATTAATGAAAAAGGAAATGAAGTTTGTGGAAATTTATGATAGAATTAATGAAAAGGGAAATGAAGTTTGGGGAGATGAAGTTATATCATAAATAATCAATAATGAAAGTAACATTTTTTAATGATGAAATACTTTTATTAGAAATTTTTTAATGATGAAATACTTTTATTAGAAATGTTGATATGAAAGGTTGTTTGCAAAATGCTATCCACAACATTAATTGGAAAATGAATTATAAAATATAAAAAAAAAGGAGATTGCTTAACAATATATTCTACATTTTCTTAAATCAAATATATATATTTTTTATTTGAATTAATAATGATAAAAAATAAAAATATTAATAAGATAAAGATAAATTTGTTGTAACCATGTCCATAACATATACATCGAATATTTTAGTTTATATCATGTGCATTGTATCAATAAAAGTTGGTGTTGCATGTGGATGTGGCCCCCAAGGTGGTGGGTGACCCCACATTTCCCACACTCCTGGGATGGGGGAAGCCTTGGGAAATGTTTTCCCACATCCCCATTTTAGGGAAACTTGGGGAAATATAGGGCAGAAACATTTCCCCATTGTGGGTGACACTTCTAGGAATCCCCTTAGAAAATGAGATCTTGTGGGCTTCCCCCCTCAATTCCATTCACCGTAGTAATTAAATATAACATTAAATTCTCAAAGTAAAAGTGACATTCTTATGTATATTTCATTTACATCCTTTTACTTAAATTTTTATCATTACAATTAATTGTTTCATGATGTTATTAGAGTGGTTCCATCTTCATTGGACTTCATATGGAGAAAATAGAAATTTAGGTCCATCTCAAAATTCAGCAGACCAAATGGTTTTTAGGACTTCAAGATTGGCAGGAGTACAACATGTACACCAGATTCTATCATGTATGAGCATATGGAACTAGAATTTAATCAAGAACATTGATCCCTCTATGTACCTCAATGTTGGTGGTTTTTGGGTTGTCAAATCTTACTCTTTTTGTCTCTTTCTATTTCAAATTTTCCTCCAAAACCAGTACTTGTGAGTTATATTATACTCGATTCTACATTTTTTTCCATGATTATCTCTCTAAGATATAGAATTTGCATATCAAATAATATCTAGGGTAAATTGTGTTGGTTGTAGAGCCTGGTTATCTTCATGTTTCATAGGTCTTTGTTTTTATCTGTGTTTATACTCCATGAAGACTATACACCCTCGAATATTGTACACCTCTCTACGCGGGGGGGTTGTAGGGGGGATTTCCCCCACTATGGGATTCGGGTGGCTCATCCCCCCAACTAGGGGGTCCAGGGGAAAAATGGCCCCGAAAGGAAAAATTGTATTGCAAATGTATATTGTAATTTGATAATAAATCTAGACCATTCATTATAAGGTCACATATATGATGGTAGAAGTTATGGTAGGTTTTTACAACCCTCTTTTATGAGGGAAATGTATTGTGGGTATGTATCATTGTGAATATTGTATTTTGAGAGAGGATACGGTGAGAGAAAGAAGATGAAGTTACATCAGGTGTGTTGTAGGTTCCATCCCTTCATTTGTTGGATAATAATAAAGGAAGGAACTGCCAATTTCTATGGTGGATGTAGCCTACATTGGGTGAACCACGTATATCTGTGTCTCTATTATATTGTGTATATTTTGTGTTTTATTTCTGCATTTTTATTTTACTTTATTGCTCTACGATCCTATTTTTCTAACAAATTGTTTATTATAGCATATTTTTATTCTTCCTTATGGAAATTATTTTAAATAATTATTATTTTAATAAGTCGCTACAAAATCATAGATTTTTTAGCAACTTAAATATATTTTTGTAGACACTAAACTGTTGTTGTAGAATAATCGTGGTCTTTCATGGTTACACACACTCCAGGTTGAGATCGTGACTTGGAGATGATTACAAATCAACATTAGATGCTCATCCACCTATCAGACCATATCCAGAGTCTTCCAAAACAACACAGAAGCCAAGTAAAATATATGGTCAATGCATGAGAAAGTGTCAGAGTATGCAAGTTGGACCCACACCAAATCAACACTAGGTGGAAACAATATCGAATATGAGAAATTCTTGCAACATGTCATGAATTTCTCCATATGTGGGTTTATAAAATTCATTGCATACAACCATGAACCTTCTAGATATAATGTTCTAAATGTGTATCGTATATTATGTAGTTAAAATGTTTTTCAGGATCCATGGATTTTGGAAGTTCAAGATCTCATTTTAATGTATAATTATTGGTCATGTGAACCTTAAAAACATAACTGGATATGATATCAAATTTTTTAACTTTTGTATCAATGATTTGATATTAATATAAGAGCTTTGGTTATTCTCAATTATATGCATTGTGTGTTTTAAATTCTTAAGTGTAGTTATGCATTTTTCTCCAATAGCATTCACTGAGCCAGGAGGCCCCCTGAGTGAGGAGTGAATTGCTTCTATTTCTGTTATTGTCATTTCAATTTCTCAATTGTGTGTATTTTTATTTCTATTCTTTAATTTATGCATTTCATTTATGATTTTTGTTTACAACACATAGTAAGACTAATGCACATAAATTATGAATTGAATAAGAAGTGATTACCTCAAATACATAAACCTTCATTAATCAAATGATTTGAAGCCTGTGGTTGTACTATAACTAATAATCCGGTAAGTTAATGGTTTCAAGTGTTTTGAATCATTCTGGTGATTTTTATTAAATATGTTTCCTTAGTATTTTCATTTACTCAGTTTTTATAGCTAAGAAGAAGCTCTACTTTTGCAACTAAACAGTGAACAATTTTTATTTTTCATAAGTAACCACTTAGATATATTAGAATCTAATACCTACACATATTTTTTCTACACTTCATCAATTTATGAACTCCAATTTGATGATTTAATGTAGTATAGTTTACCTAATTGAAATAACTCACACTTTTGGTGTTGTTGTCGGGGAAGCGTAAAAAGGCATTTTTTTTTTTTCATTTTAAATGCATATAAGAATGAATGAATGCGAAGAGAGACGGTAAGATAAAAGAACAAATTTTCTATAAATTCTTTATATTATAAAATCCCGACGCATTTTCTATAACTAGATATGTAGTGAGTCTCTCTCCAACCAATTAAATTATGTTAAGTAGAATGCATGAATAGACGTAGAGATCCTAGAGGTAGATTCACTAGTAGTAGGAATACACCAACCACCAATTCACCCACTCCATCACATGGTACTGTAATAGCCACACCATCAACTAACCCATCTGCAGTTAGAGTCATAAGGGGAGAATAATCAGGTAGTATCATGATTGCACAAACAAAAGAAAAGAAAAACTTGGAGAAGGAAGTTCCAAATCAGAAAATTTTCTAGAGATATCACAAGAAGTTGTCATACTCTCACCCAATCCTTAAGATGAAGAATTAATTAGTTGTCTACTTGATATTCCACTCTCAAAAAATTCTATTGAGGAACCAAAATTCCCTGCCTCTTTAGAGGAATCTGTACATTTTAGATAAGACAACATGTTTGGAATATTTGGAGGACGAGATGGAGAGGAAAGAGGACATGTAGATAAAGAGGAAGAAGGACAAGAATGACAAGAAAGGCCAGAGGGTACATGTATATAGACTATTGAGGATGAATTCGGGTCTCCAATTTTGAAACCAATAATTGTAGTCGAAATGAATAATATACCACCTTGAATGTTGCCTAAATTTCATGGTATGATAACCGAAGACCCAAAAAAAATTCTTTTTAAATTTGACGTGTTGTATCACAACTATGATTATTCTTCTCACACTCAAAAATTGAAGTTGTTTCGAACCACCCTTAAGGATGTTGATTTATGTTGGTTCATGGGTTTGGGAACTGATACAATCAAAGCATTAGATGAGATGAGAAAATTATTCTTTGTAAAATATCATGATTATTGTGCAAATCAAGGAATGAGAGAGAAATTGTTTAAAGTGAAACAAAAGGAATATGAGAGACTTGAGGATTACCTAGAAATATTTCATTATACTATTAAAAGAGAAAGGTAGAATCATCTAGATTTGGATACTCTTAAATTCATTTTACTTCATGGGATTATATATCAATGGATTGATGTGCTTAATTCAATGGGTAAAGGAGATATTTCTCACTTACCCTAACGATAAATTTGTCACTTGTGTACGCACATATCTCGTTGGAATTCCAAATATGGTAAGCGACCTAGGGATTTTATCTCTACAGTCAACAAATCAACCATCGATGGGGTAAGTAGAGAATATATTGAAAATTTATTGGACAATTAAAAAATATATATATTCTCATAACTATTGGTTCATAATTAGAAACATTGAAAATTAATAAAAATAAAGAGGTAGAGAATGAATATTTTACTATTTTTTCCAAAATGTATAAAAATACATGCTTTAAAAAAATGTCCTTTAGATAACATTGAACTTTGTTGTATATGTGCAAATAATCATGCTATGAAAAAATTTCCATCTATATTGGAGCTTAAGGCCACCTACCAATGAAATCATGAATCTACAAATCATTTGTGTTTTTTTGCACCAAAATGACCTTGGTAGCAAAAGACTTGAGGTATATCTCAATATACCTCTCACCAATTCAATTCTTATTATCCAAATCAATAATACCCCCAACAAAATTGGATCTTTGCCATGTCTTGGAAAGCATGGCCACCACAACGAGTCCAAACAAAACCTCTGAAACAAGGTTGGTGAGGACCTTCCTATGGAACCACTCCTAGTCATCCTTATCCTATGAAGAAACACTACATTTAATATCCTTAAAAAAACTATTATCCCCAACAAATCCAACAACCATATGCTAATCAACGACAACAATCACAAATTTCACAACCTCGACAACTTAAATTACCATCAAGTCAACCTCCAATACCTACCCAACTACTTGCACAACTTGTTTCTATTCCCGATAATAAATTCTCTCAACCCGTTTACAACACTCAGCTACATAATTTCCTCACTTTAATACTTACTCCTCTTGATATAAATGACATTCAACTTAGATCAGGAAAAGTAATTAATGAAKATGCTCCTATTATTATTGAAGAAGCAATAGAGGAGGAAAATCCTAATCAAATGGACAATAATGATAGTTCTAATTCAATAAAACAAACTTCTTCATCTATAATAAATCAAACACAACAATCTAGTACTCCAAATTTTCCAAAAATGATAGCATTAGAAAAGAAAATCAAACAATCTAGATAGGATTTATTGGATGAGTTAAACAATATTTGTATCAAAATTCCATTACTATAATCAATTAAAGACATTTCAATTTATGCTAAGACAATAACATAATTGTGTATAAATAAATAAGGAAGGAAAACGAAAGACCCACATAAAGTGAAAGTTATTGGTAAATTRACACACCTTATGTTGGGTAAAATTTATATGTGAAAATATATTGATCGTAGTATCTCCATTGTGAAATTTTTTATCAATAATGTTGCAATTTCAAACACATTAACATATTTAAGAGTAGCAATAAATGTGATGACAAAAGTTACCATGGATGAATTACAATTGTCTAACATATGTAATACACCTACAGTTTTACAACTAGCTGATAGATCAACAAAAAAAATCAAAAGGCGTATTAGAGGATATAATGGCCTCCTTAGATTCTTGGGAGTACCATGTAGATTTCATGGTTTTAAATCCAAAATTTAACTTGGGTGGTCACCCATTAATATTACAGAGGTCATGGTTATCTAGAGTTGATGCTTTTATCAGTTGTAGATTAGCGGGCATGACAATTTCACACAGGGATTCAATTAAGAAATTCAATTTGTATCAACCTGCTAAATCTTTCATGAAATAGAATTTACACAATGGTTTCAAGATACAAATGATTATGTTCCTATTTTAAATATTTACCAAGTTATGAATATGAAAAAAGGAGATGGAGGAAAATCAAATGATTAATTTTATCAACAATTCTGATTTTACTCAATATCATGCGGGGTAGCATACTTTTGATCATATATTGAAAAAATATTTTCAATAAAATTGTACTATGGAGACTCTATCAACAATTTCAGGTTCAGTGTATTTTGTTAATTCAATATCATAATAAAGTAGCATTGTTGTTTAAATTTATCGATGAAAAACCCTAAATATTAATTCTAAAGAAGAATTTAAAAAAGAGAAATTAATAAAAAATCTACAGAAAGTGCATTGGGATGGGAATATACTGATATGCATGGAACTTATCCTAATACATCTATTCATCATATTTATATAGAATAAAATTCCAAGCCAATCAGATAGCCCTGAAGACATATGAACCCATTCTTGAAGGAACTTGTAAAAGATGAACTATGGAAACTACATAATGCTAATTTCATATATCCAATTTATGGCATTTAATGAGTATCTCCTTGAGTGATTGTTCCTAAGAAAAAAGGTAAATGCTGTGTGTTTGTGTAGGTTATAGGGAATTGAATAGAATAACCTTGAAACATCATTCCCCCCTACCATTTATAGATCAAGTTTTAGATACATTAGTAAGAATACATAATTTTCTTTTCTCGATGGTTTTGGTGGTTATAACCAAATTCAAATTTATCAAGAGAATTAAAATAGAGCAACATTCACATTCCCATAGGCGACATACACCTATAGGGTACTACCTTTCGAGTTATTTAATGCACCTGTTGCTTTTCAATGTATTGTTATAGGGATGTTTTATGACTTCATCCATGATTGTGTAGAATTATATATGGATGATTTCACGATCTATGGAAATACTTTTGAGAAAGCATTAAAAAAATTAGAAAAAAAAAAATCAGATGTCAAGAAACTAGTTTTTCTTTAAGTCATTAAAATTCCGTATATTCTTGACTACAGGAATTGTTTTGGGTCATTGTGTATTATCTTCATGAATAAAAGTTGATTCGACAAATATAGAAGTCATTTCCAAGTTTCGAGTGCCGAAGACCCAAAATATGTCAGGTATTTCGCAAGACATGCTGGTTACTATAAGTTATTTATTGAAAACTCAAAAAAATTTACAGCTCCATTATTTAAACTTCTCAATAAAGTTAATGCATTTTTTTGGAATATTCTTTTCCAAAATACTTTTGAAAATTTGAAAGAAAAAAATTCTATAGATCTTGTTTTAAGAGAGACAAACTGGTCTCTCCCATTTCACATATCTATGGATTCTTTAGATACAACTTTAAGAGAAGTGTTATGAAAAAAAGAAAATCAAATCTCTTATTCCATTTATTTTTAGGGTAAAAACATGACACCCCCTAAATTTGATTAGGGGTTACATAAAAAGAGTTACTTGAAGTGGTGCATGCCATCAATAAATTTATGCACTATACTTTAGGGTATGAGATCTTCATCCACACTAACCATTCAACCATTGGATATTTAATGAAGAAACCAGTTACTAAGGGTAGAATTACTAGGTGGATTATTCTATTACAAGAATTTAATATCGCTATATTAGATAGACCTGGGGAAAAAATGTAGTTGTAGATTTTCCTTCTAGTATTCAAAATGAAAGTGAATTAGTTTCTATTAATAATAATTTTCATGAAGAACATCTATTTACAATATCAGCTAAATCTGCTTGTTTTGTAGATATTGTTAATTACTTGGATACAATAAAGTTACCTCAACACCCTTCCCCGAAAGAGAAGGAAAATATAGTCAAACTTAGTAACACCTATTTATGGATTTGCGGAGACATTTTCCTTACTGGACTTGATCTAATAATTTGGAGGTGTATACAAGAGGATGAAGTGTTTGACATATTTAATGCATGCCACAATAAGCATGTGGATGCCATTTTGTTGATAAAAGAACCACATACATGGTCCTTCATTTGGGGTATTATTGGCATATTATTTTCAGAGATGCCAAGAAATACATCAAAAGCTACGACAATTGTCAATAGATGGGATAGCTAGTGGAAGTAAATGAAATTCCTCTAGAAGCTCAAGTACTGGTAGATCCTTTTGAAAAATGGGCTCTAGGCTTCATAGGACTTATCTTTCCAATGTCGAGGAAAAATATGTATATTATGGTATACATTGATTATGTCACTAAATGGATAGAAGATAAATCTCTTTTGCATTATCTACTAAATAATTTTTTGTATATTTTCTATTTAAGGATATATTACTCATTTTGGTGTCCCAAGAGATATTTTTACACATCAAGGCACTTATTTCACATCAAAACTTGTCCATACTATTGTAGAGAAATACAAGATCAAGCGTCAAAATTCTTCCTCATGCCATCCACAAGCCAATGATCAGATGGAATCCACAAACAAAGTTCTTGAAGCCATATTAACCAAAACATTTCAGTTTCACCATCGATATTAGGTAGATTGGCTTCTGGAGGCACTTTGGGCATACCAAACAACATGGAGTAGTAAAAATCGACATACACCATATTAGCGCGCATATGGTAAACAAGTTTTTTCACCTATTGAGTTCCAAATAAAAACTTTCACAACAACAACCATGCTAAGAATGCATCTCTCAGAGGCTCAACAACAAAGGATAACACAACTCAAAGAATTGGAAGAGATTCAGTAGGATGCAATTCAACACACTAACATTATCCAACAACAAAGAATGAAATTGCATGACAAATTCATCAGAAAGAAGAAATTTAAACGAGGTGACTTGGCTCTTTTATTTGATCCCAGATTTAAATTCTAAAAGGAAATATTGGTACTCCCTAGTTAGGACCATATGAAATAGATATAGTTTTTTATAATGGATCAGTTAAAATCAAGAGGGGGGTATTTCCATTCTAGTAAATGAGAATACAATAAAGTTATATTGTTCAAATAGAGAAGAATTTGTCCATCTCTTATTCTTATTCCTTCCCCTGCTCCTATCTCAAATCAATCTTTCTTTCACCTATTCTAAAAATAATAATAATAAAAACGAATATATATATATATATATATATATATATATAACACAAAAATAAGAGTATAGTCTATGAAAGCAAGTTTACTGCATGTATTCTATTTGAAAAACATTGATATGGTGGACATAATTCAAGTTCTTTCAAATAATCAAAAGATTTTTCAAAGAAATTCATGTTCAACAATCTTTTTTGTATTCCATATTTTTTTTATCTTTAGCAACATAGCTCTCTTTTTAGACTGAGAAAGTCAAATAGATTTTTTCTTTCCAAATTTAAAATTTAGATAATTCTAAATTTTTCATATTTATGATAAATAAATTCAATAGTAGTTCATGTCTTTAACTTATGTTTATAATTTCAGAGTTTTATCACTACAACATTTTATGTGTATGAGATGATATGTAACGAACTGCGTCGTTAAGACAACTGTTCTAGTGATAGGTGCAAATTTATTTATTTATTTTTTTGGTGTTAAAGGTGTGTGCGTGTGTGTAGAAGTAACAACACACTTGACTCTACGTCGCCACTCGACGACCAACAAGACACAACCACGACAAAGTAAAATTGAYTGCCAATTACGACTGACCTCCCGCTCRTCCTACCCTGCAATGGTTAGGACCTCCAAGACACATAAGCAACGCTCAAGCCCAGGTTCCCATCGTCTTTAACCATTTAAGGTCTCAGGGCTGGCGACTGTTCTGAGGAACATGGAGGTGTCYACATCCCACCCAACACCACACACTAAGCAACTAACTGAATATAAACACGAACAACATATGTAAGAAGAACAACTACACCCCTTACGGAAGGCGTGTGACCCAAGGACTCCAACAACGAATACCCAAGTTCACGTTACTCAAAAGAACAACTTTCCTTATTTAATAAACTTTAACGGGCTATGGAACTTAGTTCAGGGCATCCTCATTTTGTAAGTCGTCAACGTCGAAGTTCCTTAGTATTTTAATGAAATAGCAGTGTTAATACGTTTCGTAAGATATCAACACTAACTTTTGTTTATTTCCACAAGAACTAACCCTTCTTTTACCTTATAATTAAATTTCAAGCACAACCTTACAACTTAGTAACCCACCATATTACAAGGATAAATTTCTAGTCTAAAATTCACCTTTATTTATGCTACAGGATCCTTCCCTTCACATCATTAAGAACAGTGTCAATGACTCTATTTTTAAGTAAGAAAACTGTCATTCATTAATGCAACATTAATCTCAATTACCACTTTTAAATCTAAAATAAATTACAACATTCCATGATCAGATACAACATTTAATTATAGCCTGAAAACTGCATTCTATAAGTACAACTTTTTATTATTCATTTCAACATGTAATATTTAATATGAACTACCACCTTCTATAATTAATTATGGTGCTTAATTATAATTTGAAATCTGCAATACTATAATGACCATATTAACTTGTAACCGTCATTGCAACTAAATAACAAGGAATATGTTACTACCATGTTTAATAACCTTAGCAATGCTTATATACTATGAACAATAACTTTAAACATGATCAACACTGCATTTCTACTTTCCTAACCAGGCCATAAGAAATCATGAATTTAAATTACAGTAACTCTTCACATCCTCAACTATAGCCACCTCTTACCGGACCTTATATCAACATTCCAATAACAATCTTACCATCTGCACTGACATCACGCAAATCTTACATTGGTCAAACCCTAAAAGAAAATTAACATCTCCTTCTTATACATTCAGTCCATTACATTCGCGGGAATGATAAGTATCAAGCTTTAGGTAGGGGAAAAACCGAAATAAATCATTTCTAGTTAATGTACACCATCTGTAAATAAACCACTCACATTCCAGCAAAAATCAAGGCCATAAATTATGAAGGAAGGGCAGGACTATGTGGCTCAAGGTTCGACAGCGTTATTATAGATTGGTGGATGAACCTGGTTGTCTAGTTGTAACCACCCGATTGCTTCGTAAATTATGTTTGATAACGAAAATTAAAGGTGCAATGTCATAGTTGTGTTAGGTTAAGCAATGCCTAAAATTTGCAACAAGTTATTCTACACTTAAATAATGGGCTAAATGTTGTCAACGGAAGGGATTTAAGTATTAAAGGAGGTAAATGGTCGTTTCAATTCTGCATTAAGTAGACTCTGTTTTAATAAAAAGGGTTACAAGAAGGCCCACCGACGTCATCAACATCTCACAAATTTGGATGACTCTATTCTCAAAGCAATTGGATATAACTAAGCGTAGCACACCCCTCCACTACGTGAACAGTATCTTGAAATTTTCAACGGAAAAGGAGTTTATGTTTCTTAAAACGAATGGCCACGAAATGAAAGCCACGACAGGTGCAACTGGTTATCAAACGGAGGCGATGGATACGCTGGTTCGCTGACCTGGGCTCTCAATGGTATAAACCCTAACTCGGTCTTCAATAATCCAACTGTCATTCTCTAATTTCAACGTTGAACTTGATTCAGCATTTAGTATTTCATATTTATACAACCGTCAGTGCATTATTACAGCATTAATTATAATGAAAATCTGGCAGACTATAATGACCCATTAAACATGCATTGCAACAGTGAGTGTCTATTATTAAATACCACATATTATAATCGATTACAACGTTTATATGGAATGAAAACTGACAGTGTAAATCTGACCATAATAACTCTTGCTTTACACCATTTACATTTAATTATTATTTCCAACATTCTAGAGATTGTGCCAGCGTTGAATTATTGAATGTGATCCGGTTTATATGGTGATAACAACCCAATTTCGTAATCCAACCATACATTACCATTACGAGATTGATAACCAAAGTCTGAGCATACGTTAAAAGCCAATCAACTTACTGGGCGGTAAATAGAAACCCATGGCATTTGCAAACTGACAGGCTAGGATTAAAGGAGGCACACCATACTAAAAGGGAAAGGATCCGACAAGGTAAGTGATTTAATAGAGGCACACCCAAAACGCAACCAAGTACGCAGGGAATCGCAGAGTTTAAAAAACAAGGTTTTACAAGTGGGATTGATTGAAATTCCAACTTTGGTTCCACGTCCTTCAAGGCCTGTGAGTTTGAAGGAGGCTACGCAGTTCCCAGAGAAAAAAATGAAAGATACAAACAGTCGAATGAGCTAGAAAAGGGCACACAGCTGTCATGGAAAAATGAAGATGCGCACCAAAAGAAGAGTTATCTAAAATGGCAGAGGAAACCAACAGAGAGAGGAAAAAAACAAAAAGGCCATATTGAACTCACTTATGCAGATACATTCCGGGTAGCCAATCGTGATTTAACGCAGACCATAAAATAAAATGCAAGTAGATCACCCATAACAATGACAAGCGCCAACATAACAGAGTACATTATGCCCCGTAACAATGACAAACGCCAGTATACAGTGGCCCCCTAAAAATTCCCAGTAACAGTGCAACGCTCATTAGACAGTGGCAAAAAGAAAAAAAACGCCCATCATCTCAAGAATTACCCATAGTAAAAACAAAAAAAAATGCCCGAATACATTCCAGAGAGATGCAGACCATTGAAACATTAAACGTGGAGAAAAAAACGAATGACCAGATCATAAGCGAATTGCTGGATCTAGTTTTAATTCCCTAGCATATCAGCATGAGAGATTTCCAGACCAGCCTTTTTAAGAACATTACAATCATCTTACAATTCCCAGCTTAATATCAAATGCAATATACTCAATGAATTAAACGAGCGTACCTTTTTCCTGGTGCTTGCCTTGTACGTTGTCCATGCCTCGATCGAAGTCCGCGCTCCCTGTCGCTCCCGCTTGCCGACCCAGAAGGCTCACCGATACCTCCCAGCCAAACGCGAGGGGTACTCTGCTTCCCCCTTCACCCTCCGAGCCGCAAAGGGGCCACACAAGAACCAGAGAGAAACTAGCTTCTCAGCTCGCCTCCACGGCTGACCTACCACTCCAACAAGATGAGATAGACCCAACTCCTCACAAGAAAATCCGTCAAATGACAATTTGGCAGCGTAACGTTACGCTCACCGTTCATCCCCTTTTTCCTTCCTTTCCCTTTCTTTTATAGGAAAATGAGACCCACCCACTTTCCTAATTATTAATTAATTAATTTTTAATGACAAATCCTCTAAACAATCTTCGCCATGCAAGTGTCTCTCATCCCTAGGGTTCTCCAATAATTAATTTCTGTTTAATAATTAAAAGTCTAAATTCCCTCACACCCCCAAAATCGCTCCTTAAATTTCTCCTAGGGTTCCTAGATCCCCTCTCATGCTTTTATTCACTTTCCTAAAAGGAAGTTTCTGAAATTAGTAATTCCTTAAACGTTGATTCCCTTTTTGGCTTTTTACCCTATGTCTCCTACTTTCCAATTTTTTTAAGTTTCCTAATTCCAAGTTTCCTTATTTTTATTTTTTATTTTATTTTATTTTTTATTTTATTTTTCTTTCTCTCTTTCCATTATTTATTATTATTATTTTTTTTGTTAAAACCCCCAAATGATAAATTGTGCTTAATATTCTTTTCAATATATAAACAAATATTTTTATCATTATTATTTTTTTTGAAATCCTAAATTTTATACTCCCCTCTTTAATATTTTTTTAATTCCCCTTTATAATTTAAACGCCATGGGTTTCACTTAAATTAAACCCCTCATTAATTTACCCCCTTTACTTTTTAGAAGACTTTAATTAACTCCTAGGTGGGTGTTAGTTTACGCCCTAGGTTTATTTTTTTGAAGGATCTTTTCTTAGGGCTAGTAAAATTTATCTTAGAGATGTGTTAATCTAGGTTTGACTGAATAGGGAGAAAATTTAATTAGGGGAGGCGTTGTAAGAATTTATCAGGTGCTACGGTCTCAGGGTCATCTAGGTTGTCTCAACATCATCCTCTAAGCGACGTGCCCTTGAGGACGCACTACGTGCTCCAAGGGTGCCACTCGCCTCGGTTGCTTCTGTCGCGTGCCGTGCCCTTCAGGACGCACCATGTTCTCCAAGGGTGCCACTCCCTGACTTGTAATTCTTTGCGTGACGTGCCCTTCAGGATGCACCACGTGCCCCAAGGGTGCCACTCGTTGGCTTGACGGATTGGTAGACTCTATAACCCCTGGAGTCAACACTCCGCCAGTGAATCTTGTGGGAGACTAAGGGCTCTAAGGAATAAGGCCCCTGCCTTATTGCGCGCCCAATAGGATCATCGTGAGCGACTGTCGCAGTCTGCCCTCACGGCATCGTGGATCCTCTCGAACTAGGTAATCGTTAACCTACAGTTCAAGCCACGGCGGGAGTGCTAGTAGGCTTTTCCAGGGCTGATGTCCACACCTCTCCCTCAATCTCTCTCAAACTCGTGTGTGGCCCCTTTACTCCATATGTGAGTCTGGTCGGCAAGCTATCGTCAGCCTGCATCATCAACCATCCTGTCAGATCATGTCAACAACATATCATAAAATCAATAGCATATCATCAAACGAAACAATATCATTGTAAATGAAACAACTCAAATAGCCCAGTCCCCGACTCAATCCAGAGTCCAAGGAAGTTCCACCGATGCCTCTGCATCCTCAAGGTCTGAAACCCTGCACACTCAAAGAAACCGACTCAGCAGCACCTGTCTACATCAACGTAGTAAAAACATTCTATCATATAACGTAACGCATCATAATGAAGGAAAAAAAAGGTTTTATCATCATAAAAATCCAGATCACTTGCGAGCAAGTGTCCTCAAAGAATAAGTTTTGTAAGTGCGCCAGAGCGGGATGTTACATACACCCCCTCTTGGTCTAAACTTCATCCCGAAGTTTCTCGGTATAAATGCCGAATTAAATGTACCATAAAATCATAAATACCACAATATCATAAGTCTATCTAATCAAACAAAAATGGAAACTGCTGGTGCATATCATATGCGTCCTCCCAGGTCGTCGAGTGCGGACAATAACTATCCCACTGGACCTTGACCTGGTCTACCGTTCGACGTCGTAACTGTCGAACGCGATGATATAGAATGCGGACTGGCTCAGCCGTGAGCGCTCCCTCGTTCGACACCTGCAAGGAACTCATGTCAATCACATGCGTAGGGTCACTAACATAATGTCTCAAAACAAATACATGAAAAACATCGTGCATACGCCTCAAAGAATCAGGCAAGGCTAGTCAATAGGCCATGGGCCCCTTTCTCTCCACAATCTCGAAAGGTCCCACGAACCTAGGAGAGAGTTTAGCTCCCTTTCCAAACTTGATCGAAATCTTATGCAGTTTTACCCGCAAGAAGACTCAATCACCGACCTCGTAACTACGGTCGACTCGGTGCACGTCGACATAACTCTTCTGTAGATCCTACGCTTCTTTTATCCTTTGTCTTATGGTTTGCATTTACTCTTCCATCTCTTGGATCGCTTCTAGTCCCACTAGGACCCTATCCTCAAGCCGATCCCAACTCAAGGGCATCCGACACGGTCACCCATAGAGAAACTCGAAAGGTGCCATCTTAATGGTGCTCTGGTAGCTGTTGTTATAAGCGAACTCTACTAGAAGCAAGAATTCCTCCCAACGCTTTTGTTGGTCCATCACGTACATGCACAACATGTCTTCCAAGGTTTGATTCGTACGCTCTGTCTGTCCGTCGGTCTCTGGGTGATACGCAGTACTAAAGTTTAGTTGAATTCCCAAGGCCTCTTGGAAACTCGTCCAAAATCATCCAGTAAACACCGATCCTCGATCAGGTATTATCTTTTTAGGCATGCCATGCAGGCTCACAATCTCACTGATGAAAACTCTTGCTATGTCAGGTGCCTGATATGTCGTACGAACCAAAATAAAGTGAGCACTCTTTGTCAAAGTGTCAACTACTACAAAAATCGAGTCATGTCTCCTTGCCGTCTGTGGCAATCCAACAATAAAATCCATCGAAATGACTTCCCATTTCGATTCCAGAATGGAGTGTGGTTGAAGTAATCTTGCCGGGTGTCTATGTTCAGCCTTTACCTGCTGACACTCGAGACATCTAGCCGCAAAGTTGACTATGTCAGCCTTCATTCCTTTCCAGAAAAACAAGGGCTTAAGGTCTACCCTCATCTTCGTAACTCCCGGGTGAGCCATGTAAACTTCTCTATGAGCCTCGCTCAGGATCAACATCCTCAACTCGTCATTTAGCAGTACGTAAATCCAACCTCTAAATCTCAATAAACCATCGTTGTCCAAGGTAAATCCCTCATATAGTGGTACCATCATAGTGTTTTGTCCGATAAAATCTTCGACTTCTTTGTACCAGTCATCGTCACGCTGTAAAGTGAGAATCTTCTCACGTAGATTCGTCTGAAGAGAAAACACCGAAAAGATGCGTGGCCTCCGACTCAAAGCATTTACCACTCGGTTCACTGTTCCCTTTATGTAAGTAATCTCAAAGTCGTACTCGCTAAGCAATTCCGACCAACGCCGTTGTCGCGCGTTCAGGTCACTTTGCATGAAAATGTGTTGTAGTCCACAATGATCAGTCTTTAATTTAAATTTTCGTCCAACAAGGTAGTGCCTCCAAACCTTTAAGGCATATACTATGGCTAATAACTCCAAATCATGCATTGCGTAGTTTTCCTCATGCCTTCTTAATTTCCTCGAAATGTAAGCAATCACTCGCCCGTCTTGCATCAATACTCCACCCAAACCTTCCTTGGATGCGTCAGTGCATACCAAGAAGTCTACGTCCATGTCAGGGACCTTTAGTATCGACACTGTTGTCAACAACTCCTTAAGCCTCCTAAATTCTTCCGCATATTTCTCTGTCCACACAAACTTCTTGTTTTTCTTCTGCAACTCCGTGATCGGACCTGCTATGTTTGAAAATCCTTCGACAAACCGTCGGTAGTATCCCGCTAAACCCATAAAACTACGCACTTCTATGACATTCGTCGGCGCAGGCCATTCCATAATAGCCTCAACCTTGGCTGGATCCACGGCGATACCTTCGCCTGAGATGACATGCCCTAAGTAGTGAATCCTGGATTGATAAAAAGAGCATTTGGACAGCTTCCCATATAATTTGTGTTCTCGTAAACATTGTAGTACCAAGAGCAAGTGCTCGTCATTCTCCTCCGTCGTCCGAGAGTAGATCAAAATATCGTCAATGAATACTTGGACGAACTTGTCCAAGTACTCGCGAAACACCTCGTTCATCAAGCTCATAAATACCCCTGGGGCATTTGTCAGTCCAAACGGTAAAACAGTAAATTTGTAATGTCCAAATCTCGTATTAAAAGCGGTCTTAGGGACGTCATCCTCCTTGATCTGCAACTGGTGATACCCTGATCGCAAATCGATCTTGGAGAACATTGTCGAACCCTTCATCTGATCGAACAGATCGTCAATTCTTGGTAAGGGGTACTGATTCTTGATCGTAGCCTTGTTCAGTTGACGATAGTCAATGCAAAGCCTCCACGATCCATCCTTCTTTCGAATGAAAATAATGGGTGCACCCCACGGCGACACACTAGGACGTATCAGTCCAAGGTCCAACAACTCCTTCAGTTGCATTTTTAACTCTTGCAGCTCCGGGGTCGACATCCGATAAGGCGTTCTCGCTATCAGTTCAGTCCCCGGTTTCAGGTCTATAGTAAACTCCAATTCTCTTTCTGGTGGCATCCCAAGCAACTCCTCTGGAAATACGTCCGCAAACTCCTTCACCACCGGAAGGTGTTCTAGACCTTCTGCTATTCCCTTTTCGTTGAGCGCAAGGATCACATAAATCTTGCACCCCTTGCGCATACTCTTTCGTAACTGTAAGGAAGAGACGAACCTCAGGGATACTCCCTGGTTCCGTCCTACTATCACCCGTCTCTGTCCTTCATCATCGACTAAGCTCAACCGTTTCGTCTTACAGTTGAGTATCGCCTCATGCGATTCCAACCAATCCATGCCGATCACGAAGTCATAAGATCCTAAGATCGTGACGTACAAGTTGACTCTCATGACAAACTCTCCCAGGTTAAGGGCACAGCCCGTAACCTTTCCTTCGACCTTCTGTTTGGCTCCTGAAGCCATCTCTACGAAGCTAAACTCGTCCTGTTCCACTGCCTTTACCTTAATCCTTTTCAGCGCTGCACCAGAAATAAAACTCTCAGTAGCACTTGGGTCGATCAAAATGCTAAGGGTCTGGTCAGCGACAGTACCTATCGTCTCGAGCACTATAGACTGGTGCTCTGCCTGGCGGTTATTCACCGCTACATGAATCCGATGGGCCTTGCCCATATCTCCCACTATAGTAGGTCCGGCTGATCCGGACGCCCTGGTCCTCTCCACAGGGTAGTCGCGCTGGTAGTGTGGCTCCCCACACGTCCAACACCCCTTCTTCAGCCCAGTAGTCCCGGTGCCCGAAGTAGAAGATGACTGCCCACCGGCCTGAAACCCTGGTCTGTTCTGCTGAACAGGTCTAAACTGCTGCTGCGGGCGACGCTGTTGTCGCTGCTGTGGTCCTTGGTAAGGTGTCCGCTGCTGAGGCGGCGGTCGTTGAGGCGTAGTGAACGCGGATCCTTTCTGGAAACCACGATACCCCGACGTATTTCTCACTGGTGTCTGCTGCTGCAGCGTACCATATGAGCCCTTCCCTGTAGGTCTCGATGGAGTCTTGGTCTGACCCCTGCTGATAAGCTCCTCCTCTGCTATGAGGGCCTTTTGGACAGCGTCGTGCAAGGTTTGAGGCATCAGAATCCTAACCTTTGCACGCAGGCTGTCGTTAAGGCCAAACACGAACCTGTTGACCTTGAGCTTCTCCGTGTTCATATGCGGAGCATACCGGAGCAGCTCCATAAAACGTGCCTTGTACTCGAGCACTGTACGACCTCCCTGTTGTAACGCGTTGAACTCATTGAGCTGACGCTCAATGAATTCCTCAGAAATATATCTCTCTCGGAACCGTTCCTCGAAAAATTCCCATGAAACGTCTTCAACGACCATGTTTAGCTACGGCAGGAACATCTTCCACCATAGAAGAGCGCTCCCCTTTAGTTGAAAGACCGCCATGCGTACCTTCATGTTGGAGGTATAGTCGCGAAGTGCGATGCACATCGCCATATTCTCCAACCATGCCTCGGTGGCTGCACCATCCGGGGCACCAAAGAACTCGAGAAATTTCACCTTCTCGAGTTCACGGTGAATGCTGCCAGCAACGGCCGGTGCGCGCGGCAGAACCTCAGCAGGTGTCGACGCCCTGGCCTCATCTCTGTCTAGCCTGCTGATCAAGGCCTCAGACAAGCGCTAGAAAGATCTCATCATCCCCACAACATCGGCAACTGCGATCTTCTCCTGTCCAAGGGCCTGCTTGCCTCCCTGGGGGTTAGACCCCTCAGGCGTGGATGCTGCTGGAGGCGTCACGCCGCCTCCCCTAGCACCCCGTCGTCTGCCTCTGCGGCGTCCTCTAACCATGATTACATGCACACAGACAAGCAGTTCAATCAACAAAGAATAATCAATACTATCATGTCAACGGAACCCGTAGTGAATCCCAAGTCGCAGGTCGAACCCGCTCTGATACCATATGTAATGAACTGCATCGTTACGACAACCGTTCTAGTGATAGGTTCAATTTTTTTTTTTTTTTTTTGGTGTTAAAGGTGTGTGCACGCGTGTATAAGTAACAACACACTTGACTCTACGTCTCCACTCGACAACCAACAAGACGCAACCACGACAAAGTAAAACTGACTGCCAATTACGAATGACCTCCCGCCCGTCCTACCCTGCAATGGTTAGGACCTCCAAGACACATAAGCAATGCTCAAGCCCAGGTTCCCATCGTCTTTAACCATTTAAGGTCTCAGGGCTAGCGACTGTTCTGAGGAACACAGAGGTGTCTACATCCCGCCCGACACCACACACTAAGCAACTAACTGAATATAAACAAGAACAACATATGTAAGAAGAACAACTACGCCCCTTATGGAAGGCGTGTGACCCAAGGACTCCAACAACGAATACCCAAGTTCATGTTACTCAAAAGAACAACTTTCCTTATTTAATAAACTTTAACAGGCTATGGCACTTAGTTCAGGGCATCCTCATTTTGTAAGTCGTCAACGTCGAAGTTTCTTAGTATTTTAATGAAATAGCAGTGTTAATACGTTTTGTAAGATATCAACACTAACTTTTGTTTATTTCCACAAGAACTAACCCTTCTTTTACCTTATAATTAAATTTCAAGCACAACCTTACAACTTAGTAACCCACCATATTACAAGGATAAATTTCTAGTCCGAAAGTCACCTTTATTTATGCTACAGGATCCTTCCCTTCACATCATTAAGAACAGTGTCAATGACTCTATTTTTAAGTAAGCAAATTGTCATTCATTAACGCAACATTAATCTCAATTACCACTTTTAAATCTAAAATAAATTACAACATTCCATGATTAGATACAACATTTAATTATAGTCTGAAAACTGCATTCTATAAGTACAACTTTTAATTATTCATTTCAACATGTAATATTTAATATGAACTACCACCTTCTATAATTAATTATGGTGCTTAATTATAATTTGAAGTCTGCAATACTATAATGACCATATTAACTTGTAACCGTCGTTGCAACTAAATAACAAGAACTATGTTACTACCATGTTTAATAACCTTAGCAATGCTTATATACTATGAACAATAACTTTAAACATGATCAACACTGCATTTCTACTGTCCTAACCGGGCCATAAGAAATCATGAATTTAAATTACAGTAACTCTTCACATCCTCAACTATAGCCACCTCTTACCAGACCTTATATCAACATTCCAATAACAATCTTACCATTTGCACTGACATCACACAAATCTTACATTGGTCAAACCCTAAAAGAAAATTCACATCTCCTTCTTATACATTCAGTCCATTACATTCGCGGGAATGATAAGTATCGAGCTTTAGGTAGGGGAAAAACCGAAATAAATCATTGCTAGTTAATGTACGCCAGCTGTAAATAAACCACTCACATTCCAGCAAAAATCAAGGCCATAAATTATGAAGGAAGGGCAGGACTATGTGGCTCAAGGTTCGACAACGTTATTATAGATTGGTGGACGAACCTGGTTGTCTAGTTGTAACCACCTGATTGCTTCGTAAATTATGTTTGATAACGAAAATTAAAGGTGCAATGTCATAGCTGTGTTAGGTTAAGAAATGCCTAAAATTTGCCACAAGTTACTCTACACTTAAATAATGGGCTAAACGCTGTCAACAGAAGGGCTTTAAGTATTAAAGGAGGTAAATGGTCGTTTCAATTCTGCATTAAGTAGACTCTGTTTTAACAAAAAGGGTTACAAGAAGGCCTACCGACGTCATCAACATCTCACAAATTTGGATGACTCTATTCTCAAAGCAATTGGATATAACTAAGCATAGCACACCCCTCCACTACATGAACAATATCTTGAAATTTTCAACGGAAAAGGAGTTTCTGTTGCTTAAAACGAATGGCCACAAAATGAAAGCCACGACAGGTGCACCTGGTTATCAAATGGAGGCGATGGATACGCTGGTTCGCTGACCTGGGCTCTCAACGGTATAAACCCTAACTCGGTCTTCAATAATCCAACTGTCATTCTCTAATTTCAACGTTGAACTTGATTCAGAATTTAGTATTTCATATTTATACAACCGTCAGTGCATTATTATAGCATTAATTATAATGAAAATCCAGCAGACTATAATGATGCATTAAACATGCGTTGCAACAGTGAGTGTCTATTATTAAATACCACATATTATAATCGATTACAGCGTTTATATGGAATGAAAACTAACAGTGTAAATCTGACCATAATAACTCTTGCTTTACACCATTTACATTTAATTATTATTTCCAACATTCTAGAGATTGTGCCAGCGTTGAATTATGGAATACGATCTGGTTTATATGGTGATAACAACCCAATTTCGTAATCCAGCCATACATTACCATTACGAGATTGATAACCAAAGTATAAGCATACTTTAAAAGCCAATCAACTTACTGGGCGGTAAATAGAAACCCGTGGCATTCGCAAACTGAGAGGACAGGATTAAAGGAGGCGCACCATAGTAAAAGGGAAAGGATCTGGCAAGGTAAGTGATTTAATAGAGGCGCACCCAAAACACAACCAAGGACACAGGGAATTGTAGAGTTTAAACAACAAGGTTTTACAGGTGGTATTGATTGAACTTCCAACTCTGGTTCCACGTCCTTCAAGGCCTGTGAGTTTGAAGGAGGCTACACAGTTCCCAGAGAAAAAAATGAAAGATGCGAACAGTCGAATGAGCTAGAAAAGGGCACGCAGCTGTCATGGAAAAATGAAGATGCGCACCAAAAGAAGAGTTATCTAAAATGGCAGAGGAAACCAACAGAGAGAGGAAAAAAACAAAAAAGCCATATTGAACTCACTTATGCAGATACATTCTGGGTAGCCAATCGTGATTTAACGCAAATCAGAAATTAAAATGCAAGTAGAACACCCATAACAATGACAAGCGCCAACATAGCAGAGTACAGTATGCCCCGTAACAATGACAAACGCCAGTATACAGTGCCCCCTTAAAAATGCCCAGTAATAGTGCAACACTCATTAGACAGGGGAAGAAAGAAAAAAAACGCCCATCATCTCAAGAATTACCCACAATAAAAAAAAATAAAAATGCCCGAATATATTCCAGAGAGACGCAGACCATTGAAACATTAAACGCAGAGAAAAAAACGAATGGCCAGATCATAAGCGAATTGCTGGATCTAGTTTTAATTCCCTATCATATCAGCATGAGAGATTGCCAGACCAGCCTTTTTAAGAACATTACAATCATCTTACAATTCCCAGCTTAATATCAAATGCAATATACTCAATGAATTAAACGAGCGTACCTTTTTCCTGGTGCTTGCCTTGTACGCTGTCTGTGCCTTGATTGAAGTCCGCGCTCCCTGCCGCTCCCGCTTGCCGACCCAGAAGGCTCACTGGTACCTCCCAGCCAAATGCGAGGGGTACTCTGCTTCCCCCTTCGCCCCCCGAGCCGCAAAGGGGCCACATAAGAACCAGAGAGAAACTAGCTTCTCAGCTTGCCTCCACGGCTGACCTACCACTCCAACAAGCTGAGATAGACCCAACTCCTCACAAGAAAATCCGTCAAACCACAATTTGGCAGCGTAACGTTACGCTCACCGTTCATCCCCTTTTTCCTTGCTTTCCCTTTCTTTTATAGGAAAATGAGACCCACCCACTTTCCTGATTATTAATTAATTAATCTTTAATGACAAATCCTCTAAACAATCTCCGTCGTCCAAGTGTCTCTCATCCCTAGGGTTCTCCAATAATTAATTTCTGTTTAATAATTAAAAGTCTAAATTCTCTCACACCCCCAAAATTTCTCCTTAAATTTCTCCTAGGGTTCCTAGATCCCCTCTCATGCTTTTATTCACTTTCCTAAAAGGAAGTTTCTGAAATTAGTAATTCCTTAAACGCTGATTCCCTTTTTGGCTTTTTACCCTATGTCTCCTACTTTCCAATTTTTTTAAGTTTCCTAATTCCAAGTTTCCTTATTTTTATTTTTTATTTTATTTTATTTTTTATTTTCTTTTTCTTTCTGTCTTTCCATTATTTATTATTATTATTTTTTTTGTTAAAACCCCCAAATGATAAATTGCGCTTAATATTCTTTTCAATATATAAACAAATATTTTTATCATTATTATTTTTTTTGAAATCCTAAATTTTACACTCCCCTCTTTAATATTTTTTTAATTCCCTTTATATTTTAAATGCCATGGGTTTCACTTAAATTAAACCCCTCATTACTTTACCCCCTTTACTTTTTAGACGACTTTAATTAACTCCTAGGTGGGCGTTAGTTTACGCCCTAGGTTTATTTTTTTGGAGGATCTTTTCTTAGGGCTAGTCAAATTTATCTTAGAGATGTGTTAATCTAGGTTTGACTGAACAGGGCGACAATTTAATTAGAGGAGGCGTTGTAAGAATTTATCAGGTGTTACGGTCTCAGGGTCATCTAGGTTGTCTCAACATCATCCTCTAAGCGACGTGCCCTTCAGGACGCACTACGTGCTCCAAGGGTGCCACTCACCTCGGTTGCTTCTGTCGCGCGATGTGCCCTTCAGGACGCACCATGTGCTCCAAGGGTGCCACTCACTGACTTGTAATTCTTTACGCGACGTGCCCTTCAGGATGCACCACGTGCCCCAAGGGTGCCACTCGTTGGCTTGACGGATTGGTAGACTCTATAACCCCTAGAATCAACACTCCGCCAGGTGAATCTTGTGGGAGACTAAGGGCTCTAAGGAATAAGGCCCCCGCCTTATTTTGCCCCCCTTAGAATCATCGTGAGCGACTGTCACAGTCTGCCCTCACGACATCGTGGATCCTCTCGAACTAGGTAATCGTTAACCTACAGTTCGAGCCACGGCGGGAGTGCTAGTAGGCTTTGGTAGGGCTGTTGTCCACACCTCTCCCTCAATCTCTCTGGAACTCGTGTGTGGCCCCTTTACTCCATATGTGAGTCTGGTCGGCAAGCTATCGTCAGCCTGCATCATCAACCATCCT